>CAJHNH020005597.1:0-19432 GCA_905116865.2 Candidula unifasciata
TATCATTCACGACAGTACATAACTGCAATGTGATTACCTTGATGCTTCAATATGCAATGTTCATAATCTTGTTTCCATCTTTTATTTTATGCTCATCATCATCATAAACACCTCTGCTGTTTTAAGCGGCATGGGGAGAAACTTTTTGCGATCCAGTGTAGGTTGGCTGCTATTGGCTATTGCCACGCTGTGAAGGCGTGGAGTGTCCTGGTGTTGTGTCAACTTGCAGTCTACAAATGTAAATAGTTTTAAATGTGTCCCTTCTACTTGTCTCATTCCTCCCACTTTCCTCCTCTCCTCTGTTCTCCTCAACCGACTCTTGCTTGGCAATCTACAAGGTATAAGTATCCGGTTAAACAACCATTGAAATTAAGCAATGTCGGGAGTGGCTAGTACTTAGATGGGTTACCCACTTTAGAACACCAAAATTTCGAACAGCAAACACATTTCCCGACCACCACCAGGAAAAACAAAGTAGTCACCCCTCCCCGTTTTTCTCCCTGGACTATCGCCTTTGTCCCCTGAACTGTGTTTGTCTCCAGTTTTCTTTTCTTGTCAAGTCTGATAGTTTCACCATTCCTTGGACCTCGGAAGAGTCCTTTACTCAGGCACTTTCATCTCGCAGCCGGTGAGTTTACGTATATGGGCTGTAAAAACTGTCCATGTCAAGCACTGGTTGCTTAATAAATGAAATGAATATCCCGTTAATAATCTGTCTCCTTGCACTCATAGTTAGGCCTAGATGGCTTAACTATGGTGAATACTACTATATTAAATGCACTTGCTTTCTGACATGTTATGCTAGTTACCACTTTATGCTAACGGACACATTGCCGAGAAAGGAAATGTACAGACATGAGTGGTGCTCCGTGTCCTTTTGCTTTCCCTTCCATCTCCCCTTAGCCTGTCAGGCCTACTTGGGGGCTGTTTCCCCTCCCGTCTTGGCTTCTACTGTAAATATTTGATATGACTCAAAATAATATTGTTTTACATTATCATTGTTTTTAAAAATATTTTGTTCTGTTTAAAAATGTTTAATAATAGCCGAAAGGCACATGAAATATATCCCACTGCTTCTCCCTCAAAAAAATTTATATTTCCATTTCATCCTTTGTTTCCCTTGTCCGCTTACGCTTTCGTGCCCCCCCGAAAAGGGGGCACGAAAGCGTAAGCGGACAAGGGAAACAAAGGATGAAATGGAAATATAATATATATATATCTAAAAAACCTGTAAAACATTACCATCGAAATGTACCGTTTCCGCTGACAGACCCAACAGCCCCAGCTTTCCTCGAACCCACTGATCCTCTCTGCCTCCCCCTGTCTCTAGTTTCTGTGAAATGTCAGTGAGAAACGGTACAAACCATCATCATTTTCACACATCACCTTATTGATTTTGCTTTTGTTTATGTAAAGAGAATTTGTATCTGATGTTTTGAACCAATAAACAGATTTAAAAAAAAAAAAAAAAAATCATCATCACAGTAATGTGGCCATTATTTACAACATTTTATGAACCAATATTTTTTCATCATTGAATGACATGTAGACGCCAGCGGTTAGAAAATGTAGACGCCAGCGGTTAGAAAATGTAGACGCCAGCGGTTAGAAAATGTAGACGCCAGCGGTTAGAAAATGTAGACACTAAACATTTTCACATTGCCGCAGACAGTGTGGGCTAATGATGTTAAATATATATTTAAAATATTTGATAGGTAGAAAAACAGGTACCATCCTCTGTCAGTTTTCTATAACTTACGTGCTTTGTTTTATGTTTTTTTCTTTAGCAAACCTAAACTAATAAACTTATGCAATATGCGCCAGGAATATATATATAGTGTGTCATACATCAGTTCACCACCAAGTGGTGCAGAGCCGACCAGTTTATCTGCCTTCTCATCTCACAACACACCAGCATGACCTGAATAATATATCGAAACGACCCTAGTGACCCTGGACTCGGAAGTGATGCTTGTGATTCGGCACGAAGCATGCCTGTCTCCACTTTCCATAACATGCTGGATGAGTCAGTTAAAATCAAGGCATGGGTGATCATCTGATTCTCAAGCCAGCGGAAGGCAGCAGAGACTGTCTCTGTCTCGATTCTCAAACTAGAGGTTGTGATTGCATATGCAAGGCTTTGATGCCCTAAGCGACACATAGAACTTGAGTATAAGCCACCAGACGATGGGCTTCAAACTAAGTGATCAACTGAGCGCATATGGACATGTCCGGAGTGCAATGATGATAACCGATCTAGCTAGCTAATTAACTAACTAACTAATTACACCATAATGCATAACATAGGGACCGCACAGTCCCTACAGAGTGCATGTAAGATGGGACAACAAACACATGACCATATTCTGCAGGCCTGAGCAATATTCTCACAACAACGAGAAAAAACATGGCCTTACAAACAAAGTGTACAGAGCAAACTATGGAACCATGCGAATTCACAGAGGCAGCTCCACTGGGAAAACTGACATTAGCATACGAAACCGAAAGCAAAGAACGAGAAGAAACACATGTTCCTGTGTGTCCGTGCTGATGGTGTTACATCTCAGTACACAGTCGGAATGCAACAAAGAAAAACAATCACAGCCCATACACCTGTTGCAGTGTGTACACTACTGGTATTGTGAACGATGATCTTGATGAAATGGTGGTCTTGGTGGTGGTGTGACAGTGATGATATCCACATCAATGATGCCGGACCACACTAGCAATTGTATACTGGGCTAGTGATGATTGCATAGCCTTTTGAGCCTGACTGGCAATTTTTTCCAAGTGCTTGGACCACACAGATAATTGTTACAACCATGTACATACTTTGTCATCTGAGAGAAGCCCACTTTTAGTTGTAGATCATATTGTTACGGCTATGAACAGACTTCGTCATCTGAGAGAAGCCAACATTTAGTTGTAGGTCATATTGTTACGGCCATGAACAGACTTCGTCATCTGAGAGAAGCCAACATTTAGTTGTAGATCATTTTGTTAAGGCCATGTACAGTCGTTGTCATCTGAGATAAGCCCACATTTAGTTGTAGATCATATTGTTGCGGCCATGTAAACACTTTCCCATTTAACAGTAGATCAGAGTCCCATATATCTTGATAGTTATTTAGGAGTTTCACTCTAGTGACCTTACATTATGATCATTTCCAGTGATACTCGAAATGTGTGTGTATAAACATCATTACACTGTTGAAAAGTATTCATGTCACCTTGAACAATCTCCCTGTGTAATAAAATCCAACATTGGAAATGCACATCATCAAATGTTATACACTCTAATTAGTTTTAAGGATAATTAGAATTTGATAGGACTTGACTGTCATCTAAAGCAGGACTCAACAGTGCATTCGCAATAACTAAAAAAAAAAAACTTAACATTTTTCAAACATATTATTCGAACATAACGGTTTGGTATTTCCCTTTGTTCAAATAGTGTCTGTATTTGTTTCCCTTTCTAGGAAAAAAAATCAACTGCAGTTACAAGCGCACTTGCAAATTAAGGCTGCCGACATATTTTTGGGATTTGTGCCATTTTTCAAAGCTACAGAAACACACTGAAAGGTACCAGTTTTGTTTTCTTTAATTTCATAAACAGTTAACGTCTTAAACACACATACACGCACACACACACACACACACACACACACACACACATATATATATATATATATATATATATATATATATGTGTGTGTGTGTGTGTGTGTGCCTATATGTATTTATAACGCTGATTTAACTTATATGCGGTAAGAATTGAAAGTCTAAGTCCGTTGGGTTATTGCTGGTAATGTCTTCTTAATTGATTTGCCAAGGGTGCATCGGGCATGTGAAGCTAGACTCATATACTGGTCAACATCATACCATCTGACTTTACTTTCCAGGACTTTCTCAAGGTCATATTTTGCATAAAATACTGTTCCCTACGGCTGTGAAACACGTGACTTTTGGATCAGCAGGCTAGTGTCTAGCCGCTAAAGCACGGGCACTTATTCTTCTGAAATTTTATCTTTTTTTTTTTCTCGTGTTCTACCGACTGTAATCTCTCGCCCAAAGTTCCAGTTCTTAATCAGCTTTTGGTCAGTTCCAGAACCTTTGTTTTGCAGGCACATCCGTTTTACAGATCTTACTTAATTATCTGCAGACTGTCATTTATATACTAGACCCAACAACAACCCCATGCTATCTATATATGTATCTGTGTGGTCAATAGATTATAATGCTAATGTATGACATGTAGTATAGTCTCTTAATTCTAATTTCCTGAGTGTCGATGATTATCTACAATAGTGTGTCTCGTCGGCGTCACATAATTTTTTTGGTTTGATTCTGTAATTATATTGTTTTTGTAGATGGATACACTGAATAAATGCATAGTGAGTTTAATATTAGGAGTAATTGGTTCGGCTGATGAAAATAAACGTTTCAATTTTAAAGTTAACATCATAATTAATGTGCGGATATAAAGATAAAGATCTAGTATTCCAATAAGTGTCATAAATGGTGTATATCATGTCATAATTGTTTGTGATGGAGAGATAACCTCCAGACATATCTCCAAACACTTGGTGTCACTAACTGGAAAGAGAAAGCCAAGCAGAGAGATGAATGGAGGGAGGTGATATCTGCAGCAATGAACCTCAAGGGCTCGGAATGCTGAAGAAGAAGAAGAAGAATTGTTAGTGACGTCATCATGGGTAATAATTTAAAAAAAAAATAAAGTTTTTTTTTTTCATCACAGCCCTCTTTCACCAGATGAGTAGAAAAGATGGAAAATGTGTGGGTGGGTTGAGGGGTTTCCATTGCTATGTAGTTGAAACGTAAAATCAAAAACACGTGTCTATGATCTTTGAAGTTACCAGCCAGAGGTAATTTTTTTTTTTTTAGCCTGTCAGAAAACTAATATTAGGAAATCAATAGATGCTTACGATATGAAATGTGAGCGACGTTCAACCACGCAAGCACAGCACATTTTATACACAACCTCGGAATTCCCCTATGCACTTGTCCAGAAACCCAGTTCAACCGTTAGGTTATATTAGGAGATGATGGAGTTTTTCTGTTTCTGAAAGGGGGGGGGGGGGCAAATTGAACATCCTAAAATGCACAGTTCGTAGCGACAGCCTTAGCCTGGCCATAGCCTGTATGCAGCTTAAATTATAGGCTGCATGCAAGCGTGGGACGTAGAATGCACTCTCTCGTGGATCGTAGACTGCACTCTCTAGAGGGACGTAGCCTAAGGTTGTGGGATGGAAAGAGAGAGGGTGGGGGGGGGGGGGTTGGATTTGGGACAGTCGTAGACGTTTTGGTACCGTTAGAAGCCCTCATATCGTGAAATGTAGAAGATAATATCGTCATACACGCGGGCACCCATCTTTTTACCCAGAGACCAGGAAAAATTAGTACAAGTCCACGTGACAAAACACTAGCCTTCAACGGGGCTTGAGCCAGGGACCTCCATCAGTCGAGGCGGACGCCATGCCTCGAAACCACGCAGCTCTATCATTTTTGACAAAATGTCTAACACCGTTCGGATTTGAGCATAGGACCATCTAATTCCAAGCGAGTCTCTAGCCCCTACACCACGACAGCTTTCTTATAATTAGTAGCTAGTGCACTTTATGTCAAAACCTTCACGGAGGGGAAAGGATCATGACATACTTTGGTTACTGTAATTACCTTTTTAAAACGAGGAATGTTCACGAATCGCAGTGTATCAGATGCAGTTGGTGGTGTATTACTGTAAGTATACGATGTTCCATCGTGTATTGTCGAAGTTGGATGATATTTCAAGATAACTATAGTCAAAAATCACTCGTGAAAGATCCATAGATGTGCTGTTCTCTGCCCCAATACCTCCATGGGAGTAACACGACTGGTCCTTAAAAAATAGAAGTGTTTGAGTTAATCAGACGACCTGTGCTATCAGTAAAACAAATCACGTCTCGCAGCAATAAGATTCACCTATATGTCCGCTAACTTTAGCAGATTTACTAATACCTGATGTCGTAATCATCATCGCAATGTGCATCTAGAATGATGCTAACTAGCATTTACTTCCAACAGAGTAGCATTTGACTACCTGGTGGACAGATTTGTCCCAGTAAAAATATATAATGTTCAATTAGAAATCGTAATCACAGCACTCGGGACACACGCCCCTTTCTTCAGCAGCAAACGAAGAGTTGCAATTCTTATGGCACCAATTACTGTTTGATTGAATATCCGTCTCGCCTTTCCCCAAAGTGTTACGCGTCTGCTAGATCCCATGGTGACTTCTGGCAGCGTTTTTCTCCTCAAGCCATAATGATCTATATTTGCCTTGGCGCTGTTCACTAGCCCCCGAGGGTATCTCACAACATCTAGCTTGATAAGAAGAAACTCCACAGGAGGCATGTACAGCAGGGGTCTACCAATTGTAAGTAGAAGTAACCTCTTGTCGACAAATGTTTCGGCCCATGAGCTCCTAGACATTTTCAGAGATGGGCCCACGTGAGTTCATAAAGCTCAGGGTTGGTTTTTTTCTGCTGCACGAATTACCGGATGTTATTCGGACAGGGACAAGACGAATTGGTGATTTTGCAGAAGGTACTGTGAGATAAGAAGTCGTCGCGGTAGCAGTTTGCATACCTGGACGACCGAGCGGCAAGCCTACGATTGGTATACCGGACACATGTTGGACTTTTGTTAGCAGGTGGCAGAGGAACACTGGCAGACAATTCGGACACGATGGACTATCAAGGGATGAGAAATTCCTTTCCGCTAGACACCGAGACCAGCTCACCAAGGCCCGTCCCCTACGTTGTTTCGTTGTGTCCAGATCCAGCTCGAGGCCCTCACGGCAACCTAGCACAGCCATTTAAGCGTCCGTTTCCGTTCATTACCAAGTAAGCCTAGTTCTTTAATCACATTGTAGAGTAAAGTGGAAACGAGACCTCTTGCGCTTAATTCGACGGCAAAGACTCTTACTGTGTACGCTTCGTAGCTCCTCAGACCGGCTGCTAAGTCACAGTACTTCTCGAGCTTGTACATATGGCTTTCGTCCATTCGCCACTCATACGGGACGGTCAGCTCAATCAGGATGAGCTGCCGTTTCTCCGCAGAGTGGAGAACTATGTCAGGTCGCAGGCTGGTCTTCCGGATTAACTCAGGGTACCTTTCATGGCCAGGCAGGTCAACCGCCAGTAACCAGTCCCTCGCAGAGTCTAGCTTAGATGGAGCGTATGCGACGTTGTTGAGGCTACCTTTTTGAATCTGCCCAGCCTTGAGGAAGCGTATGGGCACGACAGTAGGAGTGGCCCTCGCATTGGCCCTCATCCTAGCCTGGTTCACAACGGCTGCCAACTCTTTAGCACCTTGTTGTGGCGCCAGGTATATTTGCCTTGACCTAGGGCTTTTCTGCATGCGGACAGTACGTGTTCTAGCGTCTGTTTCGGTCTGCATAGCGGATCGTTAGTCGCACCCCATTTGACCATGTTGACACCGGACGGTAAAACATCATTAGCCGAACGAACGATGAAGATCAGTCGCTGCTGGGTCGTTCGCCAGATCTCACTCCTTGTGAGTACTCTTGGCAATGTGCTCTCCAGGCTGGCCCAAAGACCAGGCTGCGACTGTTGGGCTGCTTTCTGGACCCTAACCTCGTTTTCGTTGTCCTTTGTTTGCTGTATCACCATGTCTCGGCGTTCTTTGGCTGTGGCTTTGGACCACCAATTGACTTTCCAGTGACCTAGGCCTCGACGGTCGATTTGAGTGTATCCCATAATCTCCTTCAATTTTAGTGCATTCTGGGCAGATTCGATCGCATCGAGGACTCTCCATTTGACGCCAGTCCTTAGACCAGGCTGGACAGCGATGACATTTGGGTCTGAAGACTCGCGCAAGAGCATAACGAGTCATACTTTGCCGACTTTAAACTCTTCGGTTATCGATTTGAACGGGAGTACCAGCTTAGCCTGCTTACAATACAAAGCCACGTCAGTCAGACAAGGCGGTGCACCAATCCAATTTCTTAAGGCTGTGTTGATTTATTTCTCCATTTCTCCACTGCAGTCATCGTCACTTCGTAGACTAACAGCGGCCAGAGGAGCTTTGGAATCAACATGAATTGGAGACACCAAACCTTGAACTTCCCAATCAGCCTGCTTCGCTCGATCGCGAGCAGGCCTGTAGACAGTGACTCGTGTATTCGTCGGACCTCCGCTCTATCAGATAACTTCGAATCCTAAACGCGACCAAGGCTCTTCACCAGTTCCTCTAGAACCGTGGGGATTTTATTCCTTGCCACCGTAAAACTGGATGCCGCAACCCTACTTTTTAGGATTGACACACTTGAATTGCATGCCGCTCCATTGGACCACCGCGTCCAAACTTTTCAGAATCGTAAGGGCAGATTCCTCACTGCCTGTTATAATAGTCGTGTCATCCATAAATGCACGTAGTGGCGGCATCCAGTGATCCCCAATTTGAATGCCTTGTCCGTAGCCCCGTCTAACATGACCTGCATGACCATGACGAACAGTATTGGTGAGATCGTACAGCCCATAGCTATCCCAACTTGTAGCTCAGTCTACCTCGTGGTAAACGTCGAGGTAGAGAAGCGCAAAGCGAACTTAGAGAAATATTGCGCCATATTTCGTTGGATCTGTGCCGGAACCATGCGACGGGTGCCACTTCCTATGGGGTTCCGCCCCATGCGTTGGTCCAACCATCTAACGTGGCAATCAGATGCTTGGCCCTCTGGATAGACTCCCAAATCATAGTCGCGTGTTCAAGGCACCCAGGGACGCCTGGGATTCGACCCCTTTGAACACTCGTATCGATGCACTTGTTCGCCATCAGATACTGAGTGAGCCGGCGAGCTATGACTGAGAAGAATATTTAACCCTCAACGTTCAATAGCGAGATAGGCCTGAATTGGGAAAGACTCTTCAATTCCTGCTCTTTGGGAATGTAGACCCCGTTGGCCTGTTGCCACTCAGGATATATGTGTTTTCGGCTCCACGTTTGTCTCAACAAGCCGTAAAGCATTCTTAGGACTTTCAGACAACACTTGTAAAGAACGTACGGAACACCATTCTGAACTGGAGCAGACTTGTCGCTGACTCTTTTCACAATTTCCTCAACCTCTTGTAATAAATCAGCTCACTACCATGCGGTGCAGAACCGGCCAGACTATCTGCGTGCACATTTTCCAACACACGGGCAAAACCTGGAGAAAATATCAAAAGGACGCAAACTACCTGGGACCTCTGAAGTGATGTTTGCAACTCTGCACTGAGCATGCCTGTTTCCACCTTTCTCAACATGATCTGTGAGTCAGTTACAATCATGGCATGTGTGTACAGCTGATTCTCAAGCCAACCGAAGGCGATAGTGACTGCCTCCACCCCCAATCTCAAACTAGACGTTGTGATGTCATACCCAGGGTTTTGGTGTATTAAGCGACATCCATTCGCTTTTGATATGACCCTCACCCCCGCCACCCTCATTTTGGTCTTCGTTAGCCTCTGACTGACTTTCTACCCCACCAGGACATCACACAAGCGATAAACACCCGATGACACATAGTGCCACCATGCGGATGAGGATCACCGTGGAGAGGTCCCAGAAACCGCGTTCAGACAATTGGCCATATTGATGGCCTGCCTATATTGCGGCCCCTGGCAAAAGCCAGAGTGGGGCTTCAAATAACAAAAAATTACGTCCTAAGAAGGACGTAAGGAATATGCCCATTACGGCAACCCCCCTCTCAAACACGGAACCATTTATATATTTATATCACTTGGGGGGGGGGGGCGGGGGTGAGAAATTTTATTATTCAGTTGTTGAATTTCTGATTCTGTAGCACCAGCTGGCCAGTCCCTGCACTCACGCAGGCATGCAAGCATGATCCGTGCAGAGTGGCAAGCATCACTTCAGAGGTCCCGGATTGTTAGCATCCTTTGGATTTTTTCTTCAGGTCTCGTCGGTATGTTGAGAAATGAGCAGGCAGGTTCTGCACCACTTGGTGGTGAACTAATATATGACACGCTGGATGTTGTGAGGGCCCTTTGGGAGCGAGTGAACAGTGCCGAGGAACAGTCTGAAGAGAATGGCACTGTGAGGAGTTACAAGGGGATCTGGCTGACGCTCGTCACTCGGGAGAGAGGCGAGGCGGATATACAATGAAACTGTTACTGGTACCATCGGAATTGTAACTCTTCGCTTGCTGCTGAAGACAGAGACGGAGCGCTTATGGGAGTGTCCCGAATGCTGTGATGTCGATTCTTAATTCAACATCCAATGACATCGATTTATTAAACAACATTCTCTTGATTTTCAAAAAAAAAAAAAAAAAAAAAAGTTTTGGCCTGTCCTATTTCGTTCGTCCTTTTTCTATGTGATACATCTTTCACATCGGATGGTATCCGTGTGTTAAATACTTAAATAATTTTACTTGTCCTAACATAATTAAGGGCATGATTAATATTATTAGTAGATAATAATCAGTAATATTGCTAATCGTTTTAAAGTGTAAACTGTGTGCGCAACCTGACAACTGTAGGCAGCTTCATTAGTTCCATCGAATCAATCAATCAGGTGCCCTCTCCACAGTGATGGCTGGCGGCAATGGATCTGCAACACGCCCTGTCTCTTGTCCCATTCGTACACTCTCTCAGACTGTGTCCGTCCATCTCTTGATGTTTTCCTCCCACTTGTATCGCTGCCTACTTCTTGCCTATTGCCTTCAATCCTTCTCTCCAGTATTGCTTTTAAAAGCGTATTATTTCTTTTAATGTGGAAAAAGTATTTCACCGGCCAGTAATTTGCACATCTTATTAAAGACAGTTTTAGCCATTTTTATTCTCTTTTTGCCTACCTCTGTTTCGCTTCTACCATCATCTGTAAGCTCTCCATTAACTGTTATATTTACTATTGGCCTATCCTGTCCATTGTTAGTTATCAAGTTTTTTTTTTCGAAAATTATTGTCTAAGTCTTATTCTGAAAGATTTTTTTGAGACAGTGTAAAAAAAAAAAAGTGACAGCCCAGCCTTTAAAGAAAACAAATGATCGCATGGTTCATCATCAGTCAGACAGTTTTTCCAGAACGTTGCTTTCTTCACGGCAAGCCTGAATGTATCCCTTTCCCTAACCAGCTCTCTGACCTTATGTGCTTTCCGTGCCCATTCTTCTTTAGTAATCTGTATCCATTTTTGCGGTGGTCGACCCTGCTTCGCCTTCCACAAAATGCACCCTCCATCAGTGTCTTTTCCAAGCTTGATGTGGTTAAAATACTTTAACTTTCGGGGAAGGATGCTGTTTATGAGCCAGTTATCCCGAATGTTGAACTCGTGTAGAATGTCGATGTTTTTCTTCTTCTTGTCACAAACCTCTGGTATGACCTTGCCGGTCCGTGGCTCGCTAACTAGGCCTATGACAGACAGACTAACCTACAACAGACACTGAACCCGAACGCACACAGAGCACACACGACAATCTTTATTGGAAGTACAGGTAATACATAGACAGTTGACTTCCCGCCGTGTGGCCACCTATTGCCTGGACCCTCTGGCTGGACGGGCTTTACAATCGCCCCGTCCCCAGTACGTGCGACAGGCAATACTCTGGTGTACAAACCACAATCCGGCAGGATACGCTCTCTTCTATCGCCACGCTGACCCAATCAAACTGTCACAGTCTCTGTCTTAGTGCAGGGTCAGAGTGTCCAGGTTAGCCACTCTCTCACAGCACATATACATAAAAAGTCTACACAAGAACTATCCTATCCTAACACAAAACTGTACATAAACTATCCAGTCACTAACAGAAATATATCCTAACTTTAATACTATAACATAAACTATCCAGTCACTAAACGTCCTCTCTTCCTGACTGACGCACACCGAATGTCCTTCTTCCTTCTCCCTCGTGTCTCTTGACCCCGTTCACCAGCTCAGTCCCAGAAGCAGTCATCGTGTTACTAAAACACAGTTCAAGCTTTCTTGCTTTATCCTGAGCGCTGGTTTCGCCGTGCGATCACAGAACGGACTCGACCAGTGACGGCCCTGACCTCTGTGTCAACCCTGGGTGCACACCTTACGGTGTGGTACACTGACTGTACTTAATAGGGTTGTGACATTCACCCTTCCTCTGAACTGATACTTCCTGACAAAGTCAAGTATCAGCAAAGCATGGCCTGCCATCATGTACAGTCATGTTTTTAAATTTTATCGTCAATATTTAGTTACCTAAAAAAAAAAAATATGTCATGTACTTTGGGTCAATCACCTAAGGACAAACTATCTGGCACATATTTAATGGGTATATACATTCAATGGGTAAGCTCCTCCCTAATGGGTAGAAATGGTATCAGCCCTTGACACAAATACGTCACTACTCATTACACCTTCAAATCATATGGGTAATGATATAAATAATAATTTGGGTGGACACCCAAATCGTCCGGGACCCAATCACACCTTACTTCACTTACTGTGCAAGTAAGACGCCACTGTATACACTCCCAAGCCGTTTAACCAACGACACCGTGATTTATAACAGTGGGCGTCATGGACTATCTCCATAAGGCTTGTCCATGGTTGTGAAAAGGAGTCATGACCTGACTCCCCGACCTACAGTCGTATAATGTGTCCGCGAATCCGCAGTACCTGCCAAGACACAAATCACCCCATATGACCCACAGTGCAAAATAGGCAGTAAACAAATCTGTGGCCAGTTGGACACACTCCCATCCTCCAAGGATAGTGCTACTCCTCAAATGCAATCTCCATATATGCATTATTAGTTACAACATCATTAACTCTCCATGTGAGTGCCCTTGTAAAAGTACAATCTAAATTTCATTTAAACTATCACTTATCAATTTTGGAAAGCAAAATAAACAATTTAAAGAAAAAAAAAAAATTAAAATAAGTTCATTTTACTGCCAAACTAAATTGTCAGTTATTTTAAAGTCTACTAGTTTACAAAACTATCTACTCATAATGCACTATTGTCTAACATATACTTTAACAATTACATTTAGTGCCCATACGACACTCAGTTAATATTAAACTCATTGAAACTTTTTATAAATGTAATGGATTGCAAATTAAGTTTCAAAAACTGAAGAATATTATTATTGCAATTTGAGAATACTGAAACAAAAATAATTGAAAGTCAAACAATTAACATTACTTATGTAATCTAACTAAAAATCTTTAGCAAAGAAAAGAAAAGAAAATATATTTGTAACATCCACATGGGTTGTCACGCAAATAATTTTACACTGAAAATAAATAAGCAAAATACTTCCATAATAATTTCACAAACAAAAATCATTACACTATATTCATTCCAACAAAAACAATAAAATTTACAAATCAAAATAAATAAGCAAAATATACATGAAATAATTTTCAAACTCAAAATTATTTCCCTTTTATAAATACCATCTCAATAGTTACAAATCAAAATAAATAAGAAAAATAAATACTGATAAATTACTCATCACAAATCGCAACACAATAGTTACAAATCAAAATAAATAAGAAAAATCCACAAATAAATTACTCTTCATAAATACTAACACAGTGGTTACAAATCAAAATAAATAAGAAAAATCCACAAATAAATTACTCTTCATAAATACTAACACAGTGGTTACAAATCAAAATAAATAAGAAAAATACACAAATAAAAATTGTGCGAATGAAATTGAATGAATAAACTTATCAATTCAAAACCAAATAATATACATGAAACAAACATATAAAACATATAGCACATACAGAACATATAAAACATATATAATCCATCCAACATATATTATATTAAAGATGAACATAATAAGATTAACTTATAATATGACAATCACAACATAGACTTCTATTCTATACATTCATTCCCTTTTATTCCAATTACACTCTTCTTTCATACATCACATTTTCCATTCTGCTGAAGTCCTTAGAATGATCATCACCTCTATCTTCCTGTTGGGTAATCTTTTACGATTGTTCAGTTCACTGGTTTTAGGCTAGAACAGTACTTGTATACACTGCTACTTGACAACTGGATCTATGAAACTTGGTGTAGAATTCCGTTATGAGACAGTTTCTAGTCATTCAAGAAGGCATGAATATATGAAGACAATGTTTCACACAGTCTTTAAATTTCTGAAGGTACCAGACTGTCAATTTCAGGATACCACTAGGCAATCAATAGTTTTACAGCCGGCTTAATAAGTCAGCCAGGTTGTTGCTGTTGCCCTTGATGTGTGTGATGGTGAATTGGAAATCTTGCAGTAGCAGTGTCCATCTGGTGATTCTATTGTTCTTCGGCGCACCAGACTTAGTGACGAGCAATGGCTGGTTGTCCGATTGTAGGACAAAAAGTCTGCCCAGGAGGTAACGATTGAGTCTTGTCACACAGACAATCACTGCAGGACACTGTACATAGTGTACCTGGGCTGGAGACAACCTACTGCTCACACAGCAGTTTGGGTGTAACATCTCGCCATCCCACTGCATCAGACATACCGCAACTGCCGTACCACTGGTATGATATCTGAGAACAAATGGTAATATGATATTAGACAGATTTAAAATAGGGGAACTGGAGAAAAGAGTTTTGTTTTTGGTGAAAGTCTGATCTAGTTCTCGGTTCAACTCAATTGTATTGGAATGCTCCCTTTTTAATAGTTTTTTTGAAAAATACAGTTTCCTGGATAATGTTCAGGGTAAATTGGTTGTAATGATTGATGAGGTCGAGTAAGCTTCGGATCTCCTTATTGGTAGTTGGGAAAATTTTTGGGGAAATCCTCAAGATAAATTTGGACTTTTGAGGGTTTTTCTGTAAATCCAAAATGTTGGGTTCCTTGAACATCACATAATCTATGAGGCATCATAAATAAACATGTGCATGTCAACAGTATACATTGCAATATCAGAAATAATAAAGCATGTTTTATTTTGACCGGTTTGTTGATCATTAGTTGTAGATGTTGGTAAATGTGTGTACATCTGCCTGGCACATCAGAAAGTACATTATCAATTTCAGCTTTCTGTGTAGATGTTTCTGACATTTGTTGGTTAGTCTTAGGTGTAAAGATTTGTTTGGTTGCAGGTAAGTCTTGTAGTACAGACAAGAGAATATCTGTCGTATCAACAACATTAGAGTCAGGAATGACAGTTCTATTATGGAACTCTTCAACCACTAATTTGTCAGTTGGTTTAGAAGGGATTGGTAACAGTTCTTCCGAATAAACATTATCGGGGGAGATTTCAATTGTTTTATTTGTGTAGAAATTCTCTGAAAGGTTTGTTTGAGTTGATGTGTTGACAGTTAAAATATTTTTCATACATACACTTTCATTCACATCACTCTCTCTCACTGACTGCTGTCCAGTTACAACATTGCAAGTTATGTTGTCCCTCTGCCACTCGATTATCTCACTTTCAGAGACATCCTTTACATTTTTACAGTTGCCAAGGATAATATCAGCAACAGGGTCTGCCAGCACTGCAAATTTTGTTCTACCTGTGCAGTGAGCTGATTTTAGATTGGCCCATGCCAAATCATACTTTTCTTTCTTCCCTGAAAAGGTTCGACATACAATATGTTCACCCGTCAAATCACACGCATTCACTAGACTTTCTCTTATACCAAAAACTGTCGACCCAGAATCCCGTAAAATTGTCACTACTTTTCCATTAACTACCCCTTTCGTGAACTTCAGCTGGCCATCGAAACTCGTTACAGCATTTGCACCCCCTATCTCACTGTGACCACAGGTCAGATTACCCTCTTCATTAAACCTCTCTGTAGGTCTGGCATCCTGTGTCAGAGAAGTTCACAAGCTCAGCTGAATTTGCTGTAGGTACATCTGCCATACTCCCATCAGAGAACCTACTTCCAGAGTCACTGCCACTGTCAGATATTTCTGCAGCTGCACTCTGATGCTGTCTTCTTCTCATCTTACAGTCTTTTTGTAAATGATCAATCGAGTCGCACAGGCGACACTGGAGTGGGTAGTTTACTGAGCTTTTCTCATGCATTTCTTTCTCCCTCTTACGAAAATGCTCTTCATACTTTGGGTTCATTTCGCACCACTGTCGTTGACCATGATCTCTTTTACAGTATAGGCATGTAACTATTGGACCTTTATCTCTTACAGGTCTGTAGCTCTTATACTCTTTTGAGTATTCTCCTTTCTTCTGAGTATATTGCTTTTTCCTGTATACAGGTTGTACTGCAGCTCCGTAGCCGATGTCTGCACCCCTGTTGAAACTAAAAATGTTTCTGTGAGCATTCCAGTATGCAGCACCTGCATCTTCCATCTGCTTTACTGTTTCAGGTTTTTGCTCAATCAAAAACGTCTTCATGCTGCTCGGGACACTTGACAACACCTTGTCTCTTATCAATAGATCTTTTAACAAATCGTATGATTTGTTCACTTTCGCCGATGTTACCCACTTGTCAAAAGTGGATACCACCTCAGACATGTAATCCAGAAATGTCTGTTCAGCTTTCGGAATCAAATTTTTGAAGGTATTTCTGTAAGATTCCTCATCTAGGGAGAAATGTTGGAGAATTCTATCCCTGACAAAGTAATAATCCTCAAGTTTTTCAGTAGGGATTGTCTCTAGTAATTTCAAAGGTTCCCCCCCTAAATGTTTTCGGTAAATGAGTGACCACTCTTTAAAAGGGACCTCATAGTGATTGACCATACATTCAAAATTTTGTGTCCAAGCAGATATGGAATCACCCTGTGTAAAAAATTTTATTAGGCCCTGGTACTTTTTGAAAGAAGGTTCAGCAGCCTTTATCTCAGCCTTACGCATCTGCACCTCCGCATCTCTAGTTGCTTCTATCTCTTTGGCCTTTAGTTCCATCACCAGCCTTTCTTTCTCTAGGTCTGAATTGCATATCATCTCTTTGAGTCTCAAGGTAGAGGTGTGTTCTAGCTCTTTGTCCTTTATCAACAACTGTACCCTGTCTCTCTCAGCCATCGCAGATAACTCCTGTTGTTTAAGAGCTACAGCTGCTACTTCTTTGTCTTTTAATGCCGCTTGGGCTTCCAGCTTTTTTCTAGCTGGGCTTCTAACTGTTTTTCTATGTTAATAGCCTCGATCTCCTTTAGTTTACTAGCGGCTTCTAGTTCCAATTTCTTGAGTTCTCTCTCGTCAGTCAGCTCTGTCTTTTCTCTCTTGAAGATCGGCATATTTCTCAACTGTCTGCCCATTCTAGCGCCTTCTCGCCCGTCATCCCATGCTGTTTGGCCATCTCGATAAATTCAGCGAGACTCGACATCTTAGTTACAACAACAGTGATCTTTCGTTCAAAATAATAATCAACAACCACTCAACAAATCACCTGACTAACCGTAGCTGCCACCAAACAAAAATACTAAAAATTACAAGTGGCAAGCCCGGAAATCAGTGAAAACAATGCAAAAATATAGCAAATTAATAAATTCAATACAACAATAATAATAATTATGGAACAATTTGGACTGTTCGATACAGAAAAGGGATGGGTCACCGAAACTTATTCGTTACAATTTCCGAATGAGGGATGATGATGTGTGTGCAAAAAAAAAATTAACACAGAAATGAACAGCACTAGTATCACTACGTGGAAAACAATTTCACACACGAAAACACCTCGAAGAAATTATTAATCTCTAAATCAGACGGTACACGCACGAACGATAACGTACTATTAGATAAACACTTATTGACAGGAAAGCACAACGATTGGACAATAACTATTTACAAACAAGACGCTACAAGCATATATCTTGACAATAGACCCGGCTGCAAAAGGAGTTGCAGACGAGACTAGAATCGCAATATAGCTGACACGTAATCTTATGTTAATCCTAGCAACACTAGACAACTAGGGACAACACAAGACTAGCCCTGCCAACCACCCACCAAAAATAACGTAAATGATGAATAGGACAGACGAGAAATGAGAAGGACAATGAACGGTGACAGGGGCTCAAATACAATTGCGTAGAACCCTCGAGGGCTGGAGAACAGACCACAACAATACACCAAAAGCAAAACAAACTTATCTTCTCTCCAGTCCTTGATTCTTGGCCTCCCACAGAAAGAATGATGAGGATGATGATGATGACCGAGAACGACAGGCCTCGGTTGATCGGTGTCGGCAGAAACCACACAACAGCACACAATCTTGACCTTCCTCACACTTTTTACTGTCCGTCAAACTATTTCTCCTCTACGTCACTAACTTGTCACGACGCAAACGCAGCCCTATCACATTTAGTCATTATTAATTACATTCCGTCGGAACAAATACGAAAACGAAAACAAACTATCACTTTATAGCGCTACGGGTGATCCAAGCCAACCCCGATGTCGCTATCAAAAATTAAGAGTAGGCCCGAACAACGATGCAATATTTAAGAGAATAAACTCAGCAACGCCATCACCAACTTACTCGATAGCAACATCAAAATTAAGGGATTAACTCAATCACGTTAGCCCTACAATAGTGAACGACAAAACTTAAAGAAAAATAAATCAGTCAGCTAAACATACAAACTAATCTATGTCTCCTATTTAGACAAATAAATACAAGCACATTGGGTTCACAATTAACGCGGACAACTATTCCTATGTAGCTACTACTATCGATTCAATTCCCAAGGACGAACGCCCCCATAATCTGTCACAAACCTCTGGTATGACCTTGCCGGTCCGTGGCTCGCTAACTAGGCCTATGACAGACAGACTAACCTACAACACACACTGAACCCGAACGCACACAGAGCACACACGACAATCTTTATTGGAAGTACAGGTAATACATAGACAGTTGACTTCCCGCCGTGTGGCCACCTATTGCCTGGACCCTCTGGCTGGACGGGCTTTACAATCGCCCCGTCCCCAGTACGTGCGACAGGCAATACTCTGGTGTACAAACCACAATCCGGCAGGATACGCTCTCTTCTATCGCCACGCTGACCCAATCAAACTGTCACAGTCTCTGTCTTAGTGCAGGGTCAGAGTGTCCAGGTTAGCCACTCTCTCACAGCACATATACATAACAAATACTGTCTACACAAGAACTATCCTATCCTAACACAAAACTGTACATAAACTATCCAGTCACTAACAGAAATATATCCTAACTTTAATACTATAACATAAACTATCCAGTCACTAAACGTCCTCTCTTCCTGACTGACGCACACCGAATGTCCCTTCTTCCTTCTACCTCGTGTCTCTTAACCCCGTTCACCAGCTCAGTCCCAGAAGCAGTCATCGTGTTACTAAAACACAGTTCAGGCTTTCTTGCTTTATCCTGAGCGCTGGTTTCGCCGTGCGATCACAGAACGGACTTGACCAGTGACGGCCCTGACCTCTGTGTCAACCCTGGGTGCACACCTTACGGTGTGGT
>CAJHNH020005598.1:0-19392 GCA_905116865.2 Candidula unifasciata
AGAGGGTCAAGTCGGGAAAAAAAACTGGTAGCCATCACTTCTCCCCACTTAATGTTTCCCCCTTACTAACATTTTCTTCTAAATGTTTCTTCATAGTTAATCTAACGTTTCGTGCTGATTACTATGAATTAATGATTACAAAATGATTAATCGTAATAATATTACACACTTTCCAATAATTTTAAGTAGTAATCAGAACGTTGGAAAAGTGGGAGGGGGGGGGGGGGGGGTTTGAATTACGCCTATCTTTAAGGAAATACTGTATCTTGCGGGTTTTTTACAGGGCGTTGCAGAATGCTTTGGCTATTTGCGATTTTACTAGGACAGTTTATGCCCAGATCGGACACCTCTCGATCATTATCATTCATCCCGTAATACTACGTGTCGTTCGGTCACCAGTTTCTGTTGACTGTCTGATCAGCTCTCTCCACCTTTGGCGGTCAGCTGCTATGTCCAGTCAGTCTTTCCCTCTACTGAGCCCTGTAGTATTGTTTTGAGAGGGCCGTTTGAGATCTTATTACATGTCACATAACATTGCATTTTTTTCGACTTTTCCACTGTAGCTTAAAGAGGTTCATAGTTGCCCAATGTGCATGCATCTCTAGATACCACTGTCGAAACACAATGTATAGCGGTCTTGCTACCTAATCGCCTGCAGCTGGTGTCGAACTGAGCACCTTAGCATTAGGACCCGCGTTCCAAATACCTAAGTCAAAAAAGCTGACATATGACTGTGCGAGAATGAAAGCCCTTATACCATGATCCCAATATGTGACGGAATTTTTTTAAATTTTGAAGTCATTCTGGTTTGTAGTCGGTTACTCCTCATTTTTCTTTGTTCACCGGCTGTAAGCTCTGGTGAAAAGTCCTGGTTCGTCTACTTAAATGTGGCTTTGTGCCACGGTCTGAGTTTGCGTGCGCATCTCTGTTTGACGGCTTATTTGTGTGCAGCTGGTTGTTCCTTGCCGCTTAGGCAGATGCACTCCGATTTGCAAGGAAGTCCTCAATTAGTTACGACATGCAGCTTGTGAGGAGGCAGTGGGGCCTCTCCCCCACCCCTCCCCCCCGCTACAAAGGGTCCCAGAAACCAAACCGGTTATTCTTATCCGAATGGTTGTACTTTGTGTCACCTGTTTAATCGCCTGGTACGGTTGAGCTGTCCTGGTGGGGTTGTGGTTGAACGTCACATGAGTGCCGATCAATACACTTTCTGTTACTTGATTGTACACTTAAGAACGAACACTTTAAACAAAAGGACATGTACAAATACGCAAATTATTGTTTATACATAGTGAAAATTCGTTACAAAGAATTCGCTTAAGAAGAACAATCGGTTAACATGCATAAAATGTAGTTCTCTGCAGGGCTGTATTATTGTTAGTTCTCAGTTAGCACGAACCTGTTTAACACTAGCTGTGGATTTATTAGTGTTTGGGTCAAGATGGCGGGACGTGTTGCCTTCTAGCTTGGCGTAAGACTGTTGATCGGTGACCCGACAAGACGTCACCGTAAAACATCCGTTGATTTAGAATCAAATTTCTAGCTCTAAATGTTAGGTGCTTCGTTCAAACGTGTTAACTTTAAAGGACATAATTATATAAGGAAGCGCCACTGGAACGACAGCGGCCATTCCCAGATTCAACGGAGGGGGGGGGGGGGGGTGGAGAGGACAAGGGGGCTGAGTTACTTATTTGCTCTCTTCCTCTCTCTCTCTCTCTCTCTCTATATATATATATATATATATATATATATATATATATATATATATATATATATATATATATATATATATATATATATATATATATATATATATATATATATATATATAGATATATATCTATATATACAGGTACAAATACGTACACAAACAAGACGTAGGCCATTTGAGGCACTTTCTCTAGAAAATGTGTCAAAGTCTGGGTCTCAGGCATCTCTTATAAGGCTTAGTCTCTGGTTTGATTGTAAATTCTATTTTTTTTTTTTTTTTTTTTTTTTTTTGTTATCACGAAATTGTGTTTGCCTAAAAAGTGTGTCACCAACATGAAAGTATTTTGAAAGTACTGTGTTAGATAATGACGCCAACATTTTTGTCCCGAATGCTAATTTTTATGGATAATCTATTCACCATATTTATGGCAGTCGTCTGTTAAAATCACCATTGATCACTGACATAGTCAGAGTTCACATATTGAAATGGCTTGGACATATTGAGAGAATGTCAAAGGACGGAGCTATAAAGACTTATAACACAAGGGAGCTGAGTGGTCGAAGACCACAAGGCAGACAAAGAAAACAATGGAGAGATAATATCCAGACAGACCTGCAGACATTTTTTGTCACCAATTGGAAAAGAGAAAGCGAGCCACAGAGGAAGGTAGGTAGGTAGGTAGGTAGGTAGGTAGGTAGGTAGGTAGGTAGGTAGGTAGGTAGGTAGGTAGGTAGTTGTACCCCACCAGGATATCACACAAGCGATAAATACCCGATTACACAAAGTGCCACCATGTGGATGAGGATCACCCATAGAGAGGTCCCAGAAACCCCTTTCAGCCGTTAGGTCTTATCTATAGCTAGGCGATATCCATGCCCCGGCAATATTCAAGGCCCCAGCAGAAGCCAGGATGGGGCTTCAAATAACAAAAAAATTGCATCCCACATGGAGACGACTTTTCAGCGACAGCGATGAATGGAGGCGGGTGATATCTATAGCAATGAACTTCAAGATGCTAAAGAAATAGGAGGTATTCATGGCGTGTTTTTTTTTTTTTTTTTTTTTAAATAATAAAAGTTCAAGAATCTTCGCTGAACCAAAATTCCCAAGGCTGCGACGCGATACTAGGTAATTAGAGTAATCTGTGGCATTAAACTTTTATATTTCACATATTTTTCCTGACACACTGACTTTTTTTTTTTTTTTTTTTAATGTGTTTATTGTTCAAATATATATTTGTACAAAAGGAAAATAAATAAAATGATGTGAATAAAATGATTATGGTTTGTACCGTTTCTCACTGACATTTAAAAAGAGAGTAGAGACAGAGGGAGGCAGAGAGGACCGGGCGGTTTGAGGAGAGCTGGGGCTGTTGGGTATGTCAGCGGAAACGGTACATTTCGATGATAATGTTTGCATTTTATAAAATATATATATTTATATACACCACAGAGGACAGAGGGGAAACGAAAAACATAGAGGCGGACAGGGCAAGAGAAAGAAAGGACAAAGGGGGACCACTCATTATTTTAACATGGCATACAATTGGCATTTGATCATTTATGTACATTCCATTTCAAAAATACATGAAGGACTTTATGAACATACAAACAAACACCAGAGAAAGGGAGGGGGCACAAACACGTACAGCGAAACAGGGGAAAGAAGCGCAAAGAAGGGATAGGGGGACCACTCATTATTTTGTTGTAACAAATTGGCATACAATCGGCATTTGATCAATTTTGTACATTCCATTTCAAAAATACATGAAGGACTTTACGAACATACAAACAAACACCAGAAAAAGAGAGGGGGCACAAACACATAGAGCGGGACAGGGGAAAAGAAGCGCAAGGAAGGGATAGGGGGACCACTCCTTATTTAACATTGTTGTAACAAATTGGCATACAATTGGCATTTGATCAATTTTGTACATTCCATTTCAAAAATACACGAAGGACTTTACGAACATACAGACAAACACCAGAGAAAGGGTGGGGGCACAAACACATAGAACGAGACAGGGGAGAGAAGCGCAGAGAAAGGATAGACGGGGGGGCCACTCAATTCTTGTCAAATTTGAAACATTTTTAAAAAAAAATGTATTGAATATTTACAGTCACAAAGCGGGACATGCGAGCTAGAATCAGAAGGAGGGAGGGGTACAGAAAAAACGCAGCAGGCGGATAGGGGCGGGGAGCCAGGGGGGAGAGGATAAGAAAAGGTCGTCGACAGAAGGGGCCACTCATACTTATATACAATATAGTAGAATTTGTACGGGTATCAAAATTTGACATCTTTCAAAATGCATCAAATATTTACATTACATTTTTACAGGCGTGTAACGTGTAAGCTAAAAGATCAGGAGAAGGAGGGGGGACAAAAACACAGGAGGCGGACGGGGGGCGGGAAAGGGGGTGAGAGACCGAGAAGGAAATACAGAGGGCTACTCGTTGTTTCAGCAAATTGGCTTTCGCCGCTGCAATACCGGGCCGACCCGTGACGAGAGCGAAGCAAGCCTCGGGCATCTCGTCTGGTTACAAAAATCAGCTTAAAATCGTAGTGGCCCCAATGGACCACGTATCAGATATCAAGCTGATAGGGAGAAGGTACATAACTTTTATTGAGCCTTTGCAGGCCGGCTAAAAATACTTTAACAAATTGGCAAAGAAAGGAGCGATATTTGAAGTGTTGTGGTCACTCTTGTGTTTTCCATTTTGTGAGATTCTGATGGTTTATAAATGAGAAATTTCCCTTTTTTCCGGATTGTTTCCCTTTGAATTGTTTAAGTCCCTTTTCCTATTACCCACGTGCTGTGAAACACTCTTATAAATTAAAGTATGCAGCAAAAAAAAAAAAACATAGCAGGTTAAAATATTACATCAAGGAAAACATACATTGCATCAAAATTCCTTACAAGAGTGGAGGAGCACGGAGGAGGACTTTACGAAACATATAAACAAACATCAGAGAAATGAAAGGGACACGAATACGCAAGCGGACGGGGGGGGGGAGGGGGGGGGAGAGAAGAGGATGACAGTTAGGGCCACTCGTCACATTTACAGTTGCCAGCGTAGCGTGGTCTGGCAGGTAGTGAAACGGTCTGTATCCATCTTCCCTTGAAACCCCACCAGGACGTCGCACAGGCGATAAACACCGGATGACACCGAAGTGCCACCATGTGGGTGAGGATCACCCGTGGAGTGGTCCCAGAAACCGCGTTTCGCCCTAAGCCATTACGGCCGGGCTACTCTGCGGCCTCTGGCCCGAGAGCCAAAGTAGGGCTCCAAATGGGAGACAAAACCCGCGGCGTTTCACGTTCAACAGTTTTAAGCAAGTCAAGTAGATATTTGCATTTGGATAAACACATGCATGGCATCAAAAAATTATTTACATGAGTGGGTATTACATAGATGACTGTACCAACATGTAAACTAACCAAGTCCTTTTGAGAAAAAAAAAAAAAAGCTCGACCACGTTCAGACTGCTGCTAGCTAGCCTAGGCTGCTAACAGTCTCCGCCTATATTTGTGGTCTGGGTTATTTGCGTCACTTTCGTGACTGAATACTGGTGTTTGTGCCATTTCTGGCTTAATGTTTCCATCCGAATCAAACCGCTCGTCCTGATGTCACTGGTGCATGTCTTCCTTCTTCATTCTTGGTGTTTCCTGTTTGTTCTGTCTCCCTTTGATCTGGCTAGGCGTATCTCGAAGGAGAGCGAGCTTCCAAACACAACGACCTTTCGGCCACCATTTATTGTTTTAAAATTTTGAGTATTTTAATTTTGCCAAAAAGTACTGAAAACAGTTTTTGAATGTGAATAGTTCCGAGATGTGAAAATTTTCGCGTGTGACCATAGTGGTCTTATAGTTGTCTTCCTGTAATATGAACGGGTTAGTCATGTAATGGATATGTGTGTGAGAGTTTGTGTGGAGTCTTAAGCGGGTCCAGTCGTCATTTGTTATTATGTGATCGGGTTGTGTTGATAGCTAAGCTCCGGTGTACGTAAATACCATATAACCGGACCGTCCAGCTCACGCTTTGAGATCCAAATGATCGGCGATAAGAATTGTTGTGGCATGTTGGGCAACGAACTCAAGTGCTCTCTGTGGGAATGGGTTGGGGGGTTAAACTCATAGTGCATCCGAAAGAGTTAGGGGAAGGTGGGGGGAAGGGGAGCGGGAGGCCATTCAGTCAATTCTCGTCGTTGCCGTCTTGCTGGATTCTAGCGTGGCTTTTTGCCGGGACTATGTGTATCACGTTACCAACCTTTGCTATCATCCCAGTGATGGGGTGGTATTGGAGGTTATGCGTTCTAGTCCTGTCATTATCGAGTCACTTGTATTCCCTATTTGCTGTCAGTAATATTTTGTTATGAGTTCTGTCGGTCATGTGCATGTTGTATGCATGCTGTGGAGTGGGATGGTTTTGTTTATGAATCCCGGAGTATATGGACGCACCCAACTAGGTGTATGCGTACATGCACTCGAGTACTCATACATGCAGACAACACTACATATTTGTACGTCCTTTCATACTTATACGTGTGTGCATACCTAATTGACATTACGTACACACGCCAACTCTTTCATATGCGTTTACCAATGCCAGTACTTACATTCATAAAAAAAACGAGTACATCCACACGTAGTGATATTCACTCTTCCATGTCTTATGTGTTTTGTGTGGCTTTGTCTGTAATTTCGTCTGGTCGTGTCACTTTTAAGTTATGTCCTGTTACTGGTATGTGACCTGTCCGGTACTGACGTATCATGTTTTGGTGGATTGTGTGCGTTGATGACGTTCTTGCTGCTTACACCCTTCATTCCATTTGTTCTCATTAATGAACAGACATACAGCAACACAGTTTATGGTTTCTTTGATTGCACTGTCATTCATACACTCACAAATATATTAGTATACACGCTCTCATATATATACACACATGCACACTCATACACACATATACATGCATACAGTAATACATTTAAATCCATGTACTCATTCATCTGTACCTTTCGCACAACTATATTCCCACTGTTCCGTCCACATATGATTCCGTACCATCCACCTACATACACTGTGTCTTATGTATCCATCCTATACACAAATGCACTCATACTACACGCACTCATCCTTGTGTATGTGTCCATGTTCACATCTATGCACTCATCATACTTACACTATCTCTCTGACTCTAGGATGTTCGGGGTTACCATCTCATCAGTTCCTTCTGTTATACTGAGTAAATCCCTAATCTGGTCTTTTTAGTTTTTTTGTTTTGTTTTAATAAGGTATTGTTTAACCAGTTTTTGGATGTCTTTATTGCTTTCTACATTTAAACATTTGTTTACAGTAATTTGTTGTTTGCGTTTTAGAAAAAATTCCTCAATGGGTTTCCTTTCCAATTTATACTTAGTGCAGTTTATTATATAATGCTCTAGAGTATTATCTTGAAAGCAGTCCAGACATAGTGGAGATGTAAATTTCTCTGGGTGCCATCCTAATCTAGCTCTCCATAGAAGTTTGTTGGCTGGAATTTTCAGTTTGTCCCGTACCTGTGTGTTAAGGCTGGGCTCTTTAAGGTTATTGTAGGCATCTCTGCCATTATTGCTCCTTTGCCATTGCAGTTTCCACATTTTAATTATATGTCGTTTGATTATGCTGGTCCTTTCTGTTTTTCCAAGTCCTACATCTATTAAAACATCACATTTTGCTCCCTTTTTGGCTGCTATGTCAGCTTTTTCATTGCCAATTACCCCTCTGTGTGCTGGTACCCATGCAATGGTGACTTGGCATCCTTTATTCTTGAGCTGAGTTGTTAGATTTAGGATTGTCTCTTTAATATCTGGTCTACTGTTAGTTTTATGTGTTTTTAACGTCTGCACCGAGGACAATGAATCTGTCAGTATGGTAAATTTAGTTGGAGGTTTATTAATTACCATCTCTAGTGCCTTCATTATGCCGACTAGTTCTGCTGTGCATACTGCCACATGATCTGTTATTTTATATTCTCTTTGTATATTCCACTGTGGGATTATTACTCCTGCTCCTACTTCTCCTGCTTCATTCTTTGATCCGTCAGTGTACGCAACCAGATTGTCTGATCGGATCTGGTCTATGTATTCTTCTGTTATTGCTTTGGCTTCAAATGTTTCAGTATTCTTTTTAATAATTTTAATCAGACTCATGTCTGTCCTGGGCAGCTCTAGTCTCCATGGAGGGATTTGAGGGACAAACCTAACGCTTGCCTCTAGAGTCCCTGGCTAAGTCCTCATCATCGTTAATTTCTAGTGCAGCGTCCCAGGCTGCTGGTCTCTGTATGTCTCTGACCGGTTTGTCACCTAGGTGGGTAATGTTATGATGGAAAGCGTCTGAAGCTGGGTGTCTGGCATCGTTGGCCGCTTTCATCCAATAGCTATAAGTTAGTTGTTTCCTTCTGAGGTTAAGCGGTGTGATGCCTAGTGCTACCTCCATGGCCTCTCTCGATGTCCCTTTGCCAGCGCCCATGATGGAAGTCAGGGCTTGGCACTGAATCCTATCAAGTTTGCATTTGCTGGTCTCTGATGCTGATTCGTATACTATGCTTCCGTATTCCATTTTGCCCCTAACGAAAGCTTTATAAAATTGTACTAGGGTGTCCTGGTGTGCTCCCCATCCGTTTCCTTTAATCATTTTCAGCATATTGTTGTACTTTGTACACTTTACTACGAGATCATCGATGTGCTTAGCCCAGGTCATTTGCTCATCCAGAATCATTCCTAGAAATTTCGTTTCGTCGAGCGTGTCCGCTGAACTGTTCTGCCATTAATTTGGAGTCTCGTTTCTTCTGGGTCATAATTAAGCTGTCTTTTAAAGTTGAATATCATGCTTACTGTTTTGTCGACGTTGATTTTAAATCCCCATTTTCCCATCCAATGTGCAACTTCGTCTAGACTTTTCTGCAATCTTTTCTTAGCGCATGGGATCTGATTATGGCTGTGGTAGATTGCACAATCGTCCGCAAACTGAGTTAGTCCCGTGTCCTTGTTCGTGATGGCATCATCAAGGTCGTTTACTAATATGCTGAACAGGGTAGGGGATATTACAGCACCCTGAGGGATTCCATTCACCTGATCAAAAGTTTGTGATCTTTCGTTATTAACTAGTACTGAAAATGTTCTTTCTTGTAGAAAGCTTCGGATATATCTATACGTTCTTCCCGTAAATCCTAGTTTAGCTGCTTTAAACAAGGCTGCTGGCCGATAGCACTGGTCATATGCCTGTTCCAGATCCAGGAACACTGCCATTGTCTTACCTCCTGTTTTAAATGACTTTTTAACATGATCTTCTAATTTTATAATTTGATCTAGGGTGCATCTGTTAGATCTGAACCCTGCCTGAGTTTTGCTAAACAGGTTATTTTTCTCCATGTGGAATGTTATTCTTTTATTGACGATTGTTTCTAATATTTTCCCCAGGTGGGATGTTAAAGATATTGGTCTATATGAGTCTACTTTTTGAGGGTCCTTATTAGCCTTTTTAATAGGTATGATAGTTGCTTCCTTCCATCTTCTTGGAATCTCTCCCTCTTTCCAGATCTCATTGTAGAAATCAGTAATCTGTTTAATGGTTTTTGCTGGTAGCATTTTCATTATAGTATAGTTTAGAATATCGGCCCCAGCTGCCGTGTTAGATTTGGCTTGTATTGCTGCGTTAACTTCTTCTTCAGTAGTTATATCTGCATCTAGGTATGAATTTTCTTCCTTAATTGTGATTTTAGTTGTCATAATCTCTTTATTAAGAGCCGCTCTGTTTTTCCGTTCTTGTTGATTTAGTTTATTATTGGAACAGACCTCATAGAAGTGCTGTCCGAAGATATCTGCCTTATCTTTATCAGTAATTGCCACTGTGGGTACCTGAATTGTAGGGATCCTTTCTTTTATTTTGTCTCCTTTAATGACTTTAATCTGATTCCACACTTCAGTTGCTGGAGTATCAGGGTTCAATTTTTGGCAAAATGTCCTCCAGTGCGCCTCCTTAGCTTTGCGAATGACTTTGGTAGTTGCATTTCTGTGTTTAACATATTCTTGCCATCTTTCTGTTGACCCGAATTTTCTATAGTCCTGCAGAGCCCTTTTACGTTTATCTGTCACCTCAGTGCATTCTTGCGTCCACCATGCAACAGGGTTCTTGTTTACGTTTCTTTTATTGTAGTTAGTTGAAGTCTTATTTCCTCCCTCAAGAAGATGGGTAGGCATGTTTTTATTTGGAATATTTCTTGTTGCTACTTTTAGTATTGTATTAGTCACTCTTTCAGCAAAAGTATCAATGTTTTCACCTTCAGCTCTAACCAACTCTGTATTATTAAGTTCATCTATAACTTTATCCCATTTCGCTTTTTTAAAATTGAAAGTAGGTTTGTTACTAGTTTCATATTTTGTTGGTTGGGTTTTAATTCTCGTTAAAATTGGTAGATGGTCGCTTGAGGTGTCCTCTAAAACTTTCCATTGGCTTCCAGCTAAACTCTGTGTTACTAGTGTAAGGTCAATAGCCGAGTGTCTATTACCTGGAATTGGATTAATCCTTGTTATCGACCCGTCATTGAGTACTGTTAGTTGATTATCTTCAATAAATTCTAATAGTTCTTTTCCTGCCAGACTTTCTATTCTGCCACCCCATAAGGGGTGTGAGCAGTTGAAGTCTCCTACGATTATTGTGTTAGTGGTTATCCTGTTTTCTATTGCTTTAAGATCATTCTCCTCTATCTCCCCTTTTGGGCAGTAGATGTTAATTATCTTTAGGTTTTGAGGTTTGCAAGCTATTTCTACACACAGACCTTCAAAGTTGTTAGTTTTGAACTTGTCCTGAGTTATTTCTCTTATTCCCTTATTGATGAGGATGGCTACGCCACCTCCATTGCCTATTTCTCTATCATTCCTGAATATTTTATATCCTGGGAGTTTAAAGGTATCTTTTGGTTTCAGGTTTGTTTCTTGAAGGGCTAGTATATTACACTCGCCCTGGAAATCTGACATCATTGCTGGTAGGTTAAGTTTAGCTCCTCTGCAGTTAAATTGAATTATCTGCAGGTCTTGTTTATTCACTACTCTAGGATTGAATTTTAATGATTTTGTGTGTCTGGTTAGGCTTAGTGTGGGTTTGACTGACTGGTGTCTTTAGTTTTCTATTTATCTAGTTAGATAGAGACAACACAACATTCAATATCTGTGAACATAAAGGCGGGGGTAGGGGTGGTTGCGCTGGGGTGGAGCATGAGGCCCGTGGTGCTGGTGCTGGGGGTGAGGACGGGTGGGGTGTGGATTGCGCTGGAGCGGTGCATGGGGTTGGAAATGCTGGTGCTGGGGTGGAGGCTGGTAGCGTGCAGGGTGTGGGATGGGCTGGTGGCGTGCAGGGTGGGGAATGCGCTGGTGGGGCGCATGCTGCTGAGGATGCTGGTGCTGAAGACGAGGGCGGGCGTAGTCAAGAGGTGGGTAATCTCGGTAGGAGCGTAGGTCGCTGGAATAGGGTAGATCGGAGGATGGTCGGTCGGAGGATGGTCGGTGAAGGTGTGGCCCACTGGTGTTGGGTAGGTTAGTGGCAGGTCTCACAGTTGGCCTGTAAGTTCCATGCCTGGGTCGGAAGGGTACAGCTGGAGGTGGTTGGTGTTGTGCGGGTTTGGGTACATTGGGTCTGAGAGGGGGAGCATTGGCAGATTTGTTGATGCCTGTACCTCCCTTCACCTGCCTCGTAGTCCCTGCACTGTCAGTAATTCCTCCTTGCTTGCTGGACTGATTCACTCTTTTTTCGAAGTTCTTTTTAAATGCTAGGAGTTCCAGAACTTCCTTTCTCTTATAAAGATCTGCTTTATCAATAGGTGTTGTTTTAGTTTCTGGGTCCTCTCCTTTTTTTGTCTGTCCGGCCTGTTCTTTTAGTCTCCTTATTTCGTTCCTCATATCGTCCATTTCCTTTTCCATCCTATCACGTTCCCCGGTAAGGTCCTGCACTGTCTTCCTCAGTTTGTTCCTTTCTGTTGATACTCTACCCAGCATTGTATTGAAATCTGCATTCGCCGCTACTACTTTCTCAATCTCCGCATAGTGCGTACATGCCGGGATAGGCATACAGACATGGTAGAAGGGTGGTCGGCATGCAAACCGGCTTGGGGGTGGGGGCTTGGTGCATGGACATCCAGGAGGGCACTGGCGTGTGACGGGAGCCGGGCCAGCAGGGTAGGGCGTGGTAGAGGAAGGTGGGGTTGGTACCACAGTTGGCTGGGGAGCGGCCGAGCCTCCAGCTGTGGGCTTGGTGCATGGGCAACCAGGGGGGCACTGACGTGTAAATGGAGCTGGGCCAGCAGGGCGGGGTGTGGGAGGGGAAGGTGGGGTGGGTACCACAGTTGGCTGGGGAGCGGCCAAGCCTCCAGCTGTGGGCTTGGTGCATGGGCAACCAGGGGGGCACTGACGTGGAAATGGAGCTGGGCCAGCAGGGCGGGGTGTGGGAGGGGAAGGTAGGGTGGGTACCACAGTTGGCTGGGGAGTAGCCAATGGAGGTAGGATATGTGCCACATCAAGGTGGGGAGTGGCAGATGGGGTTGGGGTGGGTGCCACATCAGGGTGGTGAGTGACAGAGGGAGTTGGGGTGGGTGGCACATCAGTGTCTGAGTCAGTGTCAGAATCAGAAGGGGGGTGGGTGATGCAGGGGGAGGGTGAGACTGCGTGGGTTCGAGGTTCGGGAGCCTTGCTTCTTCCGTGGGGGTTAGACTGGGTGGACTGCTGACCTCCTCAGCGCTACTTCTTTCAGTTCCTTGGTCCAATTCCTTATCATCTATTCCCTCATTGGCTGGTCCTGGTCCACAGCTGCTGTCCACCATCCTGATTGGTTCCATTCGTGTGATGGTCTTAGTTGCATTGTCCCTCTGATGGTGCCTCCATTTCACCATTACTACTGATGTCTGAGTCAATATGGCCTCTCTCCAGATGCCCATAGCCTTCTTCCTCTCCGGGCAACCTAGGTATCTGGCACTGTGGTTCCCACTGCAGTTAACGCATCTCCTGTTAGGGTTCCTCTCCTTATATTGAGTGTCCTCCCTGGCCTTGACGCAGTCCTTTGCCCAGTGTTTGCCCCCACAAAATTTGCATGATGGCTCCTTGGCTCGACAGTCTCTCCTGCTGTGAAAGAAACGCCAGCATTTTTCACAATGTGGCAGAGATGGGACAAACAGCTCACAGTATTTTATCTTACCTTGATACATTACCTTTTCAGGGACTCTTGTGCCTCCACATCTGACCTTGAGTACAGTGGTCAGTTTGCCCTCAGTGGTGCTCAGCCTGGACACCTCCCTAAACTCTACAGTCGGGTTCTCCTTCTTCAGTTCCTCAGCGGTCCTCTCCTCATCCTCAGCCAGAGGCACTCCTTTCACCACCACTGTCACCTCCGGTCGGTTGATGTCCACAAAGATCCTAATATCATGGGGGAGGTCCAAAGCAGTCCCTTCTTTGGTCTCCTTAATCTTCCTGATCATCTCCTCTGTATCCTTGGTCCTGTTCAGGGTGGCCATGATAGTTCCTCGAGCGTTCTTGGTGCATGAAGCCACCGTCCTCTTCCCTAGTTTGGCCTCCAGGATGTCCTTAGCCTTGTCCTTGGTGAGGGATGTCAGCATCACCTGTCTTCCGCCAATCTGGTTGATCGCAACGTTAAGGTCCTCCTCCTCAACTGTTGTTCTCTGCTGCTCCATTGTCATCTCTTGTTGCTTGGGAGGTGTCCTCCTAGTCCTTCTCCTCATTGGCACAATCTCCTGCACCACCTCTGCGAATGTTCTCCCTGCTGTCTGGCTCCTAGTGAGAGGCATTGTTATTATCGAAATGATGGTTAATAATAAAAATAGGAGGTGACTTACCTAAGTCCTCTCCCAATGAAACAGAAGTACAATAACTATCTAGTATTATAAAGTAAACAAACAATTAACGCTATTAAATAATACAAATCAACGTAAAAGTCACTTTTTACTATCGAGAGGATGAAATGAGGAAAAACAGCCAAAAAGCAAACCAATGGGATTCTAGAGATACTTTTAGTAGTGAGAATGTGGCAAGGTAAACACCGGGTATGAATTGAGGAAATTCACAAGTTCAGCGAACCAATGAAAATCAAGAGACAATTTTTACTAGTTAAAAGCAGCGGGGGGATGAAGTGAGTAAATTCGCAAGCTCAGCTAACCAATGAGATCCCAGGTTTAATACTGACGCAGAGCAGCGGCCAGCAAGAAAGCGCGGGAAAAAATCTGCAAGCTGCGGTCCTATTGGCTGTTAGAAAGATGCTATAGACTAAGGGTTGCGTGGCAACCCGAAATGAGATCTGGAAAGAGGGAGAGATTCCAAGAAGATGGAAGGAAGCAACTATCATACCTATTAAAAAGGCTAATAAGGACCCTCAAAAAGTAGACTCATATAGACCAATATCTTTAAACATCCCACCTGGGGAAAATATTAGAAACAATCGTCAATAAAAGAATAACATTCCACATGGAGAAAAATAACCTGTTTAGCAAAACTCAGGCAGGGTTCAGATCTAACAGATGCACCCTAGATCAAATTATAAAATTAGAAGATCATGTTAAAAAGTCATTTAAAACAGGAGGTAAGACAATGGCAGTGTTCCTGGATCTGGAACAGGCATATGACCAGTGCTATCGGCCAGCAGCCTTGTTTAAAGCAGCTAAACTAGGATTTACGGGAAGAACGTATAGATATATCCGAAGCTTTCTACAAGAAAGAACATTTTCAGTACTAGTTAATAACGAAAGATCACAAACTTTTGATCAGGTGAATGGAATCCCTCAGGGTGCTGTAATATCCCCTACCCTGTTCAGCATATTAGTAAACGACCTTGATGATGCCATCACGAACAAGGACACGGGACTAACTCAGTTTGCGGACGATTGTGCAATCTACCACAGCCATAATCAGATCCCATGCGCTAAGAAAAGATTGCAGAAAAGTCTAGACGAAGTTGCACATTGGATGGGAAAATGGGGATTTAAAATCAACGTCGACAAAACAGTAAGCATGATATTCAACTTTAAAAGACAGCTTAATTATGACCCAGAAGAAACGAGACTCCAAATTAATGGCAGAACAGTTCAGCGGACACGCTCGACGAAATTTCTAGGAATGATTCTGGATGAGCAAATGACCTGGGCTAAGCACATCGATGATCTCGTAGTAAAGTGTACAAAGTACAACAATATGCTGAAAATGATTAAAGGAAACGGATGGGGAGCACACCAGGACACCCTAGTACAATTTTATAAAGCTTTCGTTAGGGGCAAAATGGAATACGGAAGCATAGTATACGAATCAGCATCAGAGACCAGCAAATGCAAACTTGATAGGATTCAGTGCCAAGCCCTGACTTCCATCATGGGCGCTGGCAAAGGGACATCGAGAGAGGCCATGGAGGTAGCACTAGGCATCACACCGCTTAACCTCAGAAGGAAACAACTAACTTATAGCTATTGGATGAAAGCGGCCAACGATGCCAGACACCCAGCTTCAGACGCTTTCCATCATAACATTACCCACCTAGGTGACAAACCGGTCAGAGACATACAGAGACCAGCAGCCTGGGACGCTGCACTAGAAATTAACGATGATGAGGACTTAGCCAGGACTCTAGAGGCAAGCGTTAGGTTTGTCCCTCAAATCCCTCCATGGAGACTAGAGCTGCCCAGGACAGACATGAGTCTGATTAAAATTATTAAAAAGAATACTGAAACATTTGAAGCCAAAGCAATAACAGAAGAATACATAGACCAGATCCGATCAGACAATCTGGTTGCGTACACTGACGGATCAAAGAATGAAGCAGGAGAAGTAGGAGCAGGAGTAATAATCCCACAGTGGAATATACAAAGAGAATATAAAATAACAGATCATGTGGCAGTATGCACAGCAGAACTAGTCGGCATAATGAAGGCACTAGAGATGGTAATTAATAAACCTCCAACTAAATTTACCATACTGACAGATTCATTGTCCTCGGTGCAGACGTTAAAAACACATAAAACTAACAGTAGACCAGATATTAAAGAGACAATCCTAAATCTAACAACTCAGCTCAAGAATAAAGGATGCCAAGTCACCATTGCATGGGTACCAGCACACAGAGGTGTAATTGGCAATGAAAAAGCTGACATAGCAGCCAAAAAGGGAGCAAAATGTGATGTTTTAATAGATGTAGGACTTGGAAAAACAGAAAGGACCAGCATAATCAAACGACATATAATTAAAATGTGGAAACTGCAATGGCAAAGGAGCAATAATGGCAGAGATGCCTACAATAACCTTAAAGAGCCCAGCCTTAACACACAGGTACGGGACAAACTGAAAATTCCAGCCAACAAACTTCTATGGAGAGCTAGATTAGGATGGCACCCAGAGAAATTTACATCTCCACTATGTCTGGACTGCTTTCAAGATAATACTCTAGAGCATTATATAATAAACTGCACTAAGTATAAATTGGAAAGGAAACCCATTGAGGAATTTTTTCTAAAACGCAAACAACAAATTACTGTAAACAAATGTTTAAATGTAGAAAGCAATAAAGACATCCAAAAAACTGGTTAAACAATACCTTATTAAAACAAAACAAAACTAAAAAGACCAGATTAGGGATTTACTCAGTATAACAGAAGGAACTGATGAGATGGTAACCCCGAACATCCTAGAGTCAGAGAGATAGTGTAAGTATGATGAGTGCATAGATGTGAACATGGACACATACACAAGGATGAGTGCGTGTAGTATGAGTGCATTTGTGTATAGGATGGATACATAAGACACAGTGTATGTAGGTGGATGGTACGGAATCATATGTGGACGGAACAGTGGGAATATAGTTGTGCGAAAGGTACAGATGAATGAGTACATGGATTTAAATGTATTACTGTATGCATGTATATGTGTGTATGAGTGTGCATGTGTGTATATATATGAGAGCGTGTATACTAATATATTTGTGAGTGTATGAATGACAGTGCAATCAAAGAAACCATAAACTGTGTTGCTGTATGTCTGTTCATTAATGAGAACAAATGGAATGAAGGGTGTAAGCAGCAAGAACGTCATCAACGCACACAATCCACCAAAACATGATACGTCAGTACCGGACAGGTCACATACCAGTAACAGGACATAACTTAAAAGTGACACGACCAGACGAAATTACAGACAAAGCCACACAAAACACATAAGACATGGAAGAGTGAATATCACTACGTGTGGATGTACTCGTTTTTTTTATGAATGTAAGTACTGGCATTGGTAAACGCATATGAAAGAGTTGGCGTGTGTACGTAATGTCAATTAGGTATGCACACACGTATAAGTATGAAAGGACGTACAAATATGTAGTGTTGTCTGCATGTATGAGTACTCGAGTGCATGTACGCATACACCTAGTTGGGTGCGTCCATATACTCCGGGATTCATAAACAAAACCATCCCACTCCACAGCATGCATACAACATGCACATGACCGACAGGACTCATAACAAAATATTACTGACAGCAAATAGGGAATACAAGTGACTCGATAATGACAGGACTAGAACGCATAACCTCCAATACCACCCATCACTGGGATGATAGCAAAGGTTGGTAACGTGATACACATAGTCCCGGCAAAAAGCCACGCTAGAATCCAGCAAGACGGCAACGACGAGAATTGACTGAATGGCCTCCCGCTCCCCTTCCCCCCACCTTCCCCTAACTCTTTCGGATGCACTATGAGTTTAACCCCCCAACCCATTCCCACAGAGAGCACTTGAGTTCGTTGCCCAACATGCCACAACAATTCTTATCGCCGATCATTTGGATCTCAAAGCGTGAGCTGGACGGTCCGGTTATATGGTATTTACGTACACCGGAGCTTAGCTATCAACACAACCCGATCACATAATAACAAATGACGACTGGACCCGCTTAAGACTCCACACAAACTCTCACACACATATCCATTACATGACTAACCCGTTCATATTACAGGAAGACAACTATAAGACCACTATGGTCACACGCGAAAATTTTCACATCTCGGAACTATTCACATTCAAAAACTGTTTTCAGTACTTTTTGGCAAAATTAAAATACTCAAAATTTTAAAACAATAAATGGTGGCCGAAAGGTCGTTGTGTTTGGAAGCTCGCTCTCCTTCGAGATACGCCTAGCCAGATCAAAGGGAGACAGAACAAACAGGAAACACCAAGAATGAAGAAGGAAGACATGCACCAGTGACATCAGGACGAGCGGTTTGATTCGGATGGAAACATTAAGCCAGAAATGGCACAAACACCAGTATTCAGTCACGAAAGTGACGCAAATAACCCAGACCACAAATATAGGCGGAGACTGTTAGCAGCCTAGGCTAGCTAGCAGCAGTCTGAACGTGGTCGAGATTTTATTTTTTTTTCTCAAAAGGACTTGGACTTGGACTTGGCAACCCGAGGTCGCGGAATTCAAAGCTAATTAGTAAACACAATGATATACTAATAAAGCACCAAATCTACACCACAATATTATTTAAAACAATCACAAATCATGAGTCACAGTCCTGAAAATGTAAACAAATCGATTAGTCCTCTGAAAATCAGTGGAAAATGGCAGCCAAAGGCTTAAAATGAGCGTTTTGTGAGAGCGTTGTGAAAATCAACCCGATCGCTGTGAAATGTGGAGAAAAATATACATTGAAACAATTTATGTACATGAGTGGAGAACCACACGGAAGACTTTACAGACATGTGAAACGTGCATCAGAGAAAAGGAGGGGACATGACAACATAAGCGGACGGGGGACGGGGGGAGAAAAGGATGAAAGTTAGGACCACTCGCTATATTTACCTTTAGACATAAAACAATCTGCAAATTGGCGAGAGATGTAACGAGTGGGACCGTCTATATCTGCTTTTCTTCAAAGACCATACCAGGACATAGACCAGGCGACAGCCGCCCAATGACATGAGTGCCACTATGTGGGTGAGGGTCACCATTAAGGCAGTACCCGGAACCGCGTTTCGCCCTAAGCCATTACAGCCGGGCTACTCTGCTGTTCCAGAAGAATGGACGACAGTGGCAGGAATGTGGGGACAGCTGGGAAAGAAAGGTAATCGGCTCGAAGGATGAAAGGAGCAAGCCCCGGACACATCCTACGTTCTCGCCATAATTACCTATGTTTACGGTACACTTGGGAAAGACCCGGTGTACCAGTCAAAAAATTCCCGACACATTCAAACTAAACATGCTTTAAAGAAAACCGTATTACCGTGTCTGTTCTCAGCGACTTGTGCCGTTCCGCTTCCAGTGTATAGTGTGTGTGTAATGTGTATTGTTCGTGGAAGTGTAGGGGGTGGGTAGGGGAGGAAAGGATTTGTGGGTTTCCTCTTCGCTAATTGGCTTTCCGCCACAAACCAGTTTCTTCATATCTTTGGGATGTCCTGTGGTGTTGGGAGGTGGGCCTCTGTTGTGCGTTAGTACATTTGTGTTGTTGTTTCCCTTAGTGTTTGTTGTTCTTTGTTTTGTGTGTGTGTATGTGTGTGCGTGTGTTTGTGTGTGTGTCGGTAAACCAGACGTCGTCTGCTGCCTCGGAAAGGGTACATTTGGGAGGGTTTAAACAATTACAAATAAAGATAAATAAGGGGGTTTG
>CAJHNH020005599.1:0-19390 GCA_905116865.2 Candidula unifasciata
CTCATTTGTTGACTGGGTTAGCCTTCCCAGAAGCCAAACTAACCTCTCCCTTCTGATCTTGGTCTCGTCGTGTCTCTCCCCTACAATATCCCCCACCCCCACACCCCCCTTTCCACCCGCCCTTTTTTTCTTTAGTTTTTGATAGTTGCCACCCACAGCTTTAACTATCTAGTGACGTGTCGACATGACGTGGAATGCCTTCTGTAGCGATAATAAATCCATATCCGGCTTGCTAGGCCTGTCGCAACTTCACCAGAGCCCCGTTGGCCAGGACGTTTCGGGGTGACCCTGGGTGGCCTTCATGGCTACCGTAGCGGTCCCGTGGCACAAGGCCACACCATACTTCGCCCACACCTAGCAATCCCCTACTTTGTTCTGTTACCACCTCTCATGACGCGGACGTGGGGTTGGACTTTGAGAGGCATATACTGACATATACAGAGGTTTAATATGAGTATGTTGTCTCTATATTTTCTGAGTGAATTAATCATAGTCTTCTGTTTTGTACTTGTGATTATAGCTCATATATATATGAGAAATATTTCAGTCCGGCAAGAGTTAATTGCAAGTTTTAGTTAAAAGAATTGCGCACGTAAAATAAATATATTTAAACATAGACGCTAAAAGAATAAAAAGGTACGAAGGCGCACATAATTTATGACGTTTTGTGGTGTTACTAGGAGATCTAATTTCGTCACAACACAGAACGATTGTCAGCCATACCATCGGCCTAACACCCACAATAAAAATACCATATACAATTTCAGGTGAGATTTATAATGGTAGGGAGTAGCCGAGATCCCCTATAAGCCTTAGCTGTATCCTAAAATATTTTATTGAGATCCTACTATTCTATATTCTACCATTGTATAAATATTCCGTGACTTCATCAACCTTGATACTTGTCCGTTGGACAATTCACTAGTCCTTACATATTATGACGTTCTTAAAGTTACTATTTCCCGTTAGGACTATTTAATAGCGAACCCTTCTTCCCTCTGTCACTCTTATATTCATTCGGTCTACTTGCGTAAAGATCTTATAGTAGAAACCATTATCCTGTGCCATGTGGTATCATCAGTTGGGTATACATTACATTGTTTATGTTATTATATTATGCAACACATGAATTGAGTAAACGTCGTCAGCATTGTGGGCATATCGGGTTGGCCTATGTTTTATAGACCAAGTGGTACCTAGGTGTTGATGTGGTCAACCTCACACCTGCCGCCTTTACTTCCCATTACTATACCTGGTGTCCGTTAAGGCGAAGTCGACCTGGGTTTTGGGACTCGAACTAACAACTGTCCAATCCGCAGGCGAATGTGTGTCCGCTTAATTATGTCAAGTTTTATATGATCGTGCCATAAATTAGATAGGTATAAACCAACATATTATAATAGGATGGAGATGTATAATTTTGATTTACTTGTAGAGAAAGACAACATATGAACCTTGATCTTTCTTTCTTTTAACTCTGACAAACACCACAGACACCGCAACACCTCCACCTGCTCCAGATGTGTCGACATAATGCTCAACACAGGGCTGAATGATGTATTCCGCAGGTTCCCGTGCTCCCGTATTCCCGTTTCCTGTATGCCTGTTACCTGTGGATTGTGAACCACCATCACTGTTACCTGTGGATTGTGAACCACTATCACTGTTACCTGTGGATCGTGAGCTGTTCCTTTGTGAATTGGGAACCAGACGGTATAGAATGAACAACCGAGTTCTCACGGATGAATGTCGCAGTTAGGCGAGGACTATAACAGTCGCAGTCAGAGCTTTGTACATTCCTCCCAGAGAAGCTGCAGTTTGACACATCCCGTATATCGTAAAGCTGAGTGTTATTGACTATTTGTGAAACTTTGTGGTGTATGATGAATTATTAATTGTTTCTTTTGTTTCTTAATTTAGATTTGTTAAAATTCCTAACAATATTTATCAATACAGTTGTTATTTAGAAACTCCATTTATCGATTTCATCCTATCAAATTTAACTTCTTGGGTAGACTAAAGATTGTTCATTGAAGTTGATTTGAGTTAAATTAACAAAGTTGACTTTGATTGTTTTCTGAATTTCTTCAGGAAATTTCCGGGGATTCACCCTATTCATTTAACTTTCTGTATTTTCCTTCCTTTATTTCCCAGAACTCAGGGACCGTTATAATTCCCCTAGACTTACCTAATTCGAGCCCTGTAAGTTATTTGGAAGGATATAGGGGATCTCCAGGCGACGATAGATTCCGCCAATAATAGTTGATTACAATATATAAATATATATATATATATATATATATATATATATATATATATATATATATATATATATATATATATATAACATCGATTCCAATGCGAATTCTAACCCAAGATCGTCAGGGCGGATGTTAAATGTCTAGTCGCCGTAATATGACATATGCCTTCATAGTAAAGCTACACCCAACAGTCAAGGGTCTAGTCACTGTACTATAGCAGTTTCCCTCATAGTAAAGCTACACCCAACAATCAAGGGTCTAGTCACTGTACTATAGCAGTTTCCCTCACAGTAAAGCTACACCCAACAGTCAAGGGTCTAGTCACTGTACTATAGCAGTTTCCCTCACAGTAAAGCTACACCCAACAGTCAAGGGTCTAGTCACTGTGCTATAGCAGTTTCCCTCACAGTAAAGCTACACCCAACAGTCAAGGGTCTAGTCACTGTACTATAGCAGTTTCCCTCACAGTAAAGCTACACCTAACAGTCAAGGGTCTAGTCACTGTACTATAGCAGTTTCCCTCACAGTAAAGCTACAACCAACAGTCAAGGGTCTAGTCACTGTACTATAGCAGTTTCCCTCACAGTAAAGCTACACCCAACAGTCAAGGGTCTAGTCACTGTGCTATAGCAGTTTCCCTCACAGTAAAGCTACAACCAACAGTCAAGGGTCTAGTCACTGTACTATAGCAGTTTCCCTCACAGTAAAGCTACACCTAACAGTCAAGGGTCTAGTCACTGTACTATAGCAGTTTCCCTCACAGTAAAGCTACACCCAACAGTCAAGGGTCTAGTCACTGTGCTATAGCAGTTTCCCTCACAGTAAAGCTACACCCAACAGTCAAGGGTCTAGTCACTGTACTATAGCAGTTTCCCTCACAGTAAAGCTACACCCAACAGTCAAGGGTCTAGTCACTGTGCTATAGCAGTTTCCCTCACAGTAAAGCTACACCCAACAGTCAAGGGTCTAGTCACTGTACTATAGCAGTTTCCCTCACAGTAAAGCTACACCCAACAGTCAAGGGTCTAGTCACTGTACTATAGCAGTTTCCATCACAGTAAAGCTACACCCAACAGTCAAGGGTCTAGTCACTGTACTATAGCAGTTTCCCTCACAGTAAAGCTACACCCAGTAGTCCAATGTCTAGTCAACATTCTACAGCGTCTCTCTATTCATATAATACATACATATATACAGACAATAAGCCTTTTTAAAGGCAAGAGTATTTCTTAACAAATTGTAAATATCCATCTTTCAACCCGGTCCCCAAACCCCGATTTAAAACGAGTGCCATTCTGAGAATTCTTATTTTTCTTCTTGATTCTGAGCTGTTGAGGTTCATTGCTGCAGATATCACCCGCCTCCATTCATCTCTCTGGTTGGCCTTCTCTTTTCGGTTGATGACATCAAGTATTTGCAGGTCTGTATGGACATTATCTCTCCATCGTCTTCTTGGTCTACCTCGTGGTCTACGACCATTCATCTCCTTGGTGTATACAGTTTGCACTTTTCAGTCATCTGACATTCTTTTAATATGCCCCAACCTTTTCAATCTATTAGCCCTCGTGATGCCAATGATCAATGGTGATTTAAACAGATTATGAATTTCGTAGTTACTTCTCATCGATTCCTTGCTGTTTGCATCTTTGATAGGTCCAAACATTTGTCGTAAGACTCTGTTTTCGAAAACCTGTAATAAGACTTTATCTCTTTTAGTTGTGCTCTACGTTTCAGAGCAATTTAAACGACTGGTCTTATCAATGTTTCATATCTTTTGATCTTGATGTTGCGATACAGATACTTTGACTTTAGCAGATGTTGAAGGGCATAGTATATTCTAAGAATTACTATCGTTAAAAAATATCGTTCGAGCACATTTCAGCAATTATAACTTATATTTAGTTGCTGTCGATTGTGTTCTTTACCTATGCAAATATGCATAAATATAAAAAGTTATGAAAAGAGTGAGGATGTGAGGAAAGAATTTTTTTTTTAGACCTGCGTGCCCATTTCTTCCCCTTTGAAAATAAAGTCTGTTGTTTGTTCGTTCGTCCGCATGTATATTGTTAATGTCATGTTTAATTTTTTTTGGGATGTTAATAAGACATTTAGTGTACGTTGTTATTTAAAGAGTTCTTATCCCTTTGGTGTCGCAGATTTTAAACTGACACAGAATTCCTGATCAATCTCGCTTGCAATACACACAAGAAAGTGGACTGCGAAGTAAAGGCGATCACCGTGATGCTGATACATGAGACGCCGAGTACTGATTTTTCGGTAAACACGTAGAGCTAGCACCATATATCCAAAAGGTCTGAAAAAGTGAGTTGGTACTTTATATATTTTGTTGTTCACCGACCGCCCTCATATGTTGCCAGTTGGTCGTTTCTCTGTTGGAATATATTCTTTCGTAAAGCATGGAATAATGCACTCTTGTATCTCATTTTTCTTTTTAATCTTTCAGGACAAGCTCCAAGGAAATACTCCTAATTAGTCGTACTTCACGACATGCTTGTTAGCGGTTAATGGGTCGCTTCCCCCTCGCCCCTTCCTTCTAAAATGGGATTACAGACCCACACGGAAAACTGGATGGGTTAGTGATTACAGTTTTAGGATTATTGGTTTTTGAATCGACAGACAGCGAATGCAGCATATCCATGCATGATCAGTGTCCAGCAACAGATGTCTTGTAGATGTTGACTGTTCCAGTTAGTTTACTATTTGTACACATCTCGCACTTTTCATCCCATGCGCCATTTCTTGCCTAATCCACACCTCATCCCGAAATCGGAAAACTTCTTCGCGTTTCTAACATCATAACTTCTATCACCATTCAATGCCACATCGTCTTCCAAATGTCTGCCTTATCTAATGACGGCGTTCCTGCGGCTGTCACAACAAAGTCTGCCCGACAATTTCTTGGCAGTCCTGCATGTCATAGGCAGTAGATCCAGTAAATCCTGACAATGTTGACATGTGGATGTTTTCTACACGAGTTAATGTGGCTGAATGTCTTTCTCTTTCTCTCTCTGTACACTTACTGTATGTGTGTGTGTGTGTGCGTGCGTGCGTGCGTGTTTGTGTGTGTAGCCACACTTTATTATGAGCAGAAGGAGGGAAAAAGCGACTGTTTGGACAATTTACCATGTCTGCAATAGGATGCTCATCTTTCAACAAATTGTGCTCTAGAATTTGACTTTGCATGGCGTGAACATAAGTAACGAGAAATATTCTAGGAGTTAAAGGGGCCAATGTAAAAATGACCGCATCATCCCTGTTTATAAAAACATTGGATCTACAATCAAGGAACGTGTGGGTTGGGGGGGGGGGTATAGTCGAAGAATAGAAGGGCTAAGTAGAAACTGGAATGACAAGTTTAAAGAAACTGACAAGGCTGAATTATCATAGATTTGTTTAATTTGTTGATTTGTTCAAGACACGGTTTTTGTTTGTTAGTTCTTCCATCAATACACCTCGTATAATCTCATCGACTGTCGCTAGGTTATTATTATCGACTTCCTGGGTCTTACACACATTTGAAAGGGCTGTTCTGGACGTATTGTTTCCTCGCTGGTTTTTCTGGTCACTCTGTTCTAGAAAGCGGTGGAACAGAGCCTTGCCAGTATGTTCGACTGATCTCTGCCAGGCAAGGTCTGCGGTCTTGAAGTCAGGAATGCCTCTGCTCTTACCTGCCCCGTTTATACTCTTGTAGAGTCGCCAGAACAGTTTCAGTAACTTGTCTCGGCTCATCTCTTCACGTATTTTTGCCCATTTTCCCCCTTTTTAATGTCTTCGCTAGGGTTTTGAAACTGTCCGTTATTTTGTCGATGTTTTGTTTTAAGAACAGAATGTAGTAGGACTGGGCATTCCTTTTTTTCTAGCGTTCTGCCACTTCCTACCCGCGCGTGGCTTGTCTGCCCAATACTGTTCTTCCTCATTTTCTACCGGGCAGGTTGTTCCCAGTTTTTCCTCTTGCTGCGTTGATTCCCGCGCTTCAAACACCGTATTCTGCCCACCTCATACTGCCTAGTGAGGTCATATTTAAAGGTCTTCACTTGTTGTCGTGACTCCTTGATCTGCCTTTCTCCACCACTATGCTGCAGGAATGGTGATCATTGCCATGATGTCCCGGGACACCCCATCTGCACACTGTAGTTAGTGGTGGGGAAACCAGTGCCAGGTCAATAACGCTGTTCTCGTCTCCTGGTCGGCTTGCAGTTCTTATGACACGGCCACTGTTGATGCATACAAGGTTGATAGTTTCCTGATCATCCTCCCCTTGTGTGTTAGAAGAAAAGTTTCCCCATGTTCACTCTTTCGCGTCAAAATCACCTCAGAAAAATGATGTTTTTCTCACAAAACTCTAATTTTCCTGAGGCACAGCCATTTCTGAGAGTTTACTTTTATGTTACAGGCTTACAAATTGATCAACACAAAAGGATGCACCGACTAAACTTTCATTCTCTGTATTTGTAGTGTGTCGCTGTCCCAACGAGACAAGTCCATCTCTGTCACAATGAGACATGTTCATCTCTGTCACAATGAGACATGTCCATCTCTGTCACAACGAGACAAGTCCATCTCTGTCACAACGAGACATGTCCATCTCTGTCACAACGAGACATGTCCATCTCTGTCACAACGAGACATGTACATCTCTGTCACAACGAGACATGTCCATCTCTGTCACAACGAAACATGTCCATCTCTGTCACAACAATGGTGTCGCGTACAAGGATGGCCATTCCCAGGTGTCGCCTGTTGCAGAAATAGTTGAAACCGGCCACGTTCAGCCTATCATCGCTTAGTCGCGTCTCTTGAAGGGCTACGATGTCGGCGTGTTAGAGAAGCTTCTCAATGACAGACCCACATTCCTTTACACTTGCACAGTTCTAGTATATAATTTGTGTGCAGTAAAGGCCCAAATAAACGTGTTTAAGCTTTCTTCTTCCTGCTCCTGCATTTTTACCCTTTTTTTGCGTCTCACTCTCTTATGCCTTTGTTTCTTTACCCTAACCTTTTCGCTACATACATCTTGATCGGCCATTGTGAAATGAAAAAAAAAAAAAAAGAAACGACCACACGCTAAAGAAAAACAAGAAAATGTCAGCTCAAATGCATGAAACTTCGTAGCAACGGCTAAATTCTTGAGGAAGTTGTATTTCTGGCCTACATTCTGGCTCAATTATCTACATCCAAGTGAAGGAATTTCCATCGCTCCGACGAAAATAATCTGTGTGAGAAAAAACGTACACATGGCGCAGCCATATTCGACTGAAAGTCATAAGGAGCAGCCCAGATGTTTTGAGAGAGGCGAGTGCGTGTAGACAACTTATCACAAACATCAGAAAGAGACAGTAATCATTTTTAGGGGGGTCATGTTATAAGACTAGGGAAACTAGAACATGCTAGGAATAATGGAAAGATCTGTAGAAAGAGAGACAGAAGGAGACAGACAGAGAGGAAGACAGTGTGAGAAGATTCTTGACAGTCTGTTGTCGTAGCATGGACGTGATCGCCCACACCAGTCAGCAAGGTACTTGATGATGATGATGATAATGATTTGATATATATGTGTGTGTGTGTGTGTGTATATATATATATATATATATATATATATATATATATATATGTATATGTATATAATGTATATATATATATATATATAAAATAAACGATATAATTTAATAATTTAATTTAATGTTATAGAACGATGATTAAAATTGGATTAAAACTGTCTTTTTCACACATTTCTTACTACTACTAATACAACTATTACTACTACCATTACTACTACTACTACTACTACTAATACTGCTACTGCTGCTGCTGCTGCTGCTGCTGATACTATTACTACTGCTACTACTGCTGGTGCTGCTGCTGTTGCTGCTGCTGCTGTTACTATTGTAAGTGTGTACTGTGCATAAATAATTAACATTACTCAAATACAGAACATAAATTTAAGGAGACTAGCACTGGCCGTACACTTTACAGGACACATAACAGTCTGCATTCTACAGACAAACGGGTACACAGTGGTCTACAATCTAGAACTGTCATTCTGTGAAGGGGCGTCTCCAACGTCATCCCTAACGTTATTGGTATAGGCGGCCTTTTCAATCACAAAAATGTTGGTTTGGGGAGCCTCAGTCTCCAACCGGTTGACAGCGGTTTTCCCAGCAACTGTGATGGATTCTGCCAAAGCTTTCCCAGCTGTCTCCTGCAGGAAGCAGACTGCACAAGCGGCGAGAAGAAGCGAGCCTCCAACCATGGCCAATGCAAGAGTCGGTCCCTCTTCCTAAAGGTAGGAATACAGCAAATGGTTTCAAGCATGTACAGAAAAATTATCAGCTTCAAAATATCGGTGTATCAAACACAAAATATGTTTATTAGATACTATATGCCAGCATAATAATTACAAGATCACGTATCATAAGAACGTTTCTCTTAACAACGTTATACTGCTAGTAAACAGCATCCTGTCCTAAAATCAGGACACTTCTGGCAATGTTAAACATTATAGTAGCCTGGAGAAAATAGTGATACATGGTTGCTCTTGTAAAACAAGGCAGAGGCAGGCCTCCGCGAAGGCGAATGCAAGGTAGTGAAGATAGGTTGGCTATGAATGCACATGAGGCTGGGAGATACTGACAGAAAAACATAGATTTGCAGGCATGCCGTGACGCGAGCGACGTTTAATAAAGGACATGTTTGTTAGTGAAGATGCTGTTAGTGTTAAATGTGAGCAACCACTGAATTTAGCATTGAGAACAGTCTCAGAAACATGTGCACCAGCTTGCACAATTAATTAGAAAGAGCACATAGACGATCCTTACATCCCATTACCACCCCTCTCCCCCACAACTCTTCTCTGAGGTAACTGGAGAATGGAGGTAACCGAGTGCTCCAAATTTATCATAGAAATGTGTACTAGTGGATTAGAGAGCGTTCAACTACGAAATTCAACCCTTAGTAGCAGACAGGTTTAGACTATCTTATCAATTTGCTAGTACAAGTTACAACTATATTCAAAGCTTTCAGGATTACGTATAATTTTAAGAACATGGTTTCTGTCGATGTTTATGTTTAGTCATTTAAAAGAGATTATGGGCCAGGTGATCTGGCCGACTCTTAACACTCAGGGGAAGGATGAGACGGATATACAGTCAGTCGGTTACTGGTGCTATCGGAATTAAAACTCTTCGCTTGCTGCTGAAAATGAGAACGGAGCACTTATAGAAGTGTCCCGAGTGATGTGATGTCGATTCCTAATTAATCAACAGAGATTATGAACGTGTGAACCGGTATCTTTAAAAAATTATAAAAAGATATCAACTGTTGTAAATTGTTTTTTTCACACCTGTTTCTTATTTATGTCACATCTCGTTCTCTTTACAGTATAAAGTATATTTAGTAAATCTTCTGCCAAAATGTCAGCATAATTAAAGGGAAAGGTTATCTGACAACAAGTTTAGTCATCATCATCATAATCATAAACCACTTCTGCCGTTAAGCGTCGTGGGAAGGAATATTTTGCGATCCAGTGCACGTTGGCTGCCACTAGCTATTGTCATGCCATGAAGGCGTAGAGTGTCTTTAATGTTGTCGATCCATGTTTTTCGCGGCCGTCCTCTTGCTCTTGTAGTTGATCTTCTGAGATGTAGTGCTTGTGATGGTATTTGATCTTGCTGCAATCTAACGGATGGCCAAACCACTTGATCTGCTGTTTCTCGATGAATCTAGTACAAGGTGTCGTTCCCACAATTTGCCTGATAGTTTCATTATTCACTCGATCTCGTCTGCCTGTTTCTGAATTTTCGCTTGCTGCTGTCATTAGTTTGTCGATGGCGCTCGTTTGTTGTCGTTCGCTTGCTATCGAAAACTGGTTTGTTCGTCGTGTGTGTAATGTGAGCGCTGTTCGAAGTACGCTTTTTCTTCAAATTCCTCCATAATTTTTGAGCAATTTCCCGTGAACAAATAAATTCCCTACCGGTTTGCTGGATCTGTCGCAGGATCATCCTTATTTAAACATACTGATATTTAAAATCACACAAAAACACACATTTTCGTCCCACAGAATGTTAACCGACTGTCGCTTACTCCGCCATCTTGATCTTAGGTTAGTGCCTGACGAACAGTGTTGCCACTTTTCTTTGACAAAAAATATCCAAAACGGTGTCAAAAAATATCTAAAAAGATCTAAATCTGCGTGGAAAAGATCTAGAAAAAACATTAAATTGAAAAAGTCAGAATTACATAGCTTTTGTTATGACTTACCCTACATAATCATGTCCTCACCTTCACTGATGTCTGCCTCACAAGATCCAGGATAAACTTAGCTTGGATAATGAAGTTGAAGCTTCAGATTAAAAATTACCCTGGAATGCTTTAGCTGTTCAAATTTCTTCATAAGTGGAACAGTAGGCTTATTTCTCTAGTCTCATCAGGCCGAATTTTAATGGCACGATAGCATTTAAGAGGTCAAATTTCATCCTGTTTTTTTAGGTTATATTTGATATAATTCATAGCACTGAAAACTCTTTCTACGTCAGCATTTGAGTGGGGTAGTATCATGGCAGACATGGCACTTTAAAGAGCTTACAGAATGGACTGTTTGATGAGGCATTTTTAAATTGTCTCACTTCACTCCAAAACGCTTTAGTTTCTGTTTTGTTTGTCCATTCAGCTAACTTTATTTTAGTTAACTGATATTCTGCTTCCGCGACACTATTATCAGTAGCCCCTAAAAATTTCATAACTTTACAATATTTAGGTATGTCCTTTATTGACTGAAGTATCTAGCTCACAGAAAAAAAAGTGAAATATTTTTCAAAACATCTAGATTTTCAGGAAGTCTCTGCTTCAATTGCTTCAATAATGAAAAAAGGAAATCTTGACAGCGTTTTCTTAATTTGTTCTCTTCATTCTCTGTTAACAGTCATTTTGTTTTTAAATCATCAATTTTTGATTTGATTTAATATCCAAGGTGTGGCTTAGGAGCCAAATAGCTCTCTATATTGCAAGTGAGCAAATCAGCTTAAGAAGTTGGCAACACCAGTCTTTTACCGAGTGAAATAGCAAGGCGAGATTATCAAGTAATTTAACTTTATCAACAAGTTTAGATTCGAACAGTTTATTAACTTGTTGCACTTCCATTATAATAGGTTATAAAAAGAGAATGAATGACACATTTTTTTCATCACTGTACATTCCATATAGTATTTCAGCTGCGTAGTACTTTTCACTTTGTCTTGTTATTTCAAAGCGTGTCTTCAAATTCAGCCATTGCTTCATAATTCTTTCAACAGCTGGTTAAATTGATAACCATCTAGTTCTTCAATCTGACAGAATTTTCGGTGGTGTGGAACCATCATTCAAGGCTGTATATAATGTATTGTATTGCTGTTGTCTGACAAATGATTTGGAAAACCAGTAAAGTGTTTTAGCAATAAGGTATTCCAAATTCCTTGGTAAATATTTAGATGAAGCATGTGATAATTCTATCTGCAATGAATGACGCATACATTTTATAAGTATTAACGATGGATTAGCTTCCCTAAACTTAGCATAAACGCCATTGTTTATACCAACTATCACTGAGGCATTATCAGTACCAGTTACAGCCAAATTATTCAAGCCTAACTGTTTGCTGATTAAAAGGTCCTTCAGTTCCTAAACTATACTTTCTACATTACACTTTTCAAATTGAACTAGTCCAAGATTTTTTACGAATCGATCAAATGGTCACAGTTTGAAATTGCGCAGTGACAAATTAAAAACATTGCGACTGACATAAGAAGGTGAGCAATTTTTTTTTAAAATCACATGAAAAAGAAACACAAAGTCAGCACAGTGAGGATACGGTTGAAACAAAGTTAGTATGATTTACGCTGCGTTGACCCCAGTGAGAGTTCAAAGTTCAAGTAATGGCAGTTGTCACAATGTACGTGCCAGACCAAAACAAAAATAATGTAGTAATTTTTTTACACAGTAATTATTAAATTGACAATGAAAGAAAAAAAAATCTATAAAATATCTAACTCCATATGAAAAGCCTCTAGAAAAATATTTACGATCTAAACGTCAAAAACAGTTAGTTAGTTAGTTAGTTAGTTAGTTAGTTAGTTAGTTAGTTGGGTTATCATCATTGCACTCCGGACATGTCCATAGGTGCTCAGATCCTCCCCTCAGTATGAACCCCAACGCCCGATGGCTAATAGTACCAGTTCTATGTTGATTAACAAGTCTTCTGACGTGTCCGGTGTGCGTCTCGTTTTTTGCTGTGCCGATCTTAATTCCCAAGTCTGCCATTCTGGCGAGTGATGTGGATTCACTGCCACCAAAGTCCTCTATCCTTCCCATTTCTCTGAGGGCATTGATAATATCAGCATGATCCATAGGCCTACCGTCGGTAGTGATAGCGGATCCAGCCAACCTGTCAGCTCTTTCATTTCCATCGACGCCTGCGTGTCCCGGAACAAAAATAAAGGTGACTCCTCGCGCAGTGGACTTCTGAATTGATTCAAGCCATTGTCTTCGCACTGAACCTGCGTGAACCCTCCGGATCATACTCATTGAATCACTGAGTATACATATGCGGGTGTATTTTTGTGTTTCAAGCCAGGCAAACGCTTGCGTCACTGCCATCACCTCCATCGTCATGCTGCTTGTTGTCATGGAGAAGGCGCCGTTGGCTTCTTTGACTGTTCTGCCCGCTGAGCGTGCTGTAAATGCCCATGCGCTTCTTCTTTGGCGTATAACGGATCCGTCTGTATAGATTAGTGCATCTGCTTCGTCTGAATTTTCACCGATAAAAGCGTTGACCTCTGCATTAACAGCAACAGGATTCTCTTCTCTACATCGCCTGTTGAGTGTGACAATACATGAAAATGTACAAATAAACGCCTGAGGCACAGGTATCCATTCTGCACCAGGTATGATGTCGGTTAGGCTGCATATTTGCCTAATAACATCTTCTGCCCGACCTAGCCACGATTTTCCCCTCTTCAGTCTGTCGCCCTTTTCACTAAAAAGCGCTTGATGCAGTGGGTGTTTCTTATCAGCACATATTTTGAGGTATGCCCGAGCCCTCCACATCCTGATCCTTTGGTTCATTGTTGGAAAGTCAAGTAGATACCTCATTGCTCCACAGGATGTGCCTCTTGTACATCCCAAAATAATACGCATTTAGATATGCATTAATATGCATTTAGATACTGTCAAAAACAGTATCTAAATGCAATGAAAAAGATCTAAATTTGGATATAAAAGATCCAAAGTGGCAACACTGCTGCCGAATATAAACTTTGTTCTTTCTGTTAATAGAAAATTGTTGAACCTACCACAGGGTCGATACCTTGTTGGTCAATTGATTGCTGTACTGCCCCTCGCAGATTGGCGACCAGCTGGTTAAAAAAAGGTATAGACTTCACTTGATGGTGGGGGTTCCAACATTCTCATACACACAAAAATCCTTATCACAGTGTCACACTGTTCACTAGCATGTGTTTGATGATATAATAATTCATCTAGCTAAAGTAAGATGTTTTTAAAATATTTTACCTAACCTTAGTTACAAGTGTTGATACTGTACAAGCTCAACTAGCTATATGTTATCTCATATTATTTAAAATCAACTACTATCACGTGTTTTTGATATTATACTAACTAAACCATCGATAGTAACATCTTTTTTTACAGGATGGTAATTGAACTCACTACATTATCATATTTCTTATCACATATTTACTGGACTAACAACACATGCAATGCACGTACAAAGTTCAGTAGAAAGGGAGCTAGTATGGCTCCTACTCTTGAATACACATTAGCAGCTCCATATCCTAGGCCCCTGTGAACAAAGCAAAATTATAAAATAAAAGTGGAAGTAAAGCATAAATGTTTTGTTACAATAGCTTCTTTTAATTATTATTGTGAAGAAAAAAAAAGTGGGGCAAATAATACATGAATGCCTGGCATAATCCGTTCTAGGGTGATCTCCAGGTGAGTGTATCGGACGCGGGACATCTTGCTTCTGATCGAGAAGTTTTCCGGAAAGTTGTTATGGGAGCAAGGTTGTGCAAAGGACATGCTACTGACTGAATGAGTATGCCACTGCACTGAAAGGTCAGCTCTTGGTACCACTGTCGAAACCAACGTAAGACAAATAGTCCGCAACTGGGATCGTACCTGGCTCCCCGGCATTACAAAGCGCGATCGCTACGCCTAAGGCACAGACGCGGACCTACTGCCTAGACATCTCATGGATATTTCTTGGACTGACCTCAGCTAAGTGTTTTCGTGTATTCTTGTTTGTAATTGTAACATATTCTTTTCCGTTGATGAAAGTTTTCTAATAGCAACATTTTTTTTTTTTTTCATGATTGTTACAGTGGCAGACTGACTATTTCTACTTCTCGTCTGTCTTGAAATCTTTTCATGATGTCGCCGTTTTGCACGGCTGAACTTGGTATTTGCGATACATTCCTGCTGGTTCGTTTTGTAGTCCCGAAAAATGTTACACAAATGTAAAGTGTTTCCTTACATACAGAATGTTCTCATCATTCGGGAAACAAGAATCACACCTCTCGATTGCGTACACTCCCTTGTGAGGCCAGAGGAATTGTTTGTTCGAACTGATAGAACAAGCTCTCAGAGACTAAGGATTCAGCTCCAAGTGAGGTATGGCACTGCACAGACGGCCAAATAAAAAAAATATTGTTTTACTATAAGCTTTTATTACTTATCTTGAATATAATAACACAACTTATCTTGAATATAATAACACAACTTATCTTGAATATAATAACACAGTGCACTAAAAGATATAAAATAATTTATAACATAGTATATTGGACATACTATAATCACAAACGACCTGTTTTATCAAATTTATTTTTCATTTATACTTCATCATATAATTTAATGGATACACGAGTTTACAAATAGTCATCGACAATTTTATATGACAACTAACACAAGCGTAGGGCGCCCACACGGGTGTATGCATGACAACTAAATCATATTTATAATCACAGTGACATGTCACAAGTTGATTAGAGGAATCAAAATTGTTAATAATGCGCCCTGCGTGGTATAAAATTGTAGATTTATATAAATTTCCACTTCCATTCTAGAACTATAAATTCTTTAGTATTGTCTTTCCAGTAAAACTTATAATCTTCAGAAAGCCTATTTGGTTGGGCGCACCGTGTTAACGCAACGTCAAAATGGTTGACTACCGGCCTGAAAATATTGGGCTCGAAGGGACACCGAGGTGGATTATTATCGATCTTCGTCCCATAAACGAGCTAGCGTGAAATAGGTACTGTAGAATATATTGAGAAATAAAAGTCTCTGGTGTGAGCTTGACTATATCAGCCATCATGTGTGATGTTTCTACGACCGTATGCCTTCTGCTTCAATGTCAAGAAGAGAATATACATTCACTGCTGTTCTCCAACCAGATGAAGTGTTCTATCACGCTCCCAATTAAAAATGTCGGTCAGTACCATGTATCTTCTGGTTCTTATAGAGCTGCTCTTGTCAAGGCTCCTGATTTAAGCGTGAAAGCTATCCTGCGTATTTACAGGTGGATTTGCAGTCATCCGTGTGGCGTTTAACCTGCTCTTTTCCCTAACCATATTACTAATGTATATTCCAAAAATATCTTCTGGGTGATATTCTATCGTGAAAGTGTCTTTTTGGTAATGTTCTGTCGGGATATATCCACTAAAAAGTGTTTCATGTACTTTTGTTTCGTGTCTTAATTGATTCTCCAAATTTCGCTTCCATATGTCTGCAGTAAAATAGCATTAGTATTAAAAATACGTAACCTGGTTTTTATACGGTTCCATATTTTGTTCAAGCTTTCAAAAGCTGCTGATGCCTTGCCAATGCGTATCACAATTTCTGTCTTTGTATTTCCGACATCTATATTACAATTCTTTTATCTCTCAAAAATGTTCTCAGTATTCTGTCTCTGTAGCTTCCACATAATGTTGCATCAACTGGCTGACTCTCCGTGATTTGCTTTTTTACTGCGTGTACTACAAGGTCATTCAGTGAAACAATTACTTTTTTTCTTATTAAGATATCTATATATATATATAGAGAGAGATTCACACTATATATATACATATATATATATATATATATATATATATATATATATATATATATATATATATTTTTTTTTTTAACGTATCCAGAAACCATGAGTTGTAAACCCTTTGGCTCGGTACTATGGATATCGCAACCCTTCGGCATTTATTCCATTATAGGTACCGTTAATCTGGGAGAAATGTGGCTTTTCTGCCTACCCCCGGGAGTGAACCCGGACCACAAGGAGTTCGTCACCCGGCCGCCGCGAAAGTCAGGTTTAACCAACTTCGCTAGAGAGCCGGGCAGATATATATATATATATATATATATATCCTATGCGGTAAAATGCACGCACAATAAAAATGTGCGGTTTTGGATGACATACATGTTCTGCCATTGGCTGGCTATATCATGTTGGTGCTGAAAATGTTGATGTTGATAACGACGACAATGATGATGATGACGATGATGATGAGATATGACGAAACAGAGAAGAAAAGGAGTAGCGCTGGAGGTAGTAAACAGTAGAACATTTCTTGCCTGATAACTGTTGGGTAGGTTTCATTTGTGACGACTGCGATTGATCCCCAGGCAGCTGCTAAGAATCCTCGACTGAGCAGATTTAAAACAATCCCTGTTGTAACCTTCTGGTCCCAGCCGGATACTGTTTAAAATCAGTGTACTAATGAAACATGTTATGCACTAAATGTATGGGATCTGAAGCAGTTACAGAAATATAACGTATATATGCAAGATACTCATGAGTCTTTAAAGGTTTAGAATTGAGAGGATCGACTTTATTGCACTGAGTTTTATGGCATACGGGACATTCTCTCTCGACAGCACGGACTGATGCCTGCCGAGAGTGTTCCAAACTCCGCAGAGCTTTCGATGACCCCTTGAGGTCTCCGTACAAATGCGTTTCTAAATTAAAGATATTGTCCATAAATCTAACAAGTCATCATCATCATCAGGTGCCTTGTCGACTGGCGTAGGCAATCATGCCTCTACACAATCTGCGATCTCCTGCAGCATGTATCAGTTCGTGTGCTGACACACATCCATGCCATGGAACAAGATTGTCAAGAATCTTCTCTCGTCTTCCTCTATCCCTCCTTTCACAGATCTTTCCAGCGGTCACAACATTTTCTATTTTCCTCCTTCTCATAACATGGCCGAAAAAGGATGACTGTCTTCTTCTGATGTCTGTGATTAGTTATCTTCTGGCTTCTGTCTCTTTCAAGATCATGGTTGCTCTATTTGACTATCCAAGGTATTTTAAGCATTCTTCTGTAAAACCCCATCTCTGAGGCCTCAAGAAATTGTTTGGCCTGCCTACCGATTGTCCAGGACTCACAGCCATATTATAAAACTGGATGTATGTAGCAAGCAAGAATTCTTTTTCGAACCCTCAATGACAAAGATATATTGCATAAGATGTTCTTCATTTTACAGTTTTTACCTGTCCTTCCTTTTTCTTGTCTCAGTAATGCAACTTCCATCTAATGTTATCCATGTGCCCAGATACTTAATTTTCTGTACTTGTCCCAAGAAAACACCATTGACTTCTATTACACATTTAGGAATAATTTGTTTCTAAAACTTCAGTCTTCCTATTATTCAAACTGAGGCCCATTTTTCCACTTTCTACCACCACAATGTCTATCATTTCCTGTAGTTCTTTCTGACTTGTTGCTATAAAGACTGTGTCATCAGCATAACACAAATTGTTTATATTGTGCCAAATAACCACAATTCCGGGCATATCAATTAAAGATATATGTATAAATCTGTATATTTATATAAATGGTCCGCGTGCGGGCATTAGTGGCTGGTACAGGGAACAACAGATCTACGAGTAAGTTAACCATCGTCGGTCCCTGTGCAGTCACTTATCACGGGTACAGTTGTTAATACAGTTACTCGAACGATAAACCTCTTTAAAGGTAAAAGGTAAAGTCGGGAGAGTGAACCAGCGCCATTGCAGGCGGTTATAAACCATAAGTGATCTGCCACCAGTACGGACAGCTGATAAAAAACTGTCCGCCTGTGTCGCCGCCCGCACGCAATTCCGTAGCTATAGCGACGTTCTTCTATTTACCCCAGGGTATTAACTCTGGTACTCATTACTTTTTTAACCTTGTACATCTAGCAGAAGTCTCATTCATGGATACTGTCGTTTGCAATAAGAAGATTCACACTATTGACGACCGCTAATAGACAGAAGGACAGATTACAAGAAGGAAGGATAGGGCAGAGGCCACAACATGTATAATCTGCGAAGACATTGCCTAAATATAAAGTATGTGATATTGCCTGTTCAATCGGGACGTGTATCAAAACGTAGAAGTTTCAACAGTTGACAATTGTTGGTGGAATTTTTCTCGAGGAAGAGTTACGGTTTGGCCATGTGTTACCCCTTAGAGTAGTAATCAAGTTTACTTGGACTTAGTACGGCATGGACCTGGGACGACATTTCAACGGTATCATCTATGTATAGTATGAGATAATAATAATCATAATCGCCGTACAGATACCGTGGCAGACAAACAGCACACCTGCAGTAATGGAGATTAGTTGGGAATGCTTTCTTCCCCTTGTGGGTTCTGGGGTCCCATTGTTGGAAAAAAACAAGAACAGACCCACTTCCTTCCCAACAAGAATGTTGTGGGAGTCGACTTATTGGAAGCTTCCTTCGAAGAAGAAGAAGAAGAAGAAAAGAAGTAGAAGAAGAAGAAGAAGAAGAAAAAGAAGAAGAAGAAGAAGAAGAATGCGAATGTGTCGGTGTGCACACATAAACATAAAGAGGATACCGAAATGTGCCAGTGCATCAAAAGAACTGAATAAAGCTACATATACAGTAAATGATAAAGATGTACATTTATATTAGCAAAACTTACAAGTTAAGTTGAGAGTCATTGATCAAAACCCACACACAACTGGCAAGAAAGTCCAGGAAACATGATTGTTGTCTTTTTACAGCCCAATTTTGTGGCAGAAATGTGCAAAATTTCCTCAAACCAGGG
>CAJHNH020005600.1:0-19364 GCA_905116865.2 Candidula unifasciata
GTTTAATAAGTTCAAATTATATTTGCAATAGAAATGACATGTTATTAATTTAACCCCATTTAAAAATAGATAGATCGACAGGGGAAAAGGTTTCCAAAAATAAATGTAAATAAACTAAACCCGAGTGAATTCCAATCCTTTTGTTTACACTTCATGTGGCCGGTTTTCTTATCTTTAATGATTTGATCACTTCTACAAGGGTTAAAACCATGGAGGCTAAACTTTTGACGGAGGGACTGCCATTTCTGATAGGAGGCCCCTGGCCACCCCAAAAAACGTCCCCGAAAGGTCTCCACTTTGTGGGCGTCAAAGGTTGGATGATGGAATCAAAAACAGGTGTAAAGACGTTTTAACAAAGTTTTAAAAATCTGCAAATGCCATCAATTTATGACAAATGGGCACCCCACAAAAATAGCAAAATTTCTGAGTAAAGGAATTTAAACCTTTTGTTTGAAATTGTAAAAAAAACTGCTTGAAAAAAGTAAAGAATTAAAAGGAAAGAAGTCAAGATCTAGATGGAAGGTAATCAGAGTGTCGAAGTCAAGATCTACATGCAAGGTAATCAGGGTGTCGAAGTCAAGATCTAGATGGAAGGTAATCAGAGTGTCAAAGTCAAGATCTACATAGAGGGTAATCAGGGTGTCGAAGTCAAGATCTACATGGAAGGTAATCAGGGTGTGGAAGTCAAGATCTACATGGAAGGCAAAAATGGAAATCTCATATCCAATTCAATATAATCATTTGGACATCAAGAAAAACACAAACAACAACAATGAAACAGACATCAACATTGATACAGATGTCAACAATGACATAGACATTAACAATGACACAGACATCAACAGTGAAACACAGACATCAACAATGACACAAACATCAACATTGACTCACAGACATCAACAATGACACAGACATCAACAGTGACACAGACATCAACAATGACACAGACATCAACAATGACACAAACATCAACAATGACACAGACATCAACAATGACACAAACATCAACAATGACACAGACATCAACAGTGAAACACAGACATCAACAATGACACAGACATCAACAATGACACAGACATCAACAGTGAAACACAGACATCAACAATGACACAGACATCAACATTGACTCACAGACATCAACAGTGACACGGACATTAACAATGACACAGACATCAACAATGACACAGACATCAACAGTGAAACACAGACATCAACAATGTCACAGACATCAACATTGACTCACAGACATCAACAATGACACAGACATCAACAATGACACAGACATCAACAATAACACAGATGTCAACAATGACACAGACATCAACAATGACACAGACATCAACAATGACACAGACATCAACAATGACACAGACATCAACAATGACACAGATGTCAACAATGACACAGACATCAACAATGACACAGACATCAACAATGACACAGACATCAACAATGACACAGACATCATCAATAACATAGACATCAACAATGACACAGACATCAACAATGACACAGACATCAACAATGACACAGATGTCAACAATGACACAGACATCAACAATGACACAGACATCAACAAAAAAAAACAGACATCAACAATACATAGACATCAACAATGACACAGACATCAACAAAGACACAGACATCAACAAAGACACAGACATCAACAAAGACATAGACATCAACAATGACACAGACATCAACAATACATAGACATCAACAATGACAGAAATCAACAATGACAGACATCAACAATGACATAGACATCAACAATGACATAGACATCAACAATGACACAGACATCAACAATGACACAGACATCAACAGTGACACAGACATCAACAATGACACAGACATCAACAATGACACAGACATCAACAATGACACAGACATCAACAATGACACAGACATCAACAGTGACACATACATCAACAAAGACACAGACATCAATAATGACACAGACATCAACAATACATAGACATCAACAGAGACATAGACATCAACAATGACAGAAATCAACAATGACAAAGACATCAACAATGACATAGACATCAACAATGACACAGACATCAACAGTGACACAGACATCAACAATGACACAGACATCAACAATGACACAGACATCAACAATGACACAGACATCAACAATGACACAGACATCAACAATGACACAGACATCAACAGTGACACAGACATCAACAATGACACAGACATCAACAATGACGCAGAAATCAACAAAGACACAGACATCAATAATGACACAGACATCAACAATGACACAGACATCAACAATGACACAGACATCAACAATGACAGACATCAACAATGACACAGACATCAACAATGACACAGACATCAACAATGACACAGACATCAACATTGACACAGACATCAACAATGACAGTCATCAACAATGACACAGACATCAACAATGACACAGACATCAACATTGACACAGACATCAACAGTAACATAGACATCAACAATGACAGACATCAACAATGACACAGTCATCAACAATGACACAGACATCAACAATGACACAGACATCAACATTGACACAGACATCAACAATGACAGACATCAACAATGACACAGACATCAACAATGACACAGACATCAACATTGACACAGACATCAACAGTAACATAGACATCAACAATGACACAGACATCAACAGTAACATAGACATCAACAATGACACAGACATCAACAGTAACATAGACATCAACAATGACACAGACATCAACAGTAACATAGACATCAACAATGACACAGACATCAACATTGACACAGACACCAACAGTAACATATACATCAACAATGATACAGACATCAAAAATGACACAGACATCAACAATGACACAGACATCAACATTGATACAGACATCAACAATGACACAGACATCAACAATGACACAGACATCAACAATGACAGACATCAACAATGACACAGACATCAACAATGACACAGACATCAACATTGACACAGACATCAACAGTAACATAGACATCAACAATGACACAGACATCAACAGTAACATAGACATCAACAATGACACAGATATCAACAGTAACATAGACATCTACAATGACACAGACATCAACAGTAACATAGACATCAACAATGACACAGACATTAACATTGACACAGACACCAACAGTAACATAGACATCAACAATGATACAGACATCAAAAATGACACAGACATCAACAATGACACAGACATCAACAATGATACAGACATCAACAATGATACAGACATCAACAATGACACAGACATCAACAATGACACAGACATCAACAATGACACAGACATCAACAATGACACAGACATCAACAATGACAGACATCAACAATGATACAGACATCAACAGTGACATGTGCAACGATGCTTGTCCAAAGCCTGTTGTTGCGGGTCTACTCTGTATTAATGGACACCACTGGCCATCGGCTCACACAGCATCAGCTTGTCCAGGTTCAACATCTAGGACCTCATCATGTTTCTTAACTCATCCGCACTAATGTACTGTCAGGAATAGATACAGCACAACACAGGCCAACATCATTCAAAACTTCTGCCAGCTTGATTGTAGTTCTCCTTTCATTTATCCATCAACACAATATCTCTGCGTACATATTTTTCTAGTGATCTCACAGTTAAGCAGCTCATTGACACTGTATTCAACGTCTTCAAATACAACATCTGTCTTCCTCCACCTCTAGTAGGCAGTTGACTATGATCTAACCTCTGGTATTTTCTGGTCGTTTCTCCAGCCCCAAACATGGACAACAATGATTATGTCGACTCTAATAATGATGGCATAGACACCAATATTTATCATAAATGACATTTACATCAAGCTTGGCATGAGTGATGACATGGATGCCAGAGATAAGATGTGAAGCAGCACTTGCATACCTGCATGGGAGTGCTCTCCGCAGACAGAGTTGTGAATCCACAGATGTCGCTGAAGTACACAGTCACAGAATCAAAGGCTTCAGGAGCTACAGCTTCACCTCTTCGCAGCTGTTCAGCCACAGATCTATGAGCAAATATTCACACACAACTGAACATTTACACACAACTGAACATTCACACACAACTGAACATCCACACACAACTGAACATCCACACACAACTAAACATTTACAAACAACTGAACATCCACACACAACTGAACATCCACACACAACTGAACATTCACACACAACTGAACATCCACACACAACTGAACATCCACACACAACTGAACATTCACAGACAACTGAACATTCACAAACAACTGAACATCCACACATAACTGAACATTCACAAACAACTGAACATTTACACACAACTGAACATCCACACACAACTGAACATTCACACACAACTGAACATTCACACACAACTGAACATTCACACACAACTGAACATTCACACACAACTGAACATTCACACACAAATGAACATTCACAGACAACTGAACATTCACACACAACTGAACATTCACACACAAGTGAACATCCACACACAACTGAACATCCACACACAACTGAACATTTACACATCACTGAATATTCACACACAGCAGAACATTCACACATCACTGAACATCCACACACAACTGAACATTCACAGACAACTGAACATTCACAAACAACTGAACATCCACACACAACTGAACATTTACACATCACTGAATATTCACACACAGCAGAACATTCACACATCACTGAACATCCACACACAACTGAACATTCACAGACAACTGAACATTCACAAACAACTGAACATCCACACACAACTGAACATTCACACACAACTGAACATTCACACACAACTGAACATTCACACACAACTGAACATTCACACACAACTGAACATTCACAGACAACTGAACATCCACACCAACTGAACATTCACACACAACTGAACATTCACACACAAGTGAACATCCACACACAACTGGACATTCACACACAACTGAACATTCACAGACAACTGAACATTCACACACAACTGAACATCCACACACAACTGAACATTCACACACAACTGAACATTCACACACAACTGAACATTCACACACAACTGAACATTCACAGACAACTGAACATCCACACCAACTGAACATTCACACACAACTGAACATTCACACACAAGTGAACATCCACACACAACTGGACATTCACACACAAATGAACATACACAGACAACTGACCATTCACACACAAGTGAACATCCACACACAACTGAACATCCACACACAACTGAACATTTACACATCACTGAATATTCACACACAGCTGAACATTCACACATCACTGAACATCCACACACAACTGAACATTTACACACAACTGAACATTCACACACAACTGCACATTCACACACAACTGAACATTCACACACAACTGAACATCCACACACAACTGAACATCCACACACAACTGAACATCCACACACAACTGAACATCAACACACAACTGAACATCCACACACAACTGAACATCCACACACAACTGAACATCCACACACAACTAAACACCCACACACAACTGAACATTTACACACAACTGAACATTTACACACTACTGAACATCCACACACAACTGAACATTCACAGACAACTGAACATTCATAGACAACTGAACATTCACACACAACTGAACATCCACACACAACTGAACATCCACACACAACTGAACATCCACACACAACTGAACATTTACACATCACTGAATATTCACACACCAATGAACACATCAACAATACACACAGCTGAACATCCACACACAACTGAACATTCACACACAACTGAACATTCACACACAACTGAACATCCACACACAACCAAACATCCACACACAACTGAACATCCACACACAGCTGAACATCCACACACAGCTGAACATTCACACACAACTGAACATTCACACACAACTGAACATCAACACACAGCTGAACATCCACACACAACTGAACATTCACACACAACTGAACATCCACACACAAATAACCATCCACACACAACTGAACATTCACACACAACTGAACATCCACACACAACTGAACATTTACACACAACTGAACAGTCACACACAACTGAACATTCACACACAACTGGACATCCACACACAACTGAACATCCACACACAACCAAACATCCGCACACAACTGAACATCCACACACAGCTGAACATCCACACACAACTGAACATTCACACACAAACGAACATTTACACACAACTGAACATCCACACAAAACCAAACATCCACACACAACCAAACATCCACACACAACCGAACATCCACACACAACTGAACATCCGCACACAACTGAACATCTGCACACAACTGAACATCCGCACACAACTGAACATCCACACACAACTGAACATCCACACACAACTGAACATCCACACACAACTGAACTTCCACACACAGCTGAACATCCACACACAGCTGAACATTCACTCACAACTGAACATCCACACACAACTGAACATCCACACACAACTGAACATCCACACACAGCTGAACATCCACACACAACTGAACATTCACACACAAATGAACATCCACACACACATTACCATCCATACACAACTGAACATTCACACACAACTGAACATCCACACACAACTGAACATTTACACACAACTTAACAGTCACACACAACTGAACATTCACACACAACTGGACATCCACACACAACTGAACATCCACACACAACCAAACATCCGCACACAACTGAACATCCACACACAGCTGAACATCCACACACAACTGAACATTCACACACAAACGAACATTTACACACAACTGAACATCCACACAAAACCGAACATCCACACACAACCAAACATCCACACACAACCGAACATCCACACACAACTGAACATCCGCACACAACTGAACATCCGCACACAACTGAACATCCGCACACAACTGAACATCCACACACAACTGAACATCCACACACAACTGAACATCCACACACAACTGAACTTCCACACACAGCTGAACATCCACACACAGCTGAACATTCACTCACAACTGAACATCCACACACAACTGAACATCCACACACAACTGAACATCCACACACAGCTGAACATCCACACACAACTGAACATTCACACACAAATGAACATCCACACACAACTGAACATCCACAAACAACTGAACATCCACACACAACTGAACATCCACACACAACTGAACATCCACACACAACTGAACATCCACACACAACTGAACATCCACACACAGCTGAACATCCACACACAACTGAACATTCACACACAACTGAACATCCACACACAACTGAACATCCACACACAACTGAACATCCACACACAGCTGAACATCCACACACAACTGGACATTCACACACAAATGAACATCCACACACAACTGAACATCCACAAACAACTGAACATCCACACACAAATGAACATCCACACACAACTGAACATCCACACACAACTGAACATCCACACACAACTGAACATCCACACACAACTGAACATCTACACACAACTGAACATTCACACACAGCTGAACATCCACACACAACTGAACATCCACACACAACTGAACATCCACACACAAATGAACATCCACACACAACTGAACATCCACACACAAATGAACATCCACACACAACTGAACATTCACACACCGCTGAATATTCATTGATCTTTTTAGTAAAACACAGACTTGTTAAATGTTACAAAACTTGCATCACAATTTCTCCATATCTTGGTGTTTCTAGACTGCTCTAGGTTTTAACTGATTTGATTCTTTATGGCCATTGTAAAATGTGCTTTGGTCATACATAGAGAATACCCTATGTCTTACTGACACACACACACACACACACACACGTGCTTGCACACACCACACACACCACACACACCACACACACACATGCACACACACACACACACACACTGACGCACACACACACACACACACACATAATTTACTGTCGATTAATGATAGACATGAAAATATTTTACCTGTTTTCGATTTTAAAAACATTCACACAAATACAGGTAAATTTTACACTAGTCTCCCCATTTACACACCGATACACATTAGCTCACTTCTGATTGGACGGCCTACTGACTACCTCACCTCTGATAGGTCAGCCTCGAGCAATTGAACTTTCACACAAGGTCACAGAGATATTCCACATTCGCGCTTATATTTCACCACGCCAGAGCTTTTAACACTTCTAAAACATTTAGATACTGGGTCTAACACATAACCCCCCTAGAGAGTGACAAAACCTATGTCACAGGCCGTCTTTCTCAGAAATAAAAATGTACATACCAGACAACAAAAGACTGTGACACCCATAGCCTCGACCACAGTAGACTAGTCCAACCAACTTATCACTGGAATCGACCTACAACTGGTGGTGTGCACATGTGAAGACCATCATATAAACAATCCATAAATACACACACTCACACACACCCACACACAACGAAAGATATATCACGCTGTTACTGATAAAGAACAATGACAACAACAACAAGAAGATATTTTAACTGGTAACTGGTACATGAAAGAATATTCTGGTCTTCTAACTGATGGTGTCAAGTTTCGTCTGACACTACAGCAAATTATTGTAACTATCTTCATCTCTCTTGCACTGTCTCTATCTCTCTTGCACTGTCTTCATCTCTCTTGCACTGTCTTCATCTCTCTTGCACTGTCTTCATCTCTCTTGCACTGTCTTCATCTCTCTTGCACTGTCTTCATCTCTCTTGCACTGTCTTTATCTCTCTTGTACTGTCTTCATCTCTCTTGCACTGTCTCCATCTCTCTCCATCTCTCTTGCACTGTCTTTATCTCTCTTGCACTGTCTTCATCTCTCTTGCACTGTCTCCATCTCTCTGGCACTGTCTCCATCTCTCTCGCACTGTCTCCATCTCTCTTGCACTGTCTCCATCTTTCTTGCACTCTTTTCATTTCTCTTGCACTGTCTCCATCTCTCTTGCACTGTCTTCATCTCTCTTGCACTGACTTCATCTCTTTGAACCATTTCTCACTCGCTGCCCCTCCCAGTGTCCCTTTCCCATTGTGTCTCTCTTCCTCTAATGTTCTATTTCACTCTCTCTGTCCTCCCCCCACCTCTCCTTTTGCTCTATTTTCACACTATATTTCTCTGTCCCTAATATTCCTGTCTCTCACTCTTTCTCTCTCCTTTCCCTCTCTCTTTCTTTATTGTCACTTTTTTTTCTTTTCCTTGTTCTTTCTTCTATTTACCTGCCCCCTCTTTCCGTCTCCCAACATCTCTCCTTACCTTCACCTTCCCTCCCTCTTTGATGTCTCCTCTCTATATCCCAACACTTCCTTACCTGAATCTCTCCTTCCCTCTCTTTTGTCCCCTCTCTCCCCCAACATCTCTCCTTACCTGCACCTCCCCCTCCCTCTCTGTTGTCTCCTCTCTATATCTCCCAACATCTCTCCTTACCTGCACCTTTCTCTTTCTCTCTGTTGTCTCCTCTCTCCATCTCCCAACATCTCTCCTTGCCTGCACCTTTCTCTCCCTCTCTGTTGTCTCCTCTCTCCATCTCCCAACATCTCTCCATGCCTGCACCTTTCTCTAACTCTCTATTGTCTCCTCTCTCCATCTCCCAACATCTCTCCTTACATGCACCTTTGTCTCCCTCTCTGTTGTCTCCTCTCTCTATCTCAAAACATCTCTCCTTACCAGCACCTTTCCCTCCCTCTCTGTTGTCTCCTCTTGCTATCTCATAATATCTCTCCTTACCAGCACTTTCCCCTCCCTCTCTGTTGTCTCCTTTCTCTATCTCATAACATCTCTCCTTACCTGCACCTTCCCTTCCCTCTCTGTTGTCTCCTCTCTCTATCTCATAACATCTCTCCTTACCTGCACCTTCCCTCCCTCTCTGTTGTCTCCTCTTTCTATCTCATAACATCTCTCCTTACCAGCACCTTCCCTTCCTTCTCTGTTGTCTCCTTTCTCTATCTCAAAACATCTCTCCATACCTGCACCTTCCCCTCCCTCTCTGTTGTCTCCTCTCTCTATCTCATAACATCTCTCCTTACCTGCACCTTCTCTTCCCTCTCTGTTGTCTCCTCTCGATATCTCATAAAATCTTTCCTTACCAGCACCTTCCCTCCCTCTCTTTTGTCCCCTCTCTCCATCTCCCAAAATCTCTCCTTACCTGCACCTTCCCCTCCCTCTCTGTTGTCTTCTCTCTATATCTCCCAACATCTCTCCTTCCCTGCACCTCCCCTATCCCCTCTGTTTTCCCCTTTCTCCATCTCCCAACATCTCTCCTTACCTGCACCTTTCTCTCCCCCTCTGTTGCCTCCTCTCTCCATCTCCTAACATCTCTCCTCACCTGCACCTTCCCCTCCCTCTCTGTTGTCTCCTCTCTATCTCTTACCATTGACATTTTATTCTCCTATAGCTCATACATACCTCCAACTCTAAAGCACTCCTCTATTTCTTTCTCTCTTATCTCTCTCATTCTATCTTTCCTCCTCTCAGTTTCTCTCCCTCCCACTCAGTTTCTCTCCCTCCCACTCAGTTTATCTCACTCCCCACAGGTACTTACTGGGGCAGCATCCTGTAGAGAAGCTCCTCTGTCTTCTTCTTCTCCTCACGAAGTTGTTGCGTTCTCTGGTCGACCAGATCCTCCAACTGTTCCTGGTACTTCTCCATCATGGCCAGCATGTGATCAAAGATGTTTCTCTCCCTGGACACACAAACACACTCTCTAGTATCAACATGAGATCAAAGATGTTTCTCTCCCTGGACACACAAACACACTCTCTACTATCAACATGTGATCAAAGATGTTTCTCTCCCTGGACACACAAACACACTCTCTAGTATCAACACGTGATCAAAGATGTTTCTCTCCCTGGACACACAAACACTCTCTAGTATCAACATGTGATCAAAGATGTTTCTCTCTCTGGACACACAGACACTCTCTAGTATCAACATGTGATCAAAGATGTTTCTCTCTCTGGACACACAGACACTCTCTAGTATCAACACGTGATCAAAGATGTTTTTCTCTCTGGACACACTGACACTCTCTAGTATCAACATGTGATCAAAGATGTTTCTCTCCCTGGACACACAAACACACTCTCTAGTATCAACACATGATCAAAGATGTTTCTCTCTCTGGACACACAGACACTCTCTAGTATCAACACATGATCAAAGATGTTTCTCTCTCTGGACACACAGACACTCTCTAGTATCAACACGTGATCAAAGATGTTTCTCTCCCTGGACACACAAACACACTCTCTAGTATCAACATGTGATCAAAGATGTTTCTCTCTCTGGACACACAGACACTCTCTAGTATTAACATGTGATCAAAGATGTTTCTCTCCCTGGACACACAAACACACTCTCTACTATCAACATGTGATCAAAGATGTTTCTCTCTCTGGACACAGATATTCTTGGTATCAAAATTTGATCAAAGATGTTTCTGTCCCTAGACACAGACAGTGTACTATCAACATGTGATCAAACATGTTTCTGTCCCTAGAAACAGACACTCTCTGGTATCAAAATTTGATCAAAGATGTTTCTGTCCCTAGACACAGACAGTGTACTATCAACATGTGGTCAAAGATGTTTCTGTCCCTGGATAAAGACACTCTAGTATCAAAATGTGGTCAAAGATGTTTCTGTCCCTGGATAAAGACACTCTAGTTTCAAAATGTGATCAAAGATGTTTCTGTCCCTGGACAAAGACACTCTATTTTCAAAATGTGATCAAAGATGTTTCTGTCTCTGGACACAGACACTCTCTAGTATAAACATGTGATCAAAGATGTTTCTGTCTCTGGACATAGACACTCTCTAGTATGTGATCAAGGATGTCTAGGGTAACATACATCAGATATAATATCAACATTTACACGCACTGATGCTCGCACGCATGCACCCACTCAGGCACCCATGCACACACAAGCACACACCCACACATACAGACACACACACCCACCCGCACACCCACACACAACATACATGCCGGCCCTCATGGGTTTCAAGCATCTCCAGATGACCTGGAAGTTTGGGCGGTCACTGGGGTTCTCCGACCAGCAAGCGGTCATCAGATCTTTGATGTAATCATCACAATGTAAGTTGGTCATTGATGGCCTGAATGGTCCTGAGCCATCTGCACAACATGCAGCCACTCGTCTGACAATTTCTGTGGACAGAAAGATGCATACAGTTGCTGTTTTAATAGATTAGGACACACAGACTGATAAACAGACAGGCTGTCAAGCAAAAAGACACACAGAGTGGCACCATATGCCCAACTGCTGATATCTCTAACTTGTATGTTCCTAACTGCTGAAATCACTAACAGGTGAAATCCATAACTTGTTATGTTCATAATTTAGGATGTCCCTCGCTTGTAATGTTCAAAATGTCTGACGTGCTTTATTTGCGATTTCCCTAACTTAAGATATTTGTAACTTGAAAAATACTTAACCAAAGATACTTTTAACCTGAGATATTGCTAACATTAAATATCCATAACTGAAGATGTCCTTAATTGTAGACATTCCCATATTGGAGACATTCCCATTTTGGAGACATTCCCATACTGGAGACATTCCCATATTGGAGACATTCCAATAATAAAAAGATTCTTACATTTGTGCCATGCCCATTTGTAAGACACTCCCAAATTTAAGACACTCCCACATTTTAGACATTACCACATTTTAGACACAACCACATTTGAGACACCCCCATTTTTGAGACATTGCCAAAGTGGGCAGATTCAGTGATATATCACCTGCTGCACATAAACCATGACTGCAAGTACTCACCTTGTGAGTCTATGATCATCACTCTGCAGGGTCCTGACTGACCAAAGATTTCATACAAGGTCATGAAGAAAGTATGTTTAAAGCATTACCCTGTGATTATCACTCTGTAAGGTCCTGACTGACCAAAGATTTCATACAAGATCATGGAGAAAGTATGTTTAAAGCATTACCCTGTGATTATCACTCCGTAGGGTCCTGACTGACCAAAGATTTCATACAAGATCATGGAGAAAGTATGTTTGAAACATTACCCTGTGATTATCACTCTGTAAGGTCCTGACTGACCAAAGATTTAATACAAGATCATGGAGAAAGTATGTTTAAAGCATTACCCTGTGATTATCACTCCGTAGGGTCCTGACTGACCAAAGATTTCATACAAGATCATGGAGAAAGTATGTTTGAAACATTACCCTGTGATTATCACTCTGCAGGGTCCTGACTGACAAAAGATTTTATACAAGATCATAGAGAAAGTATGTTTGAAGCATTACCTTTTGATTATCACTCCGTAGGGTCCTGACTGACCAAAGAATTCATACAAGATCATGGGGAAAGTATGTTTGAAGCATTACCCTTTGATTATCACTCCGTAGGGTCCTGACTGACCAAATATTTCATACAAGATCACGGAGAAAGCATATTTGAAGGTTTCACCTTGTGGGTCCATGGCTACCACTCCATAGGGTCCTGACAACCAAAGATTTCGTACAAGATCACGGAGAAAGCATGTTTGAAGCACTGACCTTGTGGGTCCATGGCCACCACTCCATAGGGTCCTGACCGATCAAAGATTTCATACAAGATCACAGAGAAAGTATGTTTGATGCACTCACCTTGTGGGTCCATGGCCACACCTCTGTAGGGTCCTGACAACCAAAGATTTCGTACAAGATCACGGGAAAGTATGTTTGAAGCACTCACCTTGTGGGTCCATGGCCACCACTCCATAGGGTCCTGACCGACCAAACATTCTGTACAAGATCATGGGGAAAGCATGTTTGAAGCACTCACCTGGTGGGTCCATGGCCACCACTTCGTAGGGTCCTGACCGACCAAAGATTTCGAACAAGATCATGGGGAAAGCATGTTTGAAGCACTCACCTGGTGGGTCCATGGCCACCACTCCGTAGGGTCCTGACCGACCAAAGATTTCGTACAAGATCACTGAGAAAGTATGTTTGAAGCACTCACCATGTGGGTCCATGGCCACCACTTCGTAGGGTCCTGACAGACCAAAGATTTCGTACAAGATCACGGAGAAAGCATATTTGAAGCACTCACCTTGTGGGTCCATGGCTACCACTCCATAGGGTCCTGACCGACCAAATATTCTGTACAAGATCATGGAGAATGCATGTTTTAAGCACTCACCTTGTGGGTCCATGGCCACCACTTCATAGGGTCCTGACCGACCAAAGATTTTGTACAAGATCACGGAGAAAGTATGTTTGAAGCACTCACCTTGTGGGTCCATGGCCACCATTCTGTAGGGTCCTGACCGACCAAAGATTTCGTACAAGATCACGGAGAAAGCATGTTTGAAGCACTCACCTTGTGGGTCCATGGCCACTACTCCATAGGGTCCTGACCGACCAAAGATTTCATACAAGATCATGGAGAAAGTATGTTTTAAGCACTGACCTTGTGGGTCCATGGCCAGAACTCCGTAGGGTCCTGACCGACCAAAGATTTCGTACAAGATCAAGGAGAAAGCGTAGACATCTGCTGACTGACTGCCCTTGAGATGACCTTGACTGCGCAGTATCTCTGGCGATTTCCAGAGTAAATCTGATGTCATCGCAGTGAAGAACCAATAGAATAAAAGGTCATAATATCAGATACATTAGGATGGAATTGACACCATTGTGAGATAATCATGAGATCAGTATTGACACCATTGTGAGATAATCATGAGATCAGTATTGACACCATTGTGAGATAATCATGAGATCAGCATTGACACCATTGTGAGATAATCATGAGATCAGTATTGACACCATTGTGAGATAATCATGAGATCAGTATTGACACCATTGTGAGATAATCATGAGATCAGTATTGACACAATTGTGAGATAATCATGAGATCAGTATTGACACCATTGTGAGATAATCATGAGATCAGTATTGACACAATTGTGAGATAATCATGAGATCAGTATTGACACCATTGTGAGATAATCATGAGATCAGTATTGACACCATTGTGAGATAATCATATTAGTAATTACATAGTTATGAAATAAACATGATTTCAGTAATGACACACATGTGAAATAATAATAGTAACAATATACGCATCTAGTATGATGATGTGAAAAAAATAGAAAATGCAATAGTACTGACGTGTATTCAGAATAATGAATGGTCTCTAAAAACCCCATACTACAGGGCTCAGTAAGGAAAAGAGGAGAAGATGCAGACCAAGAAAGACCTGAATACAGAACTTGACTGACTGGCCAGGATTTAGACATGCAACTATAACGTCCATGGCATCTGACAGCCAAAGGTGGGGGGAGTTGATCAGACAGTCAACAGAAACTGGTGACCAACCAGGACGCACGCAGTGCTACAGGACAATACTGACAATGACAAGGGTGAACATTGCATAGATTATTCACTGCGACTCAACTCCACAACTGACTCTACACAGATTCATGATGTGGAGAGCTAACATGTAACTGTCATTTCTCAACAGATTCATGATGTGGAGAGTTGACATGTAACTGTCATCCCTCAACAGCTTCTATTTGGGGAGAGCTGACATATAACTGTCATCTCTACAGCTTCTGTTTGTGGAGAGCTGACATATAACTGTCATCTCTCTACAGCTTCTGTTTGTGGAGAGCTGACATATAACTGTCATCTCTCTACAGCTTCTGTTTGTGGAGAGTTGACATATAACTGTCATCTCTACAGCTTCTGTTTGTGGAGAGTTGACATATAACTGTCATCTCTACAGCTTCTGTTTGTGGAGAGTTGACATATAACTGTCATCTCTACAGCTTCTGTTTGTGGAGAGTTGACATATAACTGTCATCTCTCAACAGCTTCTGTTTGTGGAGAGTTGACATTTTGTTCTTTAATGTGTGATGATGATGATGTTTTTTGTTTTTTGAATGATGATGATGATTTTTTGTTCTTTAATGTGATGATGATGACTTTTGTTTTAATGTGATGATGATTCTTGGTTTTGTTCTTTAATGTGATGATGATGATGATGCTTTTGTTCTTTAATGTGATGATGATGATGTTTTGTTCTTTAATGTGATGATGATGATGTTCTTTAATGTGATGATGATGATGTTTTTCTTTAATGTGATGATGATGATGTTTTTTGTTCTTTAATGTGATGATGATGATGGTTTTGTTCTTTAATGTGATGATGATGATGGTTTGTTCTTTAATGTGATGATGATGATGGTTTTTGTTCTTTTAATGTGATGATGATGGTTTTGTTCTTTAATGTGATGATGATGATGGTTTTGTTCTTTTAATGTGATGATGGTTTGATGTGATGATGATTTTGTTCTTTAATGTGATGATGATGATGATGGTTTTGTTCTTTAATGTGATGATGATGATGGTTTTGTTCTTTAATGTGATGATGATGATGATGTTTTTGTTCTTTAATGTGATGATGATGATAGTTTTGTTCTTTAATGTGATGATGGTTTTGTTCTTTAATGTGATGATGATGATGCTTTTGTTCTTTAATGTGATGATGATGATGGTTTTGTTCTTTAATGTGATGATGATGATGGTTTTGTTCTTTAATGTGATGATGATGATGATGTTTTGTTTTTTAATGTGATGATGATGATGGTTTTGTTCTTTAATGTGATGATGATGATGTTTTGTTCTTTAATGTGATGATGATGATGTTTGTTTTTAATGTGATGATGATGATGTTTTGTTCTTTAATGTGATGATGATGATGATGGTTTTGTTCTTTTTTGTGATGATGATGATGATGTTTTGTTCTTTAATGTGATGATGATGATGGTTTTGTTCTTTTAATGTGATGATGATGATGTTTTTGTTCTTTAATGTGATGATGATGATGATGATGATTTGTTCTTTATGTGATGATGATGATGATGATGGTTTTGTTCTTTAATGTGATGATGATGATGGTTTTGTTCTTTAATGTGATGATGATGGTTTTGTTCTTTAATGTGATGATGATGGTTTTGTTCTTTAATGTGATGATGATGATGGTTTTGTTCTTTAATGTGATGATATGATGTGATGATGATGATGATGATGATTTTGTTCTTAATGTGATGATGATGATGTTCTTTTTGTTCTTGATGTGATGATGATGATGGTTTTGTTCTTTAATGTGATGATGATGATTTTTGTTCTGTAATCTGATGATGATGATGTGATGATGATGATGATGGTTTTGTTCTTTAATGTGATGATGATGATGGTTTTGTTTTGTTCTTTTATGTGATGATGATGATGATGATGTTCTTTAATGTTGATGATGATGATGGTTTTGTTCTTTAATGTGATGATGATGATGGTTTTGTTCTTTAATGTGATGATGATGATGGTTTTGTTCTTAATTAATGATGATGATGATGATGATGATGATTTTGTTCTTTAATGTGATGATGATGATGCGTTTGTTCTTTAATGTGATGATGGTTTTGTTCTTTAATGTGATGATGATGATGGTTTTGTTCTTTAATGTGATGATGATGATGGTTTTGTTCTTTAATGTGATGATGATGATGTTTTTGTTCTTTAATGTGATGATGATGATGTTTTGTTCTTTAATGTGATGATGATGATGGTTTTGTTCTTTAATGTGATGATGATGATGGTTTTGTTCTTTAATGTGATGATGATGATGGTTTTGTTCTTTAATGTGATGATGATGATGGTTTTGTTCTTTAATGTGATGATGATGATGCTTTTGTTGATGATGATGATGATGCTTGTGTTCTTTAATGTGATGATGATGATGATGGTTTTGTTCTTTAATGTGATGATGATGATGGTTTTGTTCTTTAATGTGATGATGATGCTTTTGTTCTTTAATGTGATGATGATGATGGTTTTGTTCTTTAATGTGATGATGATGATGGTTTTGTTCTTTAATGTGATGATGATGATGCTTTTGTTCTTTAATGTGATGATGATGATGGTTTTGTTCTTTAATGTGATGATGATGATGTTTTGTTCTTTAATGTGATGATGATGATGGTTTTGTTCTTTAATGTGATGATGATGATGATGATGATGATTTTTTGTTCTTTATGTGATGATGATGATGATGATGATGATGGTTTTGTTCTTAATGTGATGATGATGATGTTTTGTTCTTTAATGATGATGGTTTTTTGTTTAATTTAATGTGATGATGATGATGTTTTTGTTCTTTAATGTGATGATGATGATGGTTCTGTTCTTTAATGTGATGATGATGATGATGCTGATGATGATGGTTGTGTTCTTTAATGTGATGATGATGATGGTTTTGTTCTTTAATGTGATGATGATGATGGTTTTGTTCTTTAATGTGATGATGATGATGTTCTTTAATGTGATGATTGTTTGTTCTTAATGTGATGATGATGATGGTTTTGTTCTTTAATGATGATGTTTTTGTTAATTTAATGTGATGATGATGATGGTTTTGTTTTTTAATGTGATGATGATGATGCTTTTGTTCTTTAATGTGATGATGATGATGATGTTTTTGTTCTTTAATGTGATGATGATGATGGTTTTGTTCTTTAATGTGATGATGATGATGGTTTTGTTCTTTAATGTGATGATGATGATGGTTTTGTTCTTTAATGTGATGATGATGATGATTGTTCTTTAATGTGATGATGATGATGATGTTTTTGTTCTTTAATGTGATGATGATGATGATGTTTTGTTCTTTAATGTGATGATGATGATGATGTTCTTTAATGTGATGATGATTTTGTTCTTTAATGTGATGATGATGATGTTTTGTTCTTTAATGTGATGATGATGATGGTTTTGTTCTTTAATGTGATGATGATGATGTTTTTGTTCTTTAATGTGATGATGATGATGGTTTTTGTTCTTTAATGTGATGATGATGATGGTTTTGTTCTTTAATGTGATGATGATGTTGTTCTTTAATGTGATGATGATGGTTTTGTTCTTTAATGTGATGATGATGATTTTGTTCTTTAATGTGATGATGATGATGGTTTTGTTCTTTAATGTGATGATGATGATGGTTTTGTTCTTTAATGTGATGATGATGATGGTTTTGTTCTTTAATGTGATGATGATGATGGTTTTGTTCTTTAATGTGATGATGATGATGGTTTTGATGTGATGATGATGATGTTTTTGTTCTTTAATGTGATGATGATGATGGTTTTTGTTCTTTAATGTGATGATGATGATGATTGTTTTTTAATTTAATGATGATGATGATGATGATGATGATGATGGTTTGTTCTTTAATGTGATGATGATGATGTTTTTGTTCTTTAATGTGATGATGATG
>CAJHNH020005601.1:0-19363 GCA_905116865.2 Candidula unifasciata
TGCATACATCTTTATAACGTAGTACATGTCGGCCTCAACATCTTCTTTCTGTCTTTAATTCACCAAAAAGGATGACAAAGAAAACTTAAACTTGTAAAATTTGAGTATGTTTGTTTATGACTGTGTGCGCGTGTGCGTACTTTCGGGAGGTTAGTTTGGTTTGTCTTCTTCTTCTTCTCCTTCTTCTTCTTCTTCTCTTCAACCTTGTACCTCATCGAAGTGTCGGGGGAAGATGTAATATTCGTTGATGAGCTCTGTCAAGAGCACTTTTAAGACTGATGTTCATTTCTAAAGGCTGTTCTTAATGCCATCACTCCATCTTTTCCGAGGTCTTCCACTCGCTCTATACCCGTTGTAACGTTTTAGTGTGGCTCGCTGTGGCATTCTTGTAAAGTGTCCGAACCACTTCATTTGTTGTTCTTTGGTGACCTGTAAGACTGGCTTTATTCCTTGCATTCGTCTGATTTCGTGATTTCGTATTCTGTCTTTCCTTGAAACTCCTGCAGTTCTTCTAAGGCATTTTATCTCTGTTGTCACAATTTTACGTTCATTGGAGGATGTAAGGGTCCACGTTTGGCATTTATAGCATAGTATTGGCCAAACAATAGTTCTGATAAGATTCACTTTAGTACTCCGAGGTATCTGCTTGTGTATCAACAGGGGAGATAGATGCCCCATTAATTGATTAGCTTTGGCACATCGCGAGCTAATTTCTCTGTCCAGTTTTCCGTTGGATGTGAAAATTGCTACCAAAAACTTAAATTCTTCTGTTTGTCTTAAGGTGTTGTTTTTAAATTGTATTTCTTAATTGTCTTTCTGTCTTCCTATCACCATTGTCTCTGTCTTCGTAGGGTTTATTTTCATACAATATTCCTCCCCTTTGTTACTAATTTGATTTAGGTGGTTCTGTAAGCATTCCGTGCTTTATGCTATGAGTTCCTGGTCGTCGGCGATTGGTAATTCTGTAATATCTTCTTCATGATTAAAGTTCGTTTCGTTACATATGGTATCCATGCATGTTATAAAAAGAAGCGGCGACAGTACACAGCCCTGACGCCCACCAGAGTTCACTATAAAAGTTCTTGACAATCCTACCTTCGATCTTATGCAGCATTTACTACGTGTGTACAGGCTTTTGCAGATATTAATGAGATGTTTGCTGATTCCCTTTTTCCCCATACATTCCCACAACAATTTCCTGTCGACTCTATCAAAGGCTTTTTCTTAGTCTATGAATGTCAACAAACATGTCTTATCGTGTTCTTTTGCCCTCTCTGATAGTTGTCTCAATAAATGGCCTCTGTGCAACTTCAGTTTCGTCTAAAGCCCATCTGTGCTTATGAAAGTTGATACTCTATCAATGGTCTCAGCCTTTATTTCGATGATCTTAGCATACATTTTCCCAGTGTGACTGAGAAGTGATATTCCTCTGTAATTAATACATTCCCTCTTACTTTCTTTATTTTTCCATAGAGGGACGATGACAGCAGTCTGCCATTCTGATGGTGCTTCTTGATTTTCACATGTCACCTGAAATATTCTCTTTAACCGTATTGATCCCGTTTCTCCTGCTGCCTTGATGGCCTCAGCTGGTAGATCATCAATACCTGTCCCTTGTAGTCTAGGGACGATTCGAATGACATATTTTACTTCATCCAATAATATACCTGGTTCTAGTTCCTCTGCTGTTAGTTCCCAGTTGTTTTTATGTTCTTCCCTGCTTTTATCTGTTTTATTGCAGCTAAGTAATGATTCAAAGTAATTACTCCACCTTGCTAAGATTTTATTAGGTTCTATTAAAGGTTAACCAACTTCATCATTTATAATTTCTGTTGGGTTGTATTCTTCATTCCCGTTTCTCATGCCTTTGATTTTTTTTGGTAGTAGTTTTTCCACTGCTGTTCTTTCTCCTTCAGCCAGCTTGCTTCCAAACTTTTCCCACGAATCTCTTTTTGCTTGTCTGATAGTTCTATTCACTTCTCTTCTAATTATCCTTTGTTATGTAATCCTCTTCTGTTCTGCTCCATAGCCAAATAACATAGACTTTCTTTTTATTGCTTCCAACAGTCTTTCGCCATTTTAATTTCTAATGCTGTTGTCTACAAAATTGCCTAGGTATCTTGTAAATGTTCTTCTATCTCGTCCTGTCTTACCGTTAAAATTACCCATCACGACCAGTTTCTAGTTATTATCAATCTTACAAATTTCCTCGTCCAGGTCCTCAAAGAATTGATCTAAAGCCTCCTCGCTGTAATTTCCATTACACGAGCATATATCTGAAAAAAAAAAAACAAAACCTCCTAACTATTTCCTACTTGTAATTTTATTTTATGTAGTTTCTCCATTCCTCGTCATTTCATTCTCACTTCTGATAAGCCTAATATTTAACATTACATTTCGCCAATAATTCTATCACTTGTTCTTCTTTTTTTGGTCCTATCCACAAATATTGATTGTAACTACCCTGGTCTTAACCTTCTGCTGGCCTCTATTTTCCCTATTTCTAAAACATCTCCTGTTTTCATCTTGGGTATTTCTTTTTGAACCGCTGAATCCTCCGCCGACTTGCCGGGCCTGTCGCGAATTCATCTTCAACTGAACAGCTACACTAATCTAACACATTTAACATTCTTTCCAGGAATAAACACATCTTTTTGTCACAATTTTCGGCGAACGTTGCTTACGCCGCCATCTTGAACTTCTTCCAGTTTGGTTTGTAAACTTTACATTTCATACCATATGGATTACTTTCAGATACAAAGAGAGGCTAAAAGCAGTACTCGACCCCGTGGAGATAACAGGGGTCATAATCTGTGTTTACTAGATTCAGCAGAGACATTTTATTTTTAACAGAAGCTTTTACTAAGTTCGCTATTGTGCGTGAATGGATTTCTGCACGGAACTTTGCGTTCCATGTTTATATTATTTCTTGTTCAATTTCGAGTTCGAACTGAATTTCTCGCACACACGCTTTGTGCATGGCAACGCAATGTGGTTAAAAAAAAAAAGAATTTTTTGTTTTCTAATGATAGCGTGGAGTGTCGAAAATTGCATACGATAACATAATAAAATATATAGTTTAAAGGGAACTTTTTTACTAGATTACCATCAAAACACTACTTACTATGCTTACACTATTTTTAGACATGATCTCATCCTTTCTACTGATCTATGTGGGTGTTAGTTGGTAGCTGTGGATTTGTGGGAACAACAACTGAGGCTGACGATTATCTGTATTCCCACAATAGTACAGCTATCACTCACATCTTGTCACGTTGTGTATAAATTCACGTTGTAGATATGTGAGTGCAAGTCTACATTAAACTGGTTGACTCTTAAAGCGACAAAATCGGTCGATGGATCATTTAAATCTTAATGTTGACGGAATGCTAAGCACAGCGTTATGAGAACCTGTCCGCCCCCACCCCCCATCCCCTCACCATCGCCCCCACCACCGCCCCAAACCCCAAGAAAAATCAACATTGATTTTACTGGGGAATGTTCTTATTCTTCTTTTGTCGTCACACTGATACCAGGTTGTAGCACAGTGTTGTTGTTTTCTGTATTTTTCTTACGCTTCTTGGGTGGCTTGGATCATAGATCCGTCCCATCTTTTTTCCCCCAGATTTTGGCTACACCATTTATCCATGTCTTTCTTGGCCCTCCTTTCGCCTTCCTCTGAGATGTTGTGCTATAAGAATTCTCATTTGCAGTTTGGCCATTAATTTAATATTTCTTGTGTAGTAGCAATTACACCATTGTCGGCTTGCTAGGCCTGTCGGGCGACGGGGCATTAAAAATTAGGCTCTCCTCCGAACTTCTACCCCCGCAGTATTGCGGCCTGAAATATCCGTTCCGGGGGCAGTCCAATTAAAAATATGCCGGCTTCGTATAACGAAACAAATGCTTTAACAAGGTCTCAGCGATATGTTACTTGCGGACCTGTTTCTTACTGTTTCTGATTACCTGACAATTCTAAGAGACGCACGCAACACTGCAGACGATAGTAGCAGACGATAATAATAGCGACTGTTGACACTTTCCTTTGTCGAACTTTCTGCCGACGAACAAATCGTGGCAAATCTAGGATCGGCTCGGAAAAACGAAACAAATGCTCTAACAGGGTCTCAGCGATATGTTACTTGCGGACCTGTTTCTGTGACTATGCCTCACCGCCGACAGTATCCCGGATAGGGGATAAACTAGATGGCTGGGACTCACGAGCGGCAGCTACCACATCTCCTGCAACTTCCTCCAATTACTTTGCTTGTGAGTCCCAGGCACCTAGTTTAGCCCTCCATCCACGCCGCGCGTAGCGGCGTGGGGGATACGCTCGCGGTGAGTTTAATCGCGTTTTGCGCATGCCGACAAGTCTGACATCTACCGCTGCTAAATCTCAATCGGAAGAACAGTATTGCTAATCTGCGTGGGAGCGCGTGGTCTACCCGCCATATCGCTTTCATCGTCTGTAATGTCTTGAAATTTTCAACGGTCGCTTTTATCGTCTGCTAGTATCGTCTGCAGAAAACGCTCGACATTGTCACCGGTCGCTCTTATCGTCTGCTACTCTCGTCTGCGGGAGTTGCCGTGGCCGAGTGGCTAGACGCTCGCCGCGGATCGGAAGGTCGTGGGTTCGCTCCCTGGCGGAGACGGACTTTTCTTCAAAAATGACCTTGGCTCCCAGGTCGATCCAGCCTTGAGTGGGTACCGGGTGCAATCCCGGGAAGTAGAGGCGGCCGGCGTGATGCTGACCACATCACCCATCTTGTGCCGTTGGTCTATAAAAATATAGGTCTAGCCCTATATGCCCTATACGCCTAAAGGCGTGGAAAGGGTTCTTTACTTTTTTTACTTTACTTACTCTCGTGACATTGTAAGGTACTCCTAGTTTTGCCGCAATTTGTTTCTCGACGGGAACTCCGACAAGTCCATATTTTTAATTGGACTGCGCCCGGAACAGACATTTCAGGCTGCAATACTGCGGGGGTAGAAGTTCGGAGGAGAGCCAAAAATTATGACCTGGTTGGTTCCTATCTCTTTCCAGGAGAGCCATATCGCCCCTTAGCCTGCAACATCGCGGTTTCAGTTTTTTGGCGTGCATCACAAGGAGGTGTATGTTGACTTTGGTGCTCTACGGCTCGTTAACTGACTACTTACATTTAAAATTTTACCTCTCGGAAGAGAAGCTAGCCAACCTTAACACTGCTGGCGATCTATTGTCGGAATGTGGTATTAGCATATCACGGTAGATGGCATTTTCCCGTATTTTCATGTCGGTGTCTGTGAGTTTCTGACCATGCAATTATCCTCGATAGAAAGGTATGGTGGAAACTACACAAGTAAAACAAAACAGAAGATTTAACCGATACCGTCTAATTATGACTAAACTAGAAAATAGGCAATCTCTTTAAGGAAACGACACAATAAATTAATAAAAACATACACGTGACGAGCAGACTGGACTGGAACAGATACAGTCAGGAGGTCGATTGAACAGATACAATCAGAACCTTGAGTGCCGACAGCAAACTCCGGTAACTCGAGTTTAATTGTATTCTCCTTCTGGCTGTCTCCCTGAACCAGTGTTCTTCAACCTAAAGTTGTGGGGTGGGGGAAAGGGTTAACGCAACGAGATTTCAAGGCAGACATCAAGTAATTTTAAAAGTGAGTGCATCTGTTCTTGTAATAATCCATTATGTTATTATTATTTTTAATGATTGTCGCGCGCCCACGTGGGTAAAAACACTGATATAGTGAGGGTGTGGGTTTGAACCTTAACAATGCCCACCCACGTGAGAAACTGGACTATTATCTAAGCTATGTTGATCCTAGACAGTCCTGAATAGCTAAGAAAACAGCGAGTGGCTCGTTCCATGAAATGAAAGTTGCTGTACTTGTATCCACAGGAGTAGGAGAAGGGATAGATAGATATCTGGATACACCCACTGTGATATAATCCAGGTGCTCATTTAACCCCTCCGACTCTCCTGGCATTACTTAAAAGCCCCCATCAAGTGATTTAAATATTTGTTAGCTGAAGTAAACTAATATGCACAAAGACACTTGAACCTAAGTACACAATTTACTCAACTATGTTGTAACAACATCAAACGTGATTTATTTAATAAATCTGACTAAAATAAAATGAACTTGTTTAGGCTAGTAGAGTTGAAATGATGTGAATGATGAAATCATAAAGGTATTGGAAAGTAACAACCTTTGGACAGTTCTCGGCTTAAGATCCTGCCTATCTTTTCCAGTTTGTCGTCCTCACTGCTTTCTGCAGGTCGTTACACTCGACGGTCGGCAAATAATGGATGCCTACTAGTCCCTGCCCAATGTGGGAACTTGAGAATGAAGAAACAAGCGCATATTTGTAGTATCTGCTCTAGATGTACACTAAGCATGTATATTATACTAACATCAAGCATGTTTATTTAAATAAAACATTTCATCTCTCCCTCATGCTCACATTCACTTCTGTCCAATTTGGAAGGGCTTATGTCTCACATTCCAACTGTTACATCTTCTGCCTTCCTCTACACGAGTCCTGTAATGATAGTCAAGTCTTCTACGTCAGGTGCCATCTCTCGTACAGACTCAAAATGACAATCAGTCAGACAGAACCAGTTCTGGAATCTTTGCTTGGAACAATAGACGCGCCCAGAATGCTAATAATAGTTCTGGGGCGAATCAAATAACAAATCTCGTGGATTTACTCTCCGGGATCAATCTCCGCATTAGCCTCCCGAGAGTTAAACACATTTCAGTGTAAGCTGTATGTAATACAGATTCACATTAACCACACGTGAAAAGATTGCCAGAGTTATCTTCACGCTTGTGATTTCAAAAACATGATAGTTCATTAAATTTCAATGGCAACAACAACATTTAGGTTTTACAACATTGAAACACATGTGAACGAAAAAACATTCATGACACTATCAAATAGTGATATAAAGCAACGTGACAGTGCCCTACGAGAATGAAGAAATGTCCGCCTAGGAGTATTACAAAGTGATGAAGACACACACTTGAGCAAAAAGACAGTTAGATTTCTATCACAAAATATAGATTTGCACCTAATTTCGATCTTACCTGGAAAATGAAACCACGATGCCAAAAGTTCTGTCTCAAGCTTAGGTTAAGCCCAACAGATGGCATGTGCTGGACAGGATCTCATTTACCAGACCTAGAGTTCACCCCTTTATAACTTTTATCAAGCTCCTCCTACATTACGCCTAAAATCATTCTCATTCAAGGATGTCACAGCTCCTCCCCTGTGGGTAAGTTTATTCGCTGTCAGTCAGGGCTGTACAACACTTGTTTAAATTCCGACGGTCACCTTCTACGGGTTCAATTAAGCTGGTCAAAGCTAATAGGCCAAGTCACACCTCCAGTCTACTTCACCTGTCATCACAATAAAATCCGACTTTGTCAATTCTTCTGCCAACACTTTCCGCTCACTGTGTCAATATTGACGATCTGACCGGCACTCCAGTTTAGGTAACCTCAGGGGGAGATAATGGCAATTAGCCCTTGTTATCTGTTCCTGAAGGTCTGGCTAGGAGATACATATCTGACACCAACAAATGGTGTGCAAATCTCCAGTCAGTAAGTCTGCTTGGTAAGTCTTATCTCTGTACCTTAACACTTAACATCTGGGAAAAAGTTTGTGTTTGATATGACCAACGGTCCAGGAGAATTAAAGGTTTGATGTGGTCGTCTTACTTAGATTAAGGATGTATCCAAATCCCTATTTTCCTGTATACTTTCAAAATACAAAGCAATAAAAGTAGGTTGAGGAAAGACATTCTGAAATCACCGAGCGTATTGTCACAATGATTGATTTGTATACATTTTCCAAAAAGAATTTATAAAAACAGATTAAAGGATATCTTGAACCGTCTGCTGACCCGATAGTCGTATGGGTTAATCCTTATCGAGATTTCTATTTTTTATTTATAAAAACCATACACTAGTGCTGCTAGAGTCTGAAGTATCGGACGTCATGGATTATATGAGCGTGAGGTAACAACTATGACGCTAGAATGTTTATCTGTGTCTTATTTACGTTTTCTGCCCCAGAAAGAGAATGACTTCCTTTGTCATTCATGATCCGCGGGGTTTGTCCTATTTTACGGCTGTGTCGCGCCTTGTCACCGGTCGGCCATACTGTCCCAAAACATGCAAAACTGGCCCTAATTCTGACCACATAACCCATCTTGTGCCGATTGGTCTATAAAAATATAGGTCTAGCCATATATGCCCTATACGCCTAAGGCATGGAAAAGGGTCCTTTACTTTTTTTACTTTTACTTACTGTTGTTGGGTTAGGTCGCAGTTTGCTTTCGCCACGTAACTGTTGCTTCTGGCCAATCTGTTCGCAATTTCAGTGTCTTCCAAGCCACCATGACTAGGAATCCACTGCAGGGCTGATTAAAATACTGAACAGACTGTGTGAATCAGTTGTTAACTCTGTCTACTGCATGTCTTGTGTTTTAATAACTGCTCGCAGAACCGACTTAGTATCAGCCAGAAAAACCATTTTGCTAAATCTGCTGAGCTGTTGCCTAGTCATGAAATTACGTGCGTCCAGAAGTGCATGTTCTTAAACTATGCGAGGTTTCTTAGGCATACAACTCCTGAGGAGTTACCTCTTACTGTAACAGGATGATGGGAAATCTTTAGCCTGGATTTGGCTGCTCTTGCGAACGAAAACTGGCAGTTTGCAGTTCGGGGTTCTCCGGAAGTGGGCAGTGGGTCGAAAATTTGATTTCAGGTTCTGCACAGCAGAAAATATTCTCTTTGCTCTCGCCAGTCGACCTGGAAAATATGTAGTCCTCTGATCGTTACAGTACACTACAGAGTTCTCAACGCAACGTAGGTGCGGCGGTCTGATTCGAGAGCGAGGAACTGGCTCACTGTTTTTGTGTTTGGCCGTGCGTTCAGTAGATAGATTGTGTTAGATCTATATTTGATTAGCTCATAGTTTGTACGAACAGATTGTTGTTTGGTAATGTAATGTTATCTGCGCAGCACGCTAGTTTTGTGTTCAGGAAAAAAAAAAGATGTTGAATGGGATTAAAAAAAAAAAAAATTTGTTTGATTCAGAATAGGATTTGTAGTTCTTGCATGTGGTCTGTCAAGGCGCTGGCTATGCAGTTATAGGTTGTCGTTGTTGTGTAGTTCACTTTTCACATTTTTATCGCCTGAGCCATAAGTGATATGTCATGGTTTCAGTGCAGAACTTCTTGAATTTTCCTTATTTTTTTTTTTTTTTTTTAAATAATTTTTTTATTTTTTAACATTTTGTCATAACCTTTATTATTTTTCGCTACATTACTTTTATTTTGTTGAAAATCTGTTTCTATCGACATCCTTGCACATCGGTCCAACCGTTTCGTGCTCCCTCATCCGATACAGCAACCATCTCAGTGTCTCCATGCTCACAGCACTCAGTAAAAGTTGACTGGCATATCTTCTTCCTTTGCCCAACAAACGGTACTTTGTCTCAATGTCTCTGCCCTGTCCATACTTCTCCATGGACTAATTACTGCTGATACGGATTGTTTATCGGCTCTTTAATTTGTGTTCACCCCGGCGTGTCCCAGTGTTTACAGCTAAGAAGAGGAAGAAGATGAAGAAAAAAAAAGAAGCAGAATAATAATAAAAAGAAACAGAAGAAGAATAAAGAGAGGAAGAAGAAGAAGAAGAAGATGAGATAAATAAGAATAATAAGAAGAAGATGAGAAGAAGAAGAAGAAGAAGAAGAAGAAGAAGAAGAAGCATAAGAAGAAGCATAAGAAGAAGCATAAGAAGAAGCATAAGAAGAAGCATAAGAAGAAGCATAAGAAGAAGCAGACTAAGAAGCAGAAAAAGAAAAAGCAGCAGCAGCAGAAGAAGAAGCAGACTAAGAAGAAGAAAAAGAAAAAGCAGCAGCAGCAGAAGAAGAAGCAGACTAAGAAGGAGAAAAAGAAGAAGAGGCAGCAGCAGCAGAAGAAGAAGAAACAAAGAAGAAGAAAGAGAAGAAGAATCAGATTGAAAAAGAAGAAGAAGAAGCAGAAGAAGGAATAAAAGTTTAAAAAAAAAGAAGGTGGAGGAGGAGGAGAAGAAGAAAGAGAAAAAGAAGAAGAAGGAGAAGAAGCATCAGCAGCAACAGGCATTTAGCCACTATGCCACCGCGACTCATGAATACAATGTGTTTTTCACACTGAATCACACACAATGAAGCATACACACAAACACACTCACACGCACACACGCACTCGCGCGTACGCGCTCGCACATTACCACCATCATTAACGCTTCATGCAGAGTCAATAAAACCTAACCATGTTTTGCCATGTTCTAATGGTGATGCTAACATTGCTGGTTACTGACTGCCGACATAAATTGAGTCTTCTTTGTCGACGTTGTAATGAGATTCATTTCCCAGTTCCTACTTTTTACACATTTTGTTGTTGATTTCTAACACATTTTGTGTAACTTGAGTTCCAAACTGTAAATCTCCATTGGTGATGTCATTTAGAATGACTGGCCTAATAGCTGTTTGTTCTTATCTCGTAAATGCTGTTTGTTTCAATCACATTTATTTCGCAGTTGTGGTCCCAGCAGTACTTTTCTTTCAGATCCCAAACATTTGGGCAAATTAGGTTTCGGCTGCATTATTCTTTTTTTTTTCTTTTCTAATTTCTAGTAACTTCTTTACCCAATGTTTCTAGAAAATTTGAACGCATAGTAGATAACAAAGAAATGAATATACTGGACTGGTATATTAAAGAGTTATTTTTGTTTCTAGATTTAAGTAACTTCTTCATACAATGATTCTGTAAAATTTTAACATATAGTAGACAAAAGAGAAATGACTGGTAATCTGGTAATCTGGTAATCCTAGTTTCAGCATCATAGCAAACGGGTCACCCCATTGTTGCAAAATTGTTGAGAAATGACTATACTGGACTGGTATATTGAAGCGTTTCTAAAAGTGATATTGGATTATATATGGTTCAATATAAATACATGTATTTCATATCTCCTAACTTAAGAGTGGGTCTTTAATACACAGTTGTGGTCCCAACAGTACCTTTCTATCAGATCCCAAACATTTGAGCAAATAATGTTTCAACTGCATTCTTTTTTATTTTATTTTCTAGTTACTAGTAACTCCTTCACACAATGAATATAGCAAATTTGAACGTTTAGTAGATAACAAATTAATGACTTTACTGGACTGGTATATTAAAGAGTTATTTTTATTTCTAGTTTCGAGTAACTCCTTCACACAATGACTCTAGAAAATTTGAACGTATAGTAAATAACAAAGAAATGACTTTACTGGACTGGTATATGTATAGCGGGTAATGTCTTTGGAAAGGCGGTCGGCATGATTTGGAACCCATCGCACACCGTGTGCCGTTTGGTGAAAAATGGATACTTGGATAGCCTGATAACAGCATACGGAAGATGTATTAAAGAAGTTCAATGTAGAAAAGCAAAGGTAGCATTTCACACAAAGAAGATTATTCTAGGCAATATTTCTTTGTCAGCAGAATTGAAAAAAAAATTTCTTAAGAGCTGTATAAATCCTATCCTGATATACAGAACTGAATCACGGACAGTTAGTTTATTACTGAAAAAAACTTTTGTTAGCAGCAGAGATGTGTGATTATGTAGGAATGATGAGAACACCAAACCTAGACAGATTAAAAGAGTAATGAAGATGTCTTGAATGAAACTGACTCAAATAAAGGAACGGACCACCGCCCCCTTTCCCCTCCCTCTACCGCCCCCTCCCTCCACCGCCATATAAGCAGGAATCAATCTATGGTTTTTGTTTATGTTATGATAAGGAGAAAACCAGAATACTTCGTGACCGTGGGAAAGCCTGCAGAGGAAGAGAGAGAATATAGCACAAGAGAGAAGATGCTGGACAGTAGGACATCAGTGGGCCTGATAGATCTTCTGTGTGGTGAAAATGAGTGAACGTACACAATACAGAAGGTCGTGGAATGACATGACCACCAGATCCACATGTCAGGGACTATAAGAAGAAGAAGAAGAAGGCAAATGTTATAATTTGTTCCTAACAATAATAACGGTCAGTTTGCTACTTTTATTGCCTGCTAATCGTATGACAGAAGAGATGGAAATATTGAGTGATTACCGTTAATCAAGATTGCATCAAGACGACACACGACCATCTCTTCGTCCGGGGAAATCTAATTGCGATTGCCTGGCTTTGACAACTCGCGAAGTCCTTAACGTTCTTACAGTGGAATAACTTTTTGAGTTCCATATAATAATTTTCGCGTTAACTGATTATATCTTATGAAAATGTTACCTTTAATCAATACACAACTAGTCCTGATAAAGCTGAAGTTATAATCTTACGAAGCAGAAGAGCTAAAGTGGCATTTATGGAATAGTTGATTAATTTAGCACATGAAGGGTTGTTCAGAGCTGAGAAAGGTAAATGATGTCTGCAGAAATTAACACATAGTGAGATGCCTGGTATCGAAAGAGTTTAGCAACATAATACCTAACTTCAAATTAACACAGCAGCTCATTGTCAAGTCTGTTAAAATCTTCGCAAATGGTGCATTTGTGCTTTTTCTGGAAAGAAATCTTCACACTGAAAGTGCATCCACGAACGGGGTTGCTTTTCAGATTTTTTATTTAGATTATTCAACCATACTTTCTGTCTCTGAACTACAGATCCCCGTGCGGCTTCCTGGGCCCCATTGTGGGGGAAAAAACAAGAATAGACCCACTGCCTCCCCAACAAGAATGTCAACGTCGACTAAGTGGGGACATCCTTCGAAGTCAGAGTTCCTATGCCTGAGAAGCATTGAACCACAAGTCTGCATACAAATAAGCTAGGTATGTGAAACGGATGTGCACTCAACACTCAGGTTCTGAAGCAAGACTTAAGTCCGGAGGAGGGCGAACACTCAGAACTCAACGCCGGAGTTTAAAGCCGAAGAACGCGAAGAAGCAGAAGAGGATGGAGAACACATTTTTGGCAGATGCACACACAGAATTTACAACCATCAAGTGATAGCCTCACAAAGGTGACCAGATCGTAGGTATCCCTTAATTAAGAATATATTTTCATCGTCATCTCGTAACACTGGGTGTTATTGGGTCGCCATTTACTGTTGACTGTCTGATCAGCTCCCTCCATACTTGACGGGTAAGGTGCAATGGACTTAACGACTGTATACCTAAGGTCTATACATTCAGTCACATTCTATATCCAGGTCTTTCTTGGTCTGGCTGTTCTTCTCTCCCCTACAGTAAGTCCTGTAGAATTGTTTTGGATATCTTTTTTATATCCATACCATTGCATTTTCCTTCTTGTCACTTTTTTTAAAAGAGGTTCATGGTTGCCAGTGATTCCCTAAACGCTTGGCCCTATGTTGCATGCATTTGAAACGTGATGCGATGAAAGTCTAAAAAGGATAGAAAAACACTACAAAACACATGTCAGCTTTACAGAATTAATTTAAAGAAAAGGGTTTGGCGTTGTGGGGGACAAAACAGAATAAGATAAATGGTTAAATTACGGTACTAACATAATGTAAGCAATGAAGACACTTGAAGCACTTCTCCGCTTTCCTCTTCACCAAACACGGTCTGAACATGATCAGAAGGTATTAGACATATCTTGAGGCCTCAGAGATGTGGTATTTTAGAAGAATTCTTCGAATTCCTTGGACAGCAACCTAAATGTTTTGAAAGAGACAAAGGCTCAAAGACAACTCATTAAAAACATAAGAAAGATAATTTTTTTTTTCTTGGTCATGTTATTAGAAAAAAGAAAACTGGAACATGTGACCACTGGAAAGAGAGACAAAAAGGCAACATGAGAAGATTCTTGACAGCTTTTTGTCAAGGCATGGAGGAATGGTAACACACAAACTCATACACGCAGCTGCCGATTACAGTTTATGGTGAGGTATGATAGACCATACAGCAGTCGGCAAGACACTTGACGATGATAATTCAAATAGTGTGTTACGTGTCCCCTACGTGACATTGCAAACTAACCCAGAGATTTATTGACTCTTTGTGCTTTCACAAAGTATTTTTACGTACTGTAGTTGCCTTCTGGTAGAACATTAATAACCCAGTCATTACCTTCCATTTTACCCATACCTTTGAACTATAAATGAAAACATTATTGAACAGTAAAATACACAAACCCTTCATGTCCTCAACACCAAAGCCACATCACAGTTCCAAAGTCTCAAAGCATTTATGTTGCCCTGTACGTATCCAATAAAGTTACTAACGACGGTGGATGCAGTTTGATCTTGGTCTCAAGTCAGTCGAGCGTGCCCTGATCTCTGGGTGTGATCGATATATGTGCAATAACTTTTGATCATGTTCAGACCGTGTTTAGTGAAGAGGAATGCGGATTGAAATGTGCTTCAAGTGTCTTCATTGCTCTCGCTTGGGCGATTTTAATTTGTTTTTTAATGTATAAATTGTGAGCAAAACTGAAGCAAACCAAAAGTGCACGACACACAGGGGATAGTGCAAGAGGAGATGTAGGTGTGAGTCAGTTTGCGCGTGCATAAATAATAGAGGGTGTATAATGCAAGACGCACGTATACGTTCGTGTGTGTTTGCGTACATAATACGTACATGAATATAGAAACACACACACAAACACGTATATATATATATATATATATATATATATATATATATATATATATATATATATATATATATACACACACATATTAAATATTATAAATGCTTGCCTGCATCCCTATGATGTCGCCGCCCCCCCCCCCATTTTGTATAAACCTGTGTAAACCCGTACAAACCTCATCATCGTAGAACACCGCTATCATCACCGTCTGCCTGAAAGAACACCAGTTTCTGATCAGCTGTCCCGCCTCGTGTACTTTCAAATTCAAGGAGTTACTTGTATCCTGTACCCATTTTCGTGTTGGTCGGCCCCTGCCTCTGTTTTCCTAGTTCCATTCCTTCTGTTATTTTTTTCCCAGTCGATCGTGGCACTTGAAATGGTAACAATATTTCAGCTTTCGAGACAAGATGCTCTTTTTATTGTGTTCAGATCGTTTAGAGTGGCATGCTTCGCTGCGGAGGACACGGGTGAGGAGTATTGTCTGGATTTGTTTTTACCGGGGCACGGAGGTGTGTTGGGAAATGAACAGGCGGACTGGCTGGCTCTGCACAACTTGGTGGAATACTTAAGCATGAAAAGGCAGACGTAGTTAGTGCCTTGTGGAAGAGTGTGTACAGTTCGGAGGAGCAGATGGATCACCACAGGCTGGTGAGACTGATACGGAGGGGAGGAGGGGGGGGGGGGGAGTGACGAGACGTTCTGGCAGATGCTCGAGGCTCAGAGGAAAGGCATGACGGATGTTTAATCAGAATGCTACTGGCACCATTAGTATCGGAACTCCCAGCTGGCTGCTGAAGATGGGGACGGAGCGCTTATGGGAATGCCCCGATTGGTGTGATGTCGGTTCTTGAATCACATGAAATCAGATTAAATCATATTCTAATTCTTAAAAATGTATTAGTTCCTTAATGAAAAGTAATAATAATATATACTAACATTTTAGAGGGTGGGTGGGGTGGAAGTGACAAATAAAGGGGAGGTAGAACTGATCTGCATAGTATATCCAATTTCCAACTCAAAACATTGTAACAAAATTAGAGTGAACAACGCATAATCAACTGAAATTTATTGAGTAAACCAGGTTTTTCTTTTTGTCCACCCATTATATTAGCAATATTCATCTTGTCCACCCAGGATATCCTCAGTATTCTTGTTGTTCATCCAGTATTTTCACAATATTATCCTTGTGCACCAAGCATATTCGCAATATTATCCTTTCCACCCAGTATATTCCCAATAGTATCCGTGTGCACCGAGTATATTCGCAACATTATCATTGTGCACCCAGTATATTTGCAATAGTATACTTGTGCACCCAGTATATTTACAATGTTTTTCTTGTCCACCCAATATATTCACACCGTTATTCTTGTCCACCCAGTATATTCACAATCTTATCCTTGTCCACCCAGTATATACACTCTGTTATTCTTGTCCACCCAGTAAATTCGCAATATTATCCTTGTCCACACAGTATATTCGCATTATCCGTGGGACTAATTTTTTTTAGGCATCTTTGTATCCGAAGAAAAGTGAAAACACATTCACTTTATATCGACACTCAGGTACAGAACATTTTGCAGGCATAGTTAATATTATTTAACACGGACACTCTTTTAAGGAATTGTAAACATGAAAAGCACGGTAAAATACGTAAAAGCCAGCAGTTCGACAATCATTGCACACACAAGCGTGTTGGCCGTGTCACAACAGCTGACAGAATCTGTCATGCGGCCTATCTAAAGTAGATCAATGCCCTGCTTTACTCAATTGCAGAGTTTTTCATTTATACCTTTCGAATACGTAGCTACGTTTTACACGTATACCACAAAGTGCTTAAATAGGTCAATAAGGTCAAATCTTTGGGGACACTTACAACATCCAACAGGATAAGCCACTCTAAGGTGACATTATTGGAGAAAATGTATATATTATCCAGCAAGTCTTTGTTATTACACGTAATAAATATAGCACCGAAATGTTATGTTCAATCAATTGATGGGTTGTGGCTCGGAAGTGGGCCGCTGACAGACAATCTATACCTTACACAGACTGAACCTGAACGCATTCAGAACACACATGAAAATCTTTATTCTAAGTACAGAAATTACAACGGACAGTTTACTTCCCGCTGTATAGCCACCTGGAACACTGGCCGAGCGAGCTTTACAATCACTTGATCTCCAGTCTGTTACCACAGGCAATCCCAGGTGCACAAACCACACCTCTGCGGGGACGTTCTTGTACCTTGTCACCTGAGCTCACCAAGATGTCAGAGCTTCTGTCAAGCGCAGGGTCAGCGTGACAAGGCTAGCCATTAGCTCACAACACATGATGTATGGCTGTGAATCCTTGAATGTAAATGAATAAATTAAGAAGATGTGGTTTCCGAGATCATGCACCGAATATCGTGCATCTTCCATGTGCTAACATTTTAGAGGGGTGGGTGGGGTGGAAGTGACAAATGGGCGTCTTCCATGTGCTCTGTGGGCCGAAGCCTGACCCGCGACAATGGGAGCCGAAGCCTGACCCGCGACAACGGGAGCCGAAGCCTGACCCGGAGAATTAATAATTGTTTACTGAAGCCTGGCCTGGAGAATTCGGCATTGGGAACCAAAGCCTTGCCCACAGAATTAGTCACTGTGAGGAGATATCATCGCCTGTGTCATCGAAGTCAACCCGTGTTGCGTCACTGAAATCAAGGCCGTCAAGCGGAGATCTCGCAGTGGAGAACTGGACTTTGCTGTGATCTTTTTCTTCGAAGTCAAGCCAGGAAATCAATTAGCTCAAGTCAGCGAACTGTGAGACATGTAGTGACACTGAATGAGATAAAATATGGTTTTGCAAGGATGGATTCTAACAGTGTGTCATGTTTCTAAGCGTGTTTAATGAAGAGCGCTGATCAGCTGGTATTTACAGTTGCTGTATTCCTGTAAGTCAATTGTAAGTATTCCTGACAATACTTTCTGTTACTTGATTAATTCCTGTAAGTGGAGCGATCGATTTCCGTTAAGCTGCTGCTGAGTGTGAATTTGAGGATTGATTCACCATCAATGTTTCGATGCTGTATACATGAGGTTATGTATTTTATGGTTAACTTTCGGATTCATAAGTTTATTGCATTGTTCGCTACACTATTTTGCTTGGTAGCCCTATTTTCTCACGTCTTTTGATGTGTTATTCACCGTCGAAGAAGCATTTTTATGTCGTCCACGTTTGGAAAGACTGCCGAGGGGAATATCCGGGAAGGCAGTAGAAGACGGTATTTTGTCGATCACTGGTTCATCATTGATGTGTGTTTCCATGATAATCCATTATTTGGATGATATTCTTCGGTTTCATGAGGACATTGAAGAACAAGGGTTGAGAAGCGTGTTGGCGTGCATCCGGTCATTTGGATTGACAGTCAGAGTAACCAAGGTAGAGTTTGCAGTACAGGAAGTGGCGCTTCTGGGTCATGTTATAGGCAGAGGGAGCAGAAAACCCGTTCAAAACAATGTTCACAAGTTTTTGAACCTGGCTGTCCCTAAGACAAAAAAGCAAGTTCGGGCATTGCTGGGTTTTAGTAATTTCTATGCTAAATTCATTTCCCCATTATGCCACCATCACGTATATGTGGTGTGACTAAGAAGGGGATGCCAGACAGTATATGGTGAAACGAACAATATGCTGAATCCTTCTAGACGATTACGAAGTGCATTCAGTCATTTGCCATTGTTGTATTTGCCTAATTTAAGTGTACTCTTTGGTATTTCATGTGATGCCTCTGATGTGGTAGTGGGCAGTGTCCTGGTACAGGAGTTCCCAGGTACCTTGCATCCAGTCCTGTATGTCAGTAGGAAACTGTCCCTAATGGAAACACGCTACATTGTGATCGAACGAGAGTGCCTGTCTTATGTGTGAAATATATTGTTCATATTGGGCATGTTATATAAATTAGGAACTGCATATTACCATGTGTTGAGCACGGCAGTCCTATCTCGAGCAAACAGAAACAAATGGTGTCTGTTTGCTGGAGGAAGGGGGGAATAAGCTGTTGTGTGCAATATATGGGTATATGAAAGGGAAGTTCATTATTGAACGTAAAACTTGGTGCGTTGCAGCACACAGTGAACGGATTGTAAAAAGAGAGAGAAAAACGGTTGGCTCCAAGTCCCCGGAGAGGAAGGATGCGGTGATGTAGGTTCTAGTTTGGGTGTTGCCAGACTAGTACTGCACACCCGCATGTTACGCTGGCGTTAGGTGTCCAGGCTATCGGCGAGAGATGCCGCAGTGGCCGGGCCAGCGTGACATAAGCTCGTGTGGTGAGATGGGAGATCTCAAGTACGTGTCAGGCCGCAGACGGAAGGTTTGGATAATCTTCACAAGGTATTGTGCATCGGCCTGTATGATCTTTCTAGTGACAGTGTACCCAAAGGATGGGTGTCATAGAGATAGACACGTAATCACGAGTAATAGGTTTGCACGAGCAGTAGAAGTCGTCCAGAGTGTGTGTCGCCTTGATAGTGAGAATGACTGTGGCAGTATAGAAATTCATGTGGATTCATTGTCTTGGTGTTGAAATACATTACTTATGTTTTTGACGTCCAACATGTATCCGGCGTCCTTTATTGCTTTACTACCGACATGTCCACTTACCTACCGACATGTCCACTTACCTACCGACATGCTCTCTTACCTACCGACATGCCCACTTAT
>CAJHNH020005602.1:0-27500 GCA_905116865.2 Candidula unifasciata
CCACAGCAGAACAGGTTCGATATAATACTTCATAACTCTCAACCAACATTCTGCGAAAGGGACATATAAAAAAGATCACCATCTTCTGAAATGCCTTTTCTCATCCTAATCTTCTAAATAATATAACAAAGAAATAATAATAAAAGATTCATACAATGACCTTTGGGAAGCATTTACTTTTTCCCCCTTCCAGGAGATATAATGATGCTAGTGTCACTTTTTGAAGCATTCTTTTTCCCTTTTACAGGAGAACTACTGATACTAGTGTCACCTTTTGAGGACTTCTGTTTCTCTTCACAGGAAATACTACTGATACTGTTGTCACCTTTTGAGGAATTCTGTATTCTCTTCACAGGAGAAACTACTGATGCTGGCTGGTGTCACTTTCACCACTGTAATCTGTATTAGTATCACTGTCGACTGGCGGTATTTTACCACAGTAGCTGGTGGCCTCTCGTAGAAAGAACTTTGGGTGTTCTGGGTTTAACAGCTGCATCTGTTTTGCTAAGTGAAGCTCTTTTCTGTTTTACGCTGCTTAACTGAAGACACTGTTCCTGATTTAGGCAACTCACAGGAAAGCTTTCCACTTTGCAAGGGGTGTTTTGTTGCTTCCTTTTGCCTCGTGGTGTTAGCTGTGTTTCCACAGTCTTTTCCCCGAGTCGTTTACAATTCTATAACTTTCTGCTTTTTAGGTGTCTTAGTGACAGAAAAAGGAAGACATAATGCACTCTCTTTCAATTCTATGTCATCATTCTTGTTTAAGTTCTTTACTTTAGGTGTTGATAATTCCATGTCATCATTCTTGTTTAAGTTCTTTACTTTTGGTGTTGATAATTCTATGTCATCATTCTTTTTTAAGTTCTTTACTTTTGGAGTGATAATTCTATGTCATCATTTCTTTTTAAGTTCTTACTTTTGGTGTTGAAAAATTCTATGTTATCATTCTTTTTTAGGTTCTTTACTTTTGGTTGTTGAAAATTCTATGTCATCATTCTTTTTTAAGTTCTTCTACTTTGGTGTGGATAATTCTATGTCATCATTCTTTTTTAGTTCCTTTACTTTGGTGTTGATAATTCTATGTCATCATTCTTTTTTGAGTCTTTCTTTAGGACTATTGAATAATTCTATGTTTATCATTCTTTTTTAAGTTCTTTATTTTTGGTGTTGATTTCCCAATTTTGTTTTTTATAAACTGTCATGTTTGCCCCAATCACTCTGTACAGAGTGATTAACACCAGTAAAGATCTTTAGGAATGGAATTAATGCAGTATTTTTACTGTTCTATTTTATATTCAAAAAGTACAGGTGATTTAACTTGTGATTTCTTCAAACTGCTTGCAGGTTTGTTTGCTGCTGCTGAATGAGAACTGTCCTCTGTGACATTTAACAGGACTAGAAGATTTTGGTGTGTCACTAGCTGAAGATATTACAAATTTCTGCTTTTCAACATAATTATTATGCTTGGACTTCACTATCTCCAGCTCCCACTTCTAGAATTTCTTGGCTCCGGAGTCTGATTTTTCCCATGAGCAGATAAAGCTAAAATCCTGAGGCTCTATGCTGCCTTCATCAATCATGACTCTCTGGCTTTGTGAAAAGGCGATAAAAAAATAAACCCCCATCAAAAACAGGCTGCTTCAAACTGGACACTGGTTCTGGGCTGGAGTTCCTTCACTCCAATCCTCAAGGAAGAAGAACGACTGAGGTAGCTGTAGTTGTTACTGTCACGCCACTTTTCTGCTTGTGTGGCCTGAGTCAAATGTATCCGACTGTACAAAGCTACTTCAGTTCTTGGTTTGTCAAGCTCTTGATCAGAGTCACTGTTGTCCACTACATCATTCCATCTTAGCATGGCTGGGCATACACATCACAAAAGACCTAAGAAATATTAAACATAGATAATTCACTGGAATATGTTGCTCTAGAATATCACAATAAACAAAACACAAAACATTATGTTATAGTTCCTAAAATGATGAAGACATGCCAGTAACCCTCTTGGTGTGGCTTCCCAGTGTTGTGATGTTGGACAGCATTGTAGGGAAAACAAGAAACAGGACCCCCCCTCCCCCCCACTGCCAATCCCCAACAAGAATGTTGTAAGAGTTAACTAACTGGGGGCTTCCTTCGAAGTTTAAGTGTATCTGCCTAAAAAGGCAAAGAAGGAAATATAACATAACAGTCTGCATACAAATAAGTCAAACATGACCTTGGTTCCCAGGTCAACCCAGCCTAAAATGAGTACCAGGTAAAGTCCTGGGAAGTAAAGGTGGTCGGTAGGATGTTGACCACATCTTCTACAGAGTGCCAATTGGTCTATAAAATACAGTTCTGTAGAAAAGGGTTCTTTACTTTATTTACTACATGCTCAATATGTCTGAAGCAGTGAGAAAAGGTCCTTTTTAGTGACCATATATGCACAAGTAAAACTAATCCTATAGCAGATACAACTGTTGGTATGTTAGGTGTTGGGCCATAATAAATGAGGCAAAGTGATTAATACCCGTTGAACTCTCCTTCACACATAAATTACAGGAAATCGGTACCCCTTTTCATAGGGCTAGGACAACCCTCAAGTTTAATAGTTGCAATAAATCTGGTCTCTTGTGGAGACTGAACCTGGACCACAGCCTCAACAAGCCACTATGTCGCAGTAGTTCTTTACATGCAAACTCTGAGAACAATTCTGCAGTGATATTATAAGGAACCTACACATCCTTTGGGAGTTAACTCTTTCTGTTTTCAGACTAGACCATAGTAGGCCAGGAAAAGTTAATTAAAACTATCTAAGTCTGAAAATAATTTTTATAAAAAAAGTTTGTGCTAGAATCTTTTAAAATAGTCTTTTTTATGCCAGTGGTGCATCAGAAATTGAAGCTAGGTTCATATCTGTATAGACCAATCAGCACTTGCCGATCTGCGGTCAACATCACAGCAACTAAAACAATACTAAAAAAAAAAAATTCACAAAAATCATGAGTTGAGTAAAAATTAAATTAACATAAGATGTGTTGTATGTATCCAAATTCAAAAGTTATAGGCATAGATCACATTTATGTGAAATTCTACCAGCACAATAGACAAAGCCTAAATTCAGTGCAGAGGAGTGATTTCCTTCAACCAAATAGAGATTTAAACACTCAGATGAGACACTGCTCACTCACTTCATACTTCAAAGGTTGGCCTGTGCTATGCAGTCCAATATGCGTACTAGAAAATGCTAGGGTCAATTCAATAATGGCCACCCCCGTGTGGGTTCCGGGGCCCCATTGTGGGGAAAACAAGAATAGACCCAATGCCTCCCCAAAAGCATGTTGTAAGAGTCGACTAATTGGGGAGCTTCCTTTGAAGTCGGAGTGCATCTGCCGGAGAGGCAAGGAATCAACAGTGTGTATTCAAGAGAATGAGATCTGTAAAACTGATGCACACGCAACACTCAGCTTCTGGAGCAGGACTGCAGTTCAGTAGTGGATGAGCAACCAGAACCTTCCGCCAGAGTTTACAGCTGGTGAACGCGAAGAAGAAGAAGAAGAATAATGGCCATATCACTCACTGTCAGCAACTGATTTGCTATTAATAAATATGGGGCTCTGGCTAGCATTATTGACTATAATATAATACTTATTAATATGTGCTTTCAGTTCAAGAGATAAGGACATTTAAAATAGGTATATACTACTGTCTGGAAAGAAGGAAAGGTGCCAGTATATGCATGTATGTATGTATACATATATGTTAGGGCTGTACCGAATAGTGATTTTCACTATTCGGCCGAATACGAATAACCAGACAAACTATTCGGCCGAATACGAATAGTGTATAAAATATATATTTTTTTTTTAAAAACACACTCATGCACAATGTCAAATGTACGCTGAACGTTAACTTCACATTAAGTAGCACATAATAGTCATCTTCTTCCTTAGCATTCTGAGCCCTTGAGGTTTACTGCTGGAGATATCACTCGTCTCCATTCATGTCTGGCTGGCCTTCTCTTCACAATTTATGACACCAGTTGTTTGCAGGTCTGACTGGACATTATCTCTCGAACTTCTATTTTGTCTGCCTCGTGGTCTACGCCCATTTCTCTCTCAGGTGTATAGTTTTTACTTCTCCTCTATCATCTGACATTCTTTTAATTTGCCCCCAACCATTTTAGTATATATATATATATATATATATATATATATATATATATATATAATATATATATATATATATATATATATATATATATATGTATATATATATATATATATATATATAATATATATATATATATATATATATATATATATATATGTATGTATATATATATACACACACACACTTACAAATATACATACATTCCAACTAAACTAAATATGTATATAATTTAACAATTTTTAATTTCCTTGAAGTTAGTGCTTCATCATAACTACCTCAGCTGGCTTCCAGTCAAAATGGAGGATAGACACTGTTGTTTACTGTTTTTGCTCCTGACAGATGGTTGCTGTTGCAATTTCTTCTCTTTGTAAGTGAAAGTATAGTTCTAAACTGTACTGAGTTTAGTCGCCCAGCTACTAAACTGAGTGCATGGCATGACAATGTGAGCCGCAGATTTCATTTGGAATGTTTTGACTGTAAGTGTGACCCAACTTAGTTTTGTGAAAATGACGAGTGGCCTGTTACCACAGAGCTGGTGGTGCCTTCTGTAATTAAAATTAACTGTGTGTGCAACTATTGATCTGTAACTGCTGCTTCAGTCAAGGATGAACTTGTATCGTATTGTGTGTAGTGTACTAAATGCTTTTACTTATTTTTATGCATTGTATAGTTATAGTGAAGCCCAGTGAAGGCTAAAGTATTAGTATTTTAGACTCTCCTTCGAACTTCATCCCCATATTATGGCGGCTAAACAAATACCCTAACAGGGCCTCAGTCGTGTGTAAAATGCGGACTTCTTCCGACGAACAAATCACGGCAAAACTAGGATTACTGTCCGTTGACAATTTCGAGAAACGCAACAATACACACGATAATAGCTCCAACGCAGGTAAGCGACTGTGTTCCTCCGATTAAACTCACTGCCGAGGGCTGATGGAGATCTAAACTAGATGCATGGGACTCACGAGCAAATAAATTAGAGGAAGTTGCAGGAGAGGCGGCAGCTGCTGCTCGTGAGTCCGAGGCATCTAGTTTAGCCACCATCTGTGCCGCGCATAGCGGTGCGGGGGATACTGTCGGTGGTGTGGCATAGTCGCAGAAACAGGTCTGCAATTAACATATCGCTGAGACCCTGTTAGAGCATTTGTTTGCCCTAGATAATAATTAATATTGGCCCGTTATTTGGAGGCGATCCTAGTTTTGCCACGATTTGTTCCTCGGCAGGCACTCCGCATTTTACACACGACTGAGGCCCTGTTAGTATTAGGGTATTTGTTTGGCCGCTACAATATCATAATAATATGGGGACGAAGATCGAAGGAGAGCCGTATTTTATTATTATTATGTTGATCTACAAGGGACTGTGATGGATATTGTGTTGTTTTTTGTTGTTGTTGGTGCAGGAGGATACAATTGTTATCAATGAAGCTGAAATTAGGAAGACTAAGAATAGATTACCTCACATTTGATCATGCTGATCTCAGATCAGATCTGAGGATGCGCTGATGCTGATGAATATGAATAAGTATAAGGATGTCATCATATCAAGAAAGCCTAGGAAAAACAACTTGCTGTAGCGTGTGTATATTGGTTCAACTAAAATTAAATATTTTTATGTCTCAAACGACTGTAAAATTTACAATTACAATGGTATGCCACTAACCTGAAGAAAGACTACCGTTGGTTGCTATCTCCACCATGCCATCATTCCCTCGTACATTGCCAACCATCAGTACGTACTTCGTCACGACTTTTGCTGTCGAGCTCTTCTGCGAGGGAAATGTTTCACTGCTATGTGACGCTTATCACCATGTATATCCACATCCTTCTGTCTCATATACTATAATGTCACTTTATGACACAGGAGGCATTTATTTGACCGAGCCGCAATGTAATTTTACGCCATCATCTGCATCTCAATTTCTAAATTAAATTTTGTGTATTCGTAACTGTAACATCGTCTTTTCATGTAATGTGCCTATAATGACAGTCCAGACCCAGCTTTCACCTGTGATAAGTAATCGGTCGCCCCCCCCCCCCCCAATCCCCTATGTGGGATGCAATTTTTATTATTATTTCGAAGCAACACCCTGACCGGGGCCCCTAAATATAGCCGGGGCATAAATATAGCCTAAAGTCTGAAAGGGGCCTCCGGGACCTCTTCACGAGTGATCCTCATCCGCATGGTGGCACTTTGAATCACCGGGTGTTTATCGCTTGCGTGATGTGCTGGTGGGGTAAAGCTAACTTACTTATTGACTTCACCTGTTGTTTGTGATTGTAATCATGGGAAAATGACTTGTGCTTTTCATTTATTTTCCTGACAAGCCTCAAGGAACATATGCCGTGTTTAAGTGCTCTTTACACATTTTCGATAAGCCTCAAGGGACATATGCATTGTTTAAGTGCGTAGTATTAATAACATAAATGTGCTGAATGGCACAATTATATTTGAAAGAGTATATTGAAAATAAATATGTGGTTACTTCATACGTGTTATCATTTTTAGGGCAATGTAGGAGAGGGGTGTACTCTGGCTTCATAAACTAGCTGCAACAAGTCCTAACAAATCAATTCAACAGCCGTGAAGGCGTAGAGTGTCTTTAGTGTTGTCGATCCATTTTTCCGCGGCCGTCCTCTTGCTCTTGTAGCCGATCTTCAGAGATGTAGCTCTTGTGATTGTATTTGATCTTGCTGCATTCTAACGAGATGGCCAAACTACTTGATCTGCTGTTTCTCGGTGAATCTAGTACAAGATGTCGTTCCCACAATTTGCCTGATAGTCTTATTATTCACTCAATCTCGGATGGTTAGGTTGGCTGCTTTTCGCAGGCATCTTATCTCGCAGGTGGTGATTTTGCGTATATGTGTTTTAGGTAGTGTCCACTAGTAGCATAATGTTGGAATGAATATGCTGTTAATAATCTGTCTCTTTGCACTCATAGTTATGCTTGGATGTCTTAATGATGGTGACAATTGGTATATAAGTGCAGTTGCCTTCTGACATCTGGTTTCTATTTCTCTGTCAATTATATCTTCCGTGATCATACTTCCTAGATAATTAAACCTCCTAACTTGATTCAGAGCAGAACCATTAAACTGTATGTGTAGTGGGCCAGGAGTTTTCTCCCTCCCTACCTCAATTCTCTACATAGTACCAGCTTTCCCTCCATAACTCATTTTTCTACAAAGTACCAGCTCTCCCACCCCATTCAGCATCATTTCTTCCTCCCTATCTTTTTACTCCACAGTGCCAGACACCCCTCCCCCCCCCCCCCAAGATTTTCTTTTCCACATTACTCCATACAGTGTCAACTCCCCCTCCTTACTCCATTACTCCATACAATAGCACATCTCCCTTCCTGCTGTTTTACTCCACAGTGCCAGCTCCTTCTCCTGCTTTTTCCCACACCGAGCCAGGTCTGCCTTCTGCATCATTATCAGTGATAGCTCATCCTCCCTACCTCATTACTGCTCAAAGTGCCAGCTCTCCCTCCTGCCCCGTTACTCCTCAAAGTGCCAGCTCTCCCTCCTGCCCAATTACTCCACACAGTGCCAGCTCTCCCTCCTGCCTCATTACTCCACACAGTGCCAGCTCTCCCTCCTGCCCCATTACTCCATACAGTGCTAGCTCTCCCTCCTGCCCATTACTCCACACAGTGCCAGCTCTCCCTCCTGCCCCATTACTCCACACAGTGCCAGATCTCCCTCCTGCCTCATTACTCCACACAGTGCCAGCTCTCCCTCCTGCCCCATTACTCCATACAGTGCCAGCTCTCCCTCCTGCTCCATTACTCCACAGTGCCAGCGCTCCCTCCTGTCTCATTACTCCATACAGTGCCAGCTCTCCCTCCTGTTCCATTACTTCACAGTGCCAGCTCTCCCTCCTGCTCCATTACTCCACCCAGTGCCAGCTCTCTCTCCTGCTCCATTACTCTACACAGTGCCAGATCTCTCTCCTGCTCCATTACTCCAAACAGTGTCAGCTCTCCCTCCTTACATATTTACCAGCTTTCCCTCCCTATCCCATTACTATTGCCATTTACAATACTATGACTTGCCCACTCTTTACTGCATAAACAATAGTGTCCACAACTTCCCCAAACGCCTTGGTACATGCTATGAGAAGTTCTGCAGAAAAGGATCCAGAAAAACAAGCAACCCCGGATGTCCTTTTCAGTGAAGCATCAGACGTGCAGTGTACCACCTGAGATGTCAGGATCATACTTGCCAGTTTGTTGTCATCCATACACGCATCTTTTTCCTCTATGAAGCACTCCCAGTCTCTATTTTTATCAGGTATTTTTTTTCCTGCTAAAAAAAATTATTTAAAAAAAATATATAGAACATCGTTTAAAAAAATGTGTGCGCTCAAGTTGCGGACAGTAACAGAGAAATCTACAGTAATTCTTCGTGGGATTCACACCGGAGTCTGAACCAGATGCCAGCCTCCCCAACAGCCAGCAGCCTTGCATTAATACACCTTGTCTTGGACCTCTGGCAGAGGTTTCTGATGCTCTGATTGCCTTGTAGTAATTGTTTGATACGTTCTCTTTCAGATTCCAGAAACCTGCCCACTGATTTATCATGCCAGTATTTCATGTTTTAATTGTGTCCAATATGTAAATGGCAGTGTGTGTTTACTGCACTTAGAGATAATGTCCTTTCTCTTTGTCTTTTGTTATATTGTAGCTAGCTGCTAAAAGTGTATAGCTAATTTGTGATCATACTTACACATTTTTTTATGGTGCAAGACAAGTGTAGAACATTCATCAAGTGATTCACAGTTGACTGTTTGCAGTTTCAGAATGGATGGAAAAGACATGACACACTGTGGTAGTATTGTGTAGTGTTTTTTATTATTTGAAGTCACTACCTTTTTTTCCATTCTTATTGTTGCCTTTCTTCTTCTGGTAAACTAGAAAAGGATACTTCGTTAATCTACCATTTCAGCCGGGCATTTCCTTTAAAAACTAATTTTGGAAAGGGGGTATGGGGGTGTGGATTTTCCTTTGTGTAGTTTCTATTTCTGACCATGATTTTTGCATGCCTGGCTACCACCTTAGTGGTCATGTGTCCAGATCTCAAAATATGGCTGTTTCTTTTTTACCTGGGCTCCCATGTTAGCCCAGCCTTAGATTAGTTTTAGGAGATCACTGGGAAATGTGGTTGCTGGCTTTATGTTGATCACATCATCCACCAAAAGTTAATGTCTGAAAATGTAGAGTTGTTTGGATATACCAGACATACATCAGGATGCGAAACAGTGCTCTTTATCTTCTGTTGTATTTCAGTTCTTTGTGTCTTTATTTCTGAATGTCTGTTCATAATACTCTTTTGTTGGTTTACCCACAGTATAATTTTTTATTAGTTTGTAATTTTTTTTTCTTTGTCGGCTCATAGGATAATTTTTTGTTATTTCAGTTCCATTTATTATTATTTCATTTTCAAGTAACATTTTCATTTAATTTCTCTGTATTTTATTTCCTAGAATCTTTGTTTGCGCTGGTCAATAACATTTTTATAATTTCTCGTATCTCACTTCCAAAACTCATTTCTATTAATGCAGTTTCTGATATGTCACATATAAAATTTTCCGGCACTGTTCTATTGTTAGTATTTGTGTAGCAATTCATTTAGACTGCTTTTGCTATTATTTAAGTTAATATCACTGCTTCTGGGAGGATTTCAGCTTCTACGGTTTTTAACAAAATTAGTTCCTTCTTGTCATCATCTCTGTTGCTATTTCTGTCCACGAAATTTAGGTCTTTCTGGATCCTTTACAACAGACTTCCACTTAAATGTTTCCCTCTGCTTCAAAACAGAAGTTGGGCTCAGTAGTTCCGGATCTGGGATAAACAAATATGTTTATGTTAATTATAATATACTGTAGTTTGTATTTCAGTGGTACACTTTTCAGAATGTATTGTCACAATGCAATATATATATGAAGGCATTGACTTTAAGAATCCCATTTTCTAATGGTGTAATAACTTGAAAGGTTGGAATAGTGAACTTTAGATCACTTAAGAGCACTTCACATGAATATTGGCACGACATGGACAGCAGTTCCAGAACATGATGAATCCCTGCTGTTTGATGTCATCCAAGTACCAGAACATTTTGTGGTCTATGAATTTGACTGTGGACTTTAAATGTTATTGTAATTTCGCTAGTGTTGATGGTTGTTGATTCATCAAGACGTGTGGGATACAAAGGGATGTAGACTGTTCTGTTTTTCTGTATCAGCTAGACTGCCCTTTTTATCTGTGCCATTAACATTTGTTCTCACAGGTAAGACATTTGGATGTTAGCAATTCTTGGTGGAGCTAATGTCTAGTGCATGTTTTATCAAATTATTTAAACGTGGTTTCTTCTAAATACATGAATCCCATATCTCACAGTCATACAGTTTGTCAGTGTAAAAAATACTTATGCAACCTGGCAGTAATTTTTCATTTTCAGATGCTTTCTTTCAGCTTCTAAGGTTTTATTTTTATTGTTCATCTGTAATTCCAGTCTTCCGTGGTCTGTTTCCTCCGATTGTTTCTAAACTGTCTATTAACTACTTATGGCAAGTCGCCTCATTTTTTAACCAGTACTTCATGTCCTATTTGAGACGTCTAATTCTCTTTTTTGTGTGATTTGATTGTATTGAACTGTATCAAGTTGTGACATATGGCATTCAGTATTTCCAATGTAGGCCCAGGGCTCCAACTTGAAGAGAATAAGGAATAAACACACTGCCTTTTAACAAACAGAAAAAAGCTAGCTGAAATCATTTTTTGGGCCAGAGGGTAGATATTGCAGCCTTGCTGTAAACCACAACACAGGGTGCCAAGCACCATTTTAAGAGCAAATACAGAAGTGGCTTTATTTCTAAACTTAGCACTTTACGCTTTTTCCAAGGATGCCTTGGTAGTTTTCCTGGCAGCATGAAGTACCGGCTGTCAAAGGCAACACTGCTTATTGTTTAACTTACACAGTCTGGTCGCTGATATAAGGGACACTAGGTGGGATGATAGCTGGCAGTATCCAGCAACCAGCTAAATAAGTAACTTAGAGATGTTCTCACAGCCTAGCTTGTGTCTGCATGTTTACGTACTCATTTAGTTTCTGACTTGTGGAAGTTGAAGGATGTGATTAATGTAAGCATCTAGCACACAGTTGATCTACCAAGAACATGTTTGGTAATCTTAATCTAGTGATTTATTAATTATTTTTTTTTTTCTTGAAATATGCAGACGTCCATCTTTTATTTACAGTATTAGAAGCTCCAGTTTAACCTGTCATTTTGTTGATTGTTGACATAGTCTTAACTGGTTCTGATTAGCTGGGTGTGTACTTTGATGGTCAGAAATGTGATGATTTATTAGGTCGTCTCCCCCTCCTCCCCACAGCACATGATGTCTTTTTTGAGGTGCCATCTTGACAATAGAGGTCGGCTGCAAGTGTGTATCTGCAGGTACTGCTTTGTTTGGAAATAATTGCCTGTTAAAGCCCAGTTTTCTCCTGCGGTACGACTCCTAACACTGTCAGAAATTCAAGAAAAACGGTTACTAGAAAAGTACCTGAAGTCATTAAATGGTCACTCGAAAAGTTATTTTATAGCCTCTGAACACATGCGGTGAAGGTAACGTATACAAGCAGAACACACTCATCTCTTTATTATTGACTGGGTTTGTCTTCACGTTTTGCTTTGAAAATGTACAAATGTGTCTTTACTTAACTCATTCAGTCCCAGAATGTTTCACAACAGGTCTCTAAAGTGAAAAACCCTGAAAAATCCAAAAGTACTGTACTGTCGAATTCACCATGGAAGCTAGGCTTTTTTTAAACACAATGGACCAAGTGTTAAAAAAACAAACATTTAGGGGTGTTTAGGATTCAAGGTTAAGAGTCAGATAAACTCACTGGTTGGGTCCGAAAGAGTTAATTTTTTTCCAGTGAATATCATGCGGATGCTTCACTTCAGAGGTAAGTTTCGGTACTTTTAGAGGGTTTCTTCATTGTCCATTTGTATTCCAGTTGTGCTCGTTCGCTTTCCCTGATGCTTATTTGGGACATAAATCTTCTACAGAGTGTCTCTGTTTTTCATATTCTGTTCTGAAGTTTGTTTCTTAGGAATGTGTAGGCATTTTCAATGCAGAAGAGTTTAAATAGTGATTAGCTTCTAGGTAAATGTAACACTAGTGGTCGTGTATCGGCATTAACTAAAATGAGCGAGTATAAGTGTTGGGATTTATTTGAAATGGCGTGAATGTAACTTGGTTTGTTTAGATATATATTTGTGATATATTGTAAATATACATCATTGACAATTGTGTGCATGTACTTAGTTCTTTCACCGCAAACTGTATCAACAGACACTTAAAACTATATGTTGTCCCATTCAATAAAAGTTCAACATAAGCTGGAGTTTTAAATTTTCTTAAGTCCTAAATGTAATAAACAAATAGACAGTGTATATTGGCACTCACAGAAAGAAGTAGAAAAATAGAAGAGCACAATAGACAAACAAAAAATCGAAAGCCATAGGCACTGTCCTGGGAATCAAACCCCTCACTCCCAAATGGCATGTGTGCCTCGCTATGGAAACAAATGCACTAAAAACATGGTAAACTAGTACCACCCCCCACCCCATTTTTTAAGGTGTCTCCATTGGCCATGTCTATCATACAGCTTGAAATCCACAGCTATGGAATACGGACATAATTCTTCTCAAACCATTTAAATGGCACCATGGGCTACATAAATTTTATATTAAGGAAGCATAGGTCGAGTAACAAACACAGTAGACCGTAATGCTTAAGAAAAGTATTTGATTGGAAGGTTCCATTGTGTATACGTCATTCACTTAAATAGGGAGGGGAAGCGGGGCTTAAGTTCGTATAAATATTAAATGTAATAAATAAATAGTGTATTGATCTGCACTCACAGAAAGAAGAAGAAAAAACGGGGAAAAACAACACACGAGACAGCATAAGTATATTAAGTCATGAACTCATGCTAAGCTCTTAGGAAATGTGTTAATGTTTGGTTAGGTATGGTAGCTAGATTGGCTGGTCGGGTCCCACTGGTGAATGTACTGCAGTTTGACATAGCAGAGGTGATCTATTGCCTGTGGGGTGTGGTGAACTGGAACATATTGAAAACCTTATCTAGAGAAAACGTGCAGATAAGTTGAGAGCTGAGAAGATAGACGGGAAATATTGTGTTTTCATCGGTCATGAAACCATACATACTAATGTGGAAGACATTTCTATGAGCAGTACAGTCTGCACTGCCAATGGGATTTTTATCAAATCCTAAGCTAAGCTGGCCAAAAAAACACAGCAATACTCAACTCATTCAGTCCCAGAATGTTTCACAACAGGTCTCTAAAGTGAAAAACCCTGAAAAATCTAAAAGTACTGTACTTTCGAATTCACCAAGAACAATAAACATGAACAAAAACCCAAGATTGATTTAAAAAAAAATTTATAGTTTCGAAACAAGAAACATTTACCCAATTGTAATATAAGGATATATTTTGTTAAAAAAAAAATCCAGATTCTAAAATCTGAACCCAAGGCGTCAAATAAAAACCCAGATCTGGGGGTAAAAAACCCATCATTGGCATCGAGCTGTAGAACACCTCCATTTTTGTCAATTTAAAAAAAATCTAGGTCACCTGGCGGTTGGGTCATAGGTCAGCTGCGGGTCAAAGGGAGGTTAGATTGTTTTGAGGTCACCTGGCGGTTCAGATGAGGCTCGTGCTGGGGCAGAGGTCGAGTCCCTGAACTATATAGAAGATATATTGATGATGGTTTTGGTGTCATCGATATGTCTGTAGTGGAACTGGAGAACTTCATTGATTTCCTCTCGAATTTTCACCCTGGTATCAAACTAAGTCACTAGATTTCTTTCTCTTCGGTCAATTTCTTGGACCTTTCAGTTTCTATCAACCCTCGTGGTCTCACCACATCGGTCTGCTATAAACCGACCGACTTCCATGCCTTTCTTCTCTACAACTCCTCTCATCCTCGGTCTTGTAAGGACGCGATTCCTTTCTCTCAACTTTTGCGTCTTAGACGATTATGTCTTGGTGATGATGACTTGCACGCTAGGGCCCACGAAATGATGGATTTCTTCCGATTGCGTGGATATCCCGCAGCTCTCAGGGCATAAGTCGGGTGGATGCTTTCATCCCCTGGCCTTAACATCAGAACCTTAGACCCATACTTTCCTTAACTTACCACCCTTATAACATTGCTATCTAGAACATCCAATCCGCAATTTGTCTATCCTCCGAGCGGACCCAGTAACTAACGCTGTGTTCTCAGAGACACCTCTACTGGCATATAAGCGGGACCACAATATCAGAGATTTACTGGTACACAGGAAAGTACGGCCACCCGCCCCAACTCATCCGGGCACTAAGGCTTGCCTTAGATCTCGGTGCAACATCTGCCTATACGTACTGAATACTTCAGATGTGACTTTTCCTTAAGGCAATTTTAGCATCAAAGAGGAATTCTCCTGCACTAGTAGAAACGTCATGTATGCTATCACCTGCAAACGGTGCAACATCAAGTACATCGGGGAAACCGGTCTTCGCTTAGCCGACAGGTTTCGCCAGCACCTTCATGACATCACTAACCAAACAGCCAGGCCAGTTTCCACTTATTTCAACAGCGTTGATTATCGTGGGACCGCTGACATTCAGGTCACGGCCGTCAGATCCTGCTCATCTGACAATCGACATCGGAAAACTTTGGAAAACCGACTTATCTATTTAATGCGTAACCTGTCACCACTAGGCCTTAACACCCAACATTCTGGTCTTTCTTCTGTCCTCTGGTCTTTCTTCTTTCCTTTGTTCTTGTCTTAATTTTTTCCGTAATCGATGTCTGATATAGGCGTCTTTTTGGGGGTCGGGAGCTTCTATAGCTTGGAGCACCCAAGTAATAGCAGATTGGTGATTTAGGGGGTCCATACCTGTAGATCTTATTATGGTGGCCTTGTTGTATTGTTGTCTCTTCCTCTGCCTAGAGACTCCACCTCTCCGCTGTCAGCTTGTTATGGGACACCCCTTATCAAACGTTTTGCTGAATTACCTCTGTTTTGTATACCCATGTCTGTAGATCTCGTGTATGGTGGCCTGTCTGTCTTGTGTTGTTCTCTTTTCCCAACCTGTCTATAGTGCCCCCCTCCCTACCCCAAACAACATTGAGAGGCCACTATTGACCGTTACATAAGCAACACTAAACATTAAATAAAAGATAAGCAGAAGATGCAGAATAGTTTATACCTTTTTTTTTTTTTTTTTTGGGTATAATTTTGTGACTTCCGTTTTCAAAATGGCGGATTACAGCGGTGTTTATTTTCGCTGGCTGCCAATTCTCTCGGATTGTTCTGTTTCCTAATCATGGACTGCTATTGTGGGCTATCTTCCGAATAACGGTCACAAATTATCTAGCCGAAAATATACCCTAACAAGGCCCCAGTAACATGTAAATTTCGGACTTCCGGCGACTTAAATTGCGCACTTCCGGCGACTACCGCCACTGCCATAGTATCTCACACGTCGCTACGCGATGCGTAGATTGGGACTAAACTAGATGGCTGGGACTCACGAGCAGCAGCTACCGCATATCCTTGCAGCTTCCTTCATTGAGCCCCAGCCATCTAGTTTAGCTGCGCGTAGCGGCGTGGGAGATACTCTAGTCGGTGGCGGAAGTGCGCAATTTACATGTGACTGAGGCCCTATTAGGTTATATTTTCGGTCTCGATAATTTGGGACCGTTATTCCGAAGATGTCGGCTCTGTGGCTAAGTCATTGCGAACGCTTCCTAATGCCGGGATGCCGGGTTCGATCCCAGCTGCGGGTCATGCGACTTGCGTTGATTTCGATAGTGATATCAAGAAAGCCGACCATACAGAAGCAATGGCAAACTACTGGACGTAAATTTGCCTAAAAAAACCACACAACAGTCAGGGGCTGCTGGGGTTGGTCATGCAACGTCCTGTAAAGTATACGCAACTAACCGTTATTCGGAAGATAGCCCTATTGTATGCGCATTTCCAACACAGGATGCTAAAGTATAGATGATCTATCTCTAGCGAACGAATAAAGAAGACAAAGGAGAAGAAAACAGAGGTTTAGCACCATATGCTCGATGCGCTAACAGAACAGGAAGAGTCCTTAACTTGTATTATCTGCAGAGTATCCACTTATTCTCTTCCGCTACAGCTGTGAAAGTAGGCTCTGTGGCTAAGTCGTTGCGAACGCTTCGTAATGCCGGGATGCCGGGTTCGATCCCAGCTGCGGGCCATGCGCCTTGCGTTGATTTCGATAGTGATTTAAAGAAAGCCGACCGTCCAGAAAGCAATGGTAAACTACTGGACGTAAATTTGCCTAGAAAAACCAGGGGCTGTTGGGGTTGGTTCTGCAACGTCCTGTAAAGGATACGCAACTAACCTAACATCTGTGAGCGCTCATCAATCTCCGTGGATGAAGCTTATTTCTGTGTCCTGTCTGCTGTGGGCCAACACAGCCGGGGTCTGGCTTTTAGAAGATGTAAAATCCGCCATCTCGCTTGTGCTCTTCAATGTGTATACGAGCAAGATTGCAAGCCTAGAAGCACCAGGAGTTGGAAGGATACTGACTTTTGCGGATGATATACTTGCATATAGGCAGGAGGGAAGAGAGGGAACAAACAGCCCGGGAGCTACAAACGACAGTAGACAAAGTGACTGAGTGGTGTACAGAAATGAGGGCTGTCGTCCACTCGGAAAAGGCGTCTATTTTGTGGTGTTCTCTGGACAACAGAATCGTTAAAGCTAATCTCCAAAGTCTCACGATAGATGGTAAAAACGTCAACACAGAGAGAGAGAGAGAGAGAGAGAGAGAGAGAGAGAGAGAGAGAGAGAGAGAGAGAGAGAGAGAGAGAGAGAGAGAGAGAGAGAGAAGATCTGAGAGACATTTAAGGACCAGTGTAGAGCAACATCGAATGTATCTGGGGAATTATTGCACTTAAGACTATGGCTGCAATTGACATAGAGCAGAGAATACTTTTCACACTATATCAGCACTTGATCCTGTTAGTGGTTGATTATGGCCTGGGACTGCTTACCGTCTCAATAAGTCTGATGGACAAACTAGATAGAGCCCATGCAGAACACAGCAGTGTGGGTTATTCTGGGTCGCACCAGAGACACCCCAGTGGTGTGTATGCGATACATCCTCGGTTTGCCGACGGTTGCAGGTAGGCACAAGGTGCTGCTGGCGAAGCCATATCTCAGGGTAGCTGCAGACACAGACCACCCTCTGTATGAAGCTCTGGGTGCAGTTAAGGGTCAGCAGCTGACAAGAGGGAGGTCGTGGATGCTCAGGCAGAAGACACAATCAGACAGGTTTGCATCCTTGAGAATATTAGGCGAGAAGAAGAGTGGGTCAAACTGCCCCCCTGAGCAGTCAGACTTGTGTAGAGTCATAATCACGCTGAGCCGAGAATGCAGAGACTGGCCAGCAGGTTCCACAGAGGTGGAAATTCAGCAATTAATTCAAGATAATGCTCGCTCAGAGGATTTGATCATTTACACAGACGGTTCAGTGTCAAGAAGCAAAAGAAGTGCTTGGGGCTTCTTAGCAAAAGTTAATGGTCGACGTTTGGTGCAGGAAAGCCTAGCATATGATACCACAACATCCAGCTTAAGAATGGAGGTGGAGACGGTCACTGCAGCTTTCCGCTGGCTAGAGAACACGACACACACACACATCGTGTGATTGTAACTGATTCAGAAAGCATGCTGAGGAATATCAGATTAGGTATGCTTCGTGCAGAGTAGCATGCTTCGTTGCGGAGGACACAGGTGAGGAGTATTGTCTGTATTTTTTTACCGGGGCTCGCTGGTGTGTTGGGAAATGAACAGGCGGACAGACTGGCTGGCTCTGCACAACTTTGTGAAATTCTGATACATGATAAGGCAGACGTGGTTAGTGCCTTGTGGGAGAGTGTGTACAGTTCGGAGGAGCAGATGGATCACCACAGTCTGGTGAGATTGATGCAGCGGAGAGTGACGAAAGGTTCTGGCAGATGCTCGAGGCTCAGAGGAAAGGCAAGACGGACGTTTAATCAGGATGCTACTGGCACCATTAGTATCGGAACTCTTCGCTGGCTGCCGAAGATGGGAACGGAGCGCTTATGGGAATGCCCGAGTGCTGTGATGTCGTTTCTTGAATCAAATCAAATCAAATCATAAAATCTGGCATAGGGAACAATCTTCTTACATCACAAAATATCTTTGATGTCACAACAACGGCAGCCTCCATGACTACGTGACGAAGCCCGATATTCTCGCACCACACGAGATATGTGACGTCGGCGGCAAGCAACCTCATTCGTCACAACGAAGTGGATCTACATGCCAGTTGAATGTTAAACATTGAAATGAAAATCGACATTATAGCATTCAGAACACCACCATAAGCTCTCCGTCCCCATCTTCAGCAGCAAGCGAAGAGTTCCAGTTTCGATTACACCAGTGACTGACTGATTGTATATCCGTCTCGCCTTTTCCTTAAGTGTTGTCGTTTTGAGCATCGGCCAGATCCCCTGGCAACTCCTCGCAGCGCCGTTCTCCTCAAACCGTTGTAATCAGCTTGGGCTTCCGCACTGTTCACTCGCTCCCAGAGGCCACCACAACATCTAGCTGCTCAAACATCAGTTCACCACCTCCCCGTGTGGGTTCCGGGACCCTTTTATAGGGAAAACAAGAAGTGGTGCAGAACCGACCAGTTCTACGAGCCGGTGAGATGTGTGTTGTTTTCGTTGTCAGCAATTAGACTTATTATATTTTGATTTCAAGGAGATTCCGGAGCAGCTTAGTTGGAGCAAAGACTTGAAACAGACTGCTTTAGTGACCATGTTCTAATTATATAAACAATTAGAATAGAACTAAAGAATATTAGGGAAACACTGCAGAACATCAAGTTAAATTAAGGAAAACTAAAAACGGATAAAGAAATGAAGGAAGAGTATAAAAGAATGATATAGAAGAATACTCGAGAATACCAAAAAAGAATGATATAGAAGAATACTCTAGAATAAAAAAATAAAGGCTCTCCTAGCAGATTTGGCCGGCAAGCTGGACTGCTTCGGCCGGCTTAGTGGGGCTTAGTGGGAATTCTTTCCCTTGGCCGCACTCACAACAACGAGCAGAAAAAGTCACGACTTAAACACGACAGTGAGGTCGACATCAGGGCTGCCAATGCTTGGTTGTGTCCCCCAGATCTGGGTTTGTCTTTTGACGCTGCGGGAAAATCTGGGTGTCTTTGTGTGTGTGTGTGTGTGTGTGTGTGTGTGTGTCTGTGGGTGTTTTGCCAATCTGTAAGCTTTAATGACCGATAAATTTGCGTGGTTAGGGGTTGGGTTAGGGATAGCGGTAGGATTAGGGTTTGGGTTAGGGGTAGGGTTAGGGTTAGGATTAGGGGTAGCGTTAGGGTTACGGTTAGGGTTAGGGGTAGCGTTAGGGTTACGGTTAGGGTTAGAGGTAGGGTTAGGGGTAGGGTTAGGTGTAGCGTTAGATTTGACAATTGTGATCCATAGTTCCCTATAATCGCGCACAGTCGCATGCACGCGCAAACAGTCGTCGGACGGTGGATGCTACTGACACGGACAATTCGCCACCGATTGGGCACCAGCCGCGCGCTATTGCCGTCATATTTGGCACACTTCCAGTGGCGCCACTCCCACAAGCATCAGATTGTCGGCCACTATTTCAACCTCCTACGTGACAATTTTCACATCTAAAAATACCCCTAACGCCTAACCCTAACCCCTAACCCTAAACCCTAACCCTAACCCTAAACCCTACCCCTAACCCTAAACCCTAACCCTAAACCCTAACCCTAACCCTAAACCCTAACCCTACCCCTCATCTTACGCAAACAACCAACCTACACGCAAAAAGCAGCCCTACACGCAACCGTAGGACGATGATAGACACCCTACGCAGCCTTACACGCAACCGTAGGATGATAGGTAACCCTAGACGCAACCGTACGCAACCCTACACATACCCGGATGATGATAGGTAAGTATGTCATTTGATTCGTGACTTTTTCCGCTCGTTGTTTTGTGTGCGGCCAAGGGACATAACTCCCACTAAGCCCCACTAAGCCGGCCGAAGCAGTCCAGCTTGCCGGCCAAATCTGCTAGGAGAGCCAAAATAAATAAATAGTGAACAAATGCAAAGTAGCTAAAGAAACCTGGCTGAACCAAATGAATACAGAGGTTTAGGAAAATCACAGGAAAGACTCACATTTCATGTAAAAAGAAAAGTGGTAAAGGACCTTTTTCCACGCCTTTAGGCGTATAGGGCATATAGGGCTAGACCTATTTTTATAGACCAATCGGCACAAGATGGGTAATGATCACGCCGGCCGCCTTTACTTCTTCTTCTTCTTCTTTCGTTCGCCTGAAATAAGTTGTCTATATTAGCAGTTTTGTCTCTTGTATAAATTTCACTGTCGTTGTTAGTTCATTCAGTGCTCCAAAGAGTTTACGTTCCACTGTTGTTCTTTCTGGCCAAAAGGTTTGCCTTAATGTGTCAAAATCGGTGCAGTCCTGGAGTACATGCTCTGCGGTCTGGGGCACATTTCCACAGGTGCACATGGCTGATACACCTATCTTGAATTTTGTGTACATGTGGTTACGTAATCGGTTGTGCCCTGTTCTGAGGCGGACTAAAATGACTTGTTCTGGTCTGTCCATAATCAAATAGTCGTCTTGTGCTGGGGCTGGTGGTTTCCTGATCGATTTAATGATTCTTTTCTTTTGGTGGTATGTGACTGGTACATCTGGCTGCTTTTTTGTCGCACCTTCCCCTGCCAGTTGATCAGCTTTCTCATTTCCAGGCACTCCACAATGAGACGGTATCCACTGTATAGTAATATAATTAACAGAATGGACATAGTATATAGGGGAATTGTATGAAAATAATATACCAGATGTAGAACTGCAGACCAACAATGATGGTCCACCAATAATGACTGCAGAAGCTGAGGATGCAATACATCATATGAAGAAAGGAAAAGCACCCGGGCCAGCCAACATCTCACTGGAATAAATTGAAGCACTGGGAGATTTTGGAATTGAAATTATAACTAAACTTTTAAATTATATTTATAAAAGTGGGTATATTCCACATGACATTTTAAAATCCATATTTATAGCTCTACCAAAGAAAGCAGGCACTTTAAAATGTGAATACCATCGCACAGTAAGTATTATGAGTCACATGACTAAGATTTTACTGACAATAATTATGAGAAGAAAAAAGAAAAAAAACTAGAAATCAGCGATAAACAGTGTGAATTTGTAGAAGGAAAAGGTACAAACAGTGCCATTTACATCCTAAGGACATTGTCAGAAAGAGCTGTAGAAGTGAAGATTGATTTGTACTTATGCGTCATAGACTATACTGTGAAACATGAAGAAGTAATCAAACTGTTAGAAAAATTAAACATTGATAGAAAAGATCTACGAATAATAATGAGTGTGTATTGGCAGCAAACAGCAGCTACAAGAATTAATAACTGTTTAGGTACATTTCAGAACATAAAGAGGGGCGTACGACAAGAATGTAAACTATCACCTGATTTGTTCTCAATATACAGTTAATATATAAACAGATCTTTAATTGATATGTCCGGAATTGTGGTTCTTCTTCTCTTCTTCTTCACTTCCTCTTTTACCACTGTGGGTGTCAAGGGAGATATAAGGTTCTGTCTCTAGCTCTTCTGGCCGCTCGACCATAGGCACATCGTGCTGTTGTAGAGTTTCTCTGATGTTATCCTTCCATTTATTCTTGGTCGACCTCGTGCTCTACGTCCTTCTTCTCTTTCCATGTATGCTTTGTATGGTATGGTGTCACAAGGCATTCTCTCTAAGTGGGCAAACAATTTCACCTGCTGTCTTCGTATGTAATTGAGAATTGGTTCTGTGCCGACTTTTTCTCTTGTGATCTCATTCCTGATCTTATCTCTTATGGTCACTCCTACAGCCCTTCTTAGACATCTCATCTCCATGGTTAATAATTTTCTTTTAATTGTGGTTGGTGGGCACAATATAAACAATTTGCGTTATGCCGATGACAGTCTTGATAGCAACAAGTCAGAATAAACTACAGGAAATGATAGACATTGTGGTGGTAGAAAGTGGAAGAATTGGCCTCTGTTTGAATAATAGGAAGACAGAAGTAGTGGTGGTATCAAAGAAAAGAATTATTCCTAAATGTGAAATAGAAGTCAGTGGTGTTATTTTGGGACAATTACAGAAATTTTAGCATATGGGCACATGGATAACATCAGATGGAAGATGTATTACTGAGATAAGAAACATAACTGGACAAGCAAAATCTGCATTTTATAAAATAAAGTAACATCTTATGCAATATATCCTTCTCATTGAGGGTTAGAAAAAAGAATTCTTGCTTGCTACATACATATGGCTGTAAATCCTGGACACTCGGTAGGCAGGCCAAACAATTTCTTGAGGCTTCAGAGATGTGGTTTTACAGAAGAATGCGTAAAATACCTTGGACTGCCAAAAAGAGCAACCAAGAGGTTTAGAAAGAGGCGGGAGCCTGAAGCCAATTAATCACAGACATCAGAAGGAGACAGTCATAATTTTTTTTGGCCATATTAGGAGAATAATGAAAATATAACATGTTGTGACCACTGGAAAGAATTGTGTAAGGAGGGATAGAGGAAGACAACGAGAGAAGATTGTTGACAGTCTTGTTGCATGGCATTTAGGTGTGTCGGCACACGAACTGATACATGCTGCAGGAGATCGCAGATTGTGGAGAGGCATGATCGCCCACGCCAGTCGGCAAGGCACCTGATGATGTTGTTGATGATGATACTGATGATGATGATGATGATGATGTCTATTTGGAAGAAATTGCACACTGTTTTATTTTTAGTAATAATGCAATAGCTGATTAGCTCCACCCACCGTCAATCGTATGTCTTCCTAAAGTCCATGCAGTGTGGCGTTGGTAGGCATGTATATCCGCAACCTTCTGATTCGTGTTAGTCGACAAATTATCCTCATTGCACATGGAACCATTGAGTCCACAAGTGCTCGGATTCCCTCAGTAAATCCCGTAGCGTGTAGCGGTTCACAACACCAGTTCTATGTTGATTTCTTATTCTTCTTCGGCTTCCTGCATAGTGCTCTTGTCTGGCCACACCCATTTAACCTGTTGTTCTTGCAGTCTTGTCATTGTTGCAGATTCACAGTCATCACTTGGTTCTCACAAACGTCTTACTTCTAGTAGAGCTTTCAGAATATCAGCATGGTCCTTCCATACCGTAGCGTGACATGCAAGCTGATCATCTTGCTCATTTCTTTGCACACCTGCATTTCCTAGCAGAAATATGAAACTGATATGTGTTAGCCATGACCGCTTTAGAGACTCCAGCCACTGTTTTCGGATCCAGCCCTCCTCTATCCTCCTGAGCATATTCGTTGAGTGTCTGAGAAAGAATGCTCGGGAAAAGGTCTGCCGTGACCTCCATAGGTCATTTTCTGTCAAGTCGGGCGCAAACAGAAAAAGTTGTGCAGCACTCTGTTGGTACCTGTACTCATTCCTCACCAGGTTCTATGTCCTAAAATAAACACACATGCGGAATAATGTCACAGCCTGGCCCATCCACGATTCTCCTCTTTTTAACCTGCTGCCCTGTTTCTTCTTAATGTCACAATGCAGCAGGTGACTCCTCCTTTGACTCTAAGGGTAGGCACCTGCTCGGCAAATTTGAATTCTGTCCTCCATGGTTGGAAAATCGAGAAGGTAGCGCATCGAACTGCAAGCTGATCTCTTGTACATCCAAGTGCTCACAGCTTCGTTCTGTATTCTTTTCATCCTCTCCATCTCCTTGTGGCTGAGAATCAGGATCGCCATCGTATACTCAAAGACAAAAAAAAAACAAAAAAAAACAGACCCTTAAATAAAAACAAATAACGCTGCTCACAGTTTGCTGTAGCAATCACTCTCATGGCAGCTAAGCCCAGCTTGGCTTTTATTATCACCTGGTCTATGTGCCCAGTATAGGCCAAGCTGCGATCAAATCGTTTTCCCAGGTCCTTCATTGCCTGTCTTTCATAATTTCTGAGTATAGACCTACAGTTGGCGTTGGGGTGTTGACAATATGGTTGTCCAAGGAGAATCACGTCACTGCTGCCCTCGTTGGATTAACCAAAACACAAGCTTTACCACACCGGTTGCTTGTGTGGTTGAGTTCTGTCTGTAGTTCTCCAGCAACATGCTTTCTGTCCTTACCCTGAAGAAGAAGAAGAAGAAGAAGAAGAAGAAGAAGAAGAAGAAGAAGGAAGAGGAGGAGGAGGAAGAGGAGGAGGAAGGGGAGGGAAAGAAGAAAGGAAAGAAGAGGGGGGGGGGAGAACGGAGAAGATGAAAAAATAAGAAAAAGAAGGAATAAGAAAGGAGGAGAAAAAGAAGAAAGAAAGAAAGAAAGAAAGAGTAAGGAAGGAACGAAGGAAGGAATATAGGAAAAAGACATACGTGTACCAGATCGACTGAACCTTAAATGGGTTTGAAAAAATGGCCTAGGGAGTAAAGGTAGTCGCTGTTGGTTCGACCACTTCATCCACCATTGAGTGATTGGTGTGCAGCAAACTTGCGGGTTTAACACTTTTTACTCTGTACGCCAAATATGTGTGAAGTTCTTTGTTTTATACCCCCCCCCCCTCCACCCCCCCCCGCCCCCCCCCCGCCCCCATAACACAAATGAGAAGGTAGGGATGTTGGGGGCTGGGTTAAGGGGGTTGGGGGGGGGGGGGGAACTGACTTAAAAAAGAAGGTCAGCTGCACGCAGTGGCAAGCGGAAGCACACAGCAGCAAGTAAAATAGGAGAATAATTCATACAATAGATAAAATATCAATATCAACGAGAAAGATCTAATACCTCGCAATGGTGGAAGCAGGATGGAACTGGAAAAATACAACAAAAAACAATGTTTGGCCTGATGTGTCATGACAAGGAACCTTCATCGTCAAGAACGAAACCAAACTACACAATAAGAAAGTACAACCGATACCTGCCTGTTTGGAAACCATCACCGACATTGACAAGAATATAACAGACAAGAAGAATAGCCATCAGAAAAACGCCCTCTGACAACAAGACACAATGGAACCATGGAAAATCTCATCGCAATTGATACTGCACAATAAAGATGGCAATTATAGGCAAATGATCAGATGAGCTTAAAAGCTTGAACACGATCGAATTATTCTTTAAATTTTTCAACAGACCAAGAACTAACTCGAAGTTGTTCTTCATATGTATGTATGCCTGTGTGCATGTGCATGTATGAGTTGTGAGTTATGTGTGTATGACTGTATGTATGTATTCATGCCTGCATGCATGTGCGCATGCCTGTATATATGCCTGTAAGTATGTGAGTATGTATGTATGTATGTATGTATGTATGTATGTATGTATGTATGTATGTATGTATGTATGTATGTATGTATGTATGTATGTATGTATGTATGTATGTATGTATGTATGTATGTATGTATGTATGTATGTATGTATGTATGTATGTATGTATGTATGTATGTATGTATGTGTGTATGTGCGTGCATGCGTGCGTGCGTGCATGCGTGCGTGCGTGTATGCGTGCGCGGGCGGATGGATGGGGCGGGCGGATGTGGGCGGATGGATGCGGATGGGCGGGCGGGCGGATGGGCGGGCGGGCGGATGGGCGGGCGGGCGGATGGGTGGTATGGATGGATGGGGCGGATGGGCGGGTGGGCGGATGGGCGGGATGGATGGATGGATGGATGGATGGATGGATGGATGGATGGATGGATGGATGGATGGATGGATGGATGGATGGATGGATGGATGGATGGATGGATGGATGGATGGATGGATGGATGGATGGATGGATGGATGGATGGATGGATGGATGATGGATGGATGGATGGATGGATGGATGGATGGATGGATGGATGGATGGTGGATGGATGGATGGTATGTATGTATGTATGTATGTATGTATGTATGTATGTATGTATGGATGGATGGATGGATGTATTATGTATGTATTATGTATGTATTATGTATGTATTATGTATGTATTATGTATGTATTATGTATGTATTATGTGTGTGTGCGTGCGTGCGTGCTCGTGTGTGTGTATGTATGCATGCATACATGTATGTATAAGAGTGTGTATGTATGTGGGAATGTGTGCATGTAGATGTGTAAGTGACTGAATAAAGAGGTGGGCGTGTGTATGTGGGGGTGTGCGCATGCGCGCGAGTGTGCCCGTGACTTTTACCAAGCAGGCCTTTTTACTAGCATTCATAATATGCATATTTTTACATGATCTTAAGATGCTTTATTGATAAAATACAACTGCTGTGTGAATGGTGGGTGACTGGAAGAGTCGAATGTAAGACTTTCCTGTGTGCTTTATTTGTGACCCCTTGAGTATAAAGTTTGTTCTTTCGTTCTTTAAGGCTGGAGACTATTACGCTGGGAAATGGATTCTATAAATAAAGATTCCCTTGGCTCAGCAAGGTTCATGCCTGGTCCCAATGAGAGGGCAACTTTCGTAGATGCGTCAACGCAAACTGACGAACCAATTCTGCCGCTGCAGTGTTTTTGTGGAGAAGCCCCAGGACTTCTGGAGAAAGACAACAATGGAGTGAAGCGATTGTTGCGCTGGTTCATGAATTTGCCAGGCCTCTGGTCTTCAAGTTTTTCGTGAGGCTGCCATCACTGAAAATTTTGAGCGCGATGGCCGTTGTCAAGACGTTCGGCATTCCTTCAAACTCTCAAATAGGAAGACAGCCAGGACTTCCATGTGCCTTATTAGAAAGCAGTGATGAGAAGCAACCTGACCAGGAAACCAAACTCAGGTCTGATAAAGCGGGCGAGGCTTCGCAAGTTGACATGCCCCCGGACGAGCAGCAGCCTCGTTATTCTGAAAAAGAAGCTACAAACTCACAACTGCAATGGAGCCAGGTCACTGAATCCCTAGCGCTTTAATTCGCCAAGCCGAAGATTTATGATTTCTCAGCCAACCTCCCATCATTGCAGATGATTAGCTACACTGCCTTTCTCAATGCGTTCGGCCCTATTACAAGTAATGCGTCTGAACATAGTGCAAGCACTGATCTATCCGGAAGCAAAAAGAAACGTCGAGGCTTTTTTTGGATCCTATCAAGACGGCAGAATAGTGCAGTTGACGAGAGCAGGAAAAAACAACACCAGGGACGCAAAAAGGGAAGTTACTTGCGCAAGCTCTTCTGCTGTTGCGCGT
>CAJHNH020005602.1:37500-225000 GCA_905116865.2 Candidula unifasciata
TCGCTTGAGCTTCCAGTACAGCCCATACATTGGTCCTAATGCTGTCGGACAGTCTCATCACCCCTGGCTGTGTAAATCCTTAGGAATCGTCCAGGTGCGTAGTCCATGCTGTAACGGCATTTAGGTCGTCCTTTTTTTATGTAATATCTTTACCAGGAACAATAAGCAATCAGAGTAGCTGGTGAAACATCATAATTGTTTGAAGTGCAGACAGGAGTAAGACAGGGCTGCATTCTTTATCCTTCCCTCTTTAACATATTTGCTGACAATGTTATGAGAAAGGCAGTTAGCGACGAAGCATGCGAGAGCTTTGATCCACTAAAAATTTGAGGTAATCCTATCCCAGAACTCAGATATGCAGACGACACAGTTCTCCTGTCCTGTAGTGTACAAGGTTTAGAAAAAAAAAATTAATTCTGGCCGTCAAAAAGCACAGCGAAGAAGTGAATCTTTTTCTAAATTTAGTTAACAAAAAATTATGTCCTCAGTAAATACAGCACACCAAGCACATATCACATAAAAAAAATGAAGAAATAAAACTGTAACAGATTTCGAATGCTTAGGCTCTTTAGTGAACAACAGTGGCGGCTGGTCCCAAGAAGTCAGAAGAAGACTTGCATTAGCAGTGCAGAGATTAAACTGCATGAAGAACCTTTGGCAAAGTACTAGTAAATCGGTTTTTAAAAATCTTCAGATCATGCATTTTTTTTTTCTGTGGCAACTTACGGATGTGAATCCTGGACTTTCAGTCAGTCACTGGTGAAAAAAAAAAAAGATTGCTTTTGAATTTAAATGTTGTAGGAACAATTCTAGAATACCACGAATCAAGAAAAGGAAAAACATAGATATTCTCAAAGAGAACTGGCTCATAAACATCATCCTGTCCCGAAAGTTAAGGTATTTTGGCCACATCAAGTGTCATGGTGGCTTGGAAAAGACGGTGATGGAGGATGCATTTGTGGAAGGCGAGGCAGGGTCGACCACAGCGAAGATGGATACTGGACATTGAAAATGAATTGGCATTGAAAGCACATGGAGCCGGAAAGCTCTCTATGCAAAAGGATACTTTCAGGCGTGCCGTGAAGAGAGCGACGTTCTGTAAACGTCCTGCTGATTGATGATGATGTTTGACATAGTCCGCGTGAAACACAGTTTACAAGGAAGCTACGGTGAGTGACTCTTTAAACCAGCCCGATGGAGCACTCAAGTCGTGTGTGATACTAGTGTCGGATCCGCACCAGCCGAAGACGTGGTTGGGGTAATACCACCCATCCCCTATTAGACGACCCTAGGTCATAATTAGGAAGCCCCTGCCGGCGTCAGCTAGGGTCAACTCTGCATTCACTACAAAGGCGCTCATACCAAGTATTTTACCAAAGAAATCCGCGTGGCTACTCTGATGCCACAGCCTTTAGTGCTTTCAAGAACACGCACGACCAGAGAGCGTATGACAAATTTGATTGGCGCCGGAAGGGGCACACCAAGTATGGGCTAGGTGTCGTTTACACTAACTCTCATCGTACAGGCGATGGATTACCTGAACCATGTCTTCGGCTAGAAGGGGGCTGGTATAGACATCACACACGTCGCTGTTGCTCCATTGGGTTGGTTTATGGAGGCTTTCGACCAACCATCGGGGTGGGGGGGGGGGGTGTTGTTACGCGCGGACTATATCAAACAGAACGACCTAAATGCCAATACAGCGGGGACCACATTTATCCTGGGCGATTCTCAAGGCTTTACACAACCAGGAGTGGTGAGACTAAACGATAGCTTTCGCACCCTTGTTTGGGCGGTTTTGGGGACTCAAGCCGAAACGAGATCAAGCATTCTTGAAAGTGGGAACGCTTTCGATGCCCATAAGCAGTTCCTTGTGCTCATTGAAAACGCCATCGATTCCCCTGTTGGCCTGCCAGAATCTATTAAGCGTTATCAAGATATTGTTTAAATGCTAGCTCCAAGCTTGAATTTGCGTTTGGAAACCGTCTCTACACGGTACCCTCAGATATGTTGCTCGGATTGGTCAGATTGCTGGCTACAATAATGAGATCTGTAAGCTTAGCGAGATTATTGACGAGCTCAGCTCTAGTTTTTTGCAACCCCTTATTGTAAGTCTGAAGCACTCTCAGAAGATAGATTTGTTGTTCTATTTGATTATCACTTGGTCACCGGTCGTTTATCGCCGCCACAGCTCGTTCGACGTCTGCAGCACTCACTAGACGCTCTAGAGCATTGTGCCACATCCTGTTTGTCCTTACTGTCAATGATTTCTTTGGGATGTGTCAGATCTGCACCCACGGCCTGTAAGGCATTAATAACTGTTTCTGGTAGCCTAACAGATTTTTGCCATTTCAACCCCAAAGCCAGGACCAAGTTCACACCCCTACCACGACATCTCAGGATGGATGAGGCTGCTATCAATTGTGCGTGATGTTTTTTTTTTTAATCCATGTCAGTAGTATGCAAGAATGTCCCCATTAAACCAATAATTCTCCCTTTGTAGATGAGCGAAACTCAAGATTAGCTTTCGTTCCTTTTATCTTCAATGCACTCGCCCATGCCTTAACCATACTCTCAGTTGCATCAGGAGTTGCTATATCATTCTCAGTCATATCCTCAGGCATATCACTCCCTGGGCCCATTTAGGAGTCTGATTACCGACCTACAGCTTCGGAATTATCGACATTGTTTCTTCGGTAACAACGTCATCGATTTTTAAACGGCTAAAATCGAATAATTCATTTCCCTCTAGTTCAAACGCGCGCCATATCTCTCTATTAGACTGTATTGCGATAGTGTTCAATATTGTTTCAGGCATGACAACAATGTCTTCAAGCTTATATAGTTGCAAACTAAACCCCTACCGTCCGGCAAGAGAACCCTTAGGAGTTAAAGCTGAGCAACAAAGCGTGGCTATCCAAAATAACCCCTGCACAGTTTACCAGAACCAGCAGTTGTTGTTACGATTCCCTAAACTAGGCCCCAACGATGTTATAGTGCCAGGGTGAGACATGCCCTTAGTCAAGAACGCTCTTGGTGACTCACTGGAGTACGAGCTGACCTTCAACGACTGCAATCGCATTGTTCATGTTACAGACGATCCTGTGGCGAGTTTCAAGATAGACAATATATGCCTTGACTTCATGCACACCTGACAAGAATAATAAGCAACCAGTATAATGCAGGTGTTGTTATATATAATACAAGCGCGTTCTCCGCCATAGCATGATGAAAAACAGCGTCTGGTATATGAACCCTAATGTTCCAGCCCACAGTATAAACGGAGTCCTGAGGCTTTTCAGGGAGCCATCAAAACCCTGAACATGTCATACGGAATATTTTTATAATCCAAAAATTGCTAAAGATTACTACTGAGAGAGTCCCTAACCAACTTTATAGTCAGGGGATATGCGCCTACCAACAGTAGGACGAGGCCTGCAAGTACTTTGCTGGCTGTTCAACGCTCACCTGGAGGCATCCTGACGCCTCATGTATTGGAAAGGACCTTCAGTTGTCCGATATGACCACCGGCGAGTTCCTAACCGACAGGTTTGCTATGTGGCTTGACTTGCTGACGAGTGATGACGACCAGCTTTTATAATGCGTTCAAAGGGACAGCCCACGTTGTACATCATTGTTGACATGTCTGCCAGCAAGTGTCTGACCAAAAAGAAGGACATGCTCAACACTCCAGCCTCAGTGCAAACCAGACTGTTTAGGTGCTAACCCGAAAATATAACGCTGTTTGTACTGACTTTCGACAGCAAACACGTTGGGTGGCTCTCTTCCACTGCAAAGACAGAGACAGTTGTTATCGGGAGAATGTTTACCCACTGTTTATAAGTATGACGCCTGGGTCCCGAACCGGTCACAATGGGGGTGCTCTTCGTGTGCCTTTATGCTCTCGCATTGCTACATAACGAGGGCGGCCCCTGGGATGGGGGGGGGGGTGCTCTTCGTGTGCCTTTATGCTCTCGCATCGCTACATAACGAGGGCGGCCCCTTGGTAGGGGGCGCCCTCATCATGCTGGCTGAGTATCACTCGGGGTCTCAAACCCGCATAGTACTTCTACTAAGTCTATCCTGTCGACTGTGTTGGCCTTTACTTTTCATATATATCGTGGCTCTCCGATCTCTCGTGGCCCATGGGTGGCCCCATATAGGTCTATCGCATCTATTGACCGGACTTCAGGCTACATAACCATGGGTCCCCTCAGTATGCTTGAGTGTGTGTTTGTGTGATTGAACGGAGCTTCCGGGCTTTGTGCATGCTTGCGTCTGATCCTTGAGGCGTTAATCATACATACTGCAATACTGCAACGGTGTTTTCGAATGACCTGTGTCCACTACCATTGTTACGTTAATCCACTTTGCCCTAACTATCCCTTTGTGTTACATCATCATCATCGCCCTCAAGGGCCTTGCCAACTGACATGGGTGATAATGTGCCTTCATATCTTGTAATTTCCGGCTGCATGAATTACTTCATGTACTAACACCTTTCCATGTTATGACAAACAAATCGCTGTCCAAAGGTCCCCCGACTGGATGAGAGGACCTGCTGTCCGGAGGTCCCCCGACTGGATGAGTGGAGCTGCTGTCCGAAAGTCCCACGACTGGATGAGAGGACCTGCTGTCTGGAAGTCCCCCAAATGGATGAGAGGAACTACTGTCCGGAAGTCCCTAGACTGGATGAGAGGAGCTGCTGTCCGGAAGTCCCCCGCCTGGATGGGAGAAGCTGCTGTCCGGAAGTCCCCCGACTAGATTGAGAGGTGCCATCATCATCATCATCATAATCACAGCAATCATCATCATCATCACAGCCATCATCATCATCACAGCCAATATCATCACAGCCATCATCATCACAGCCATCGTCATCTTCACAGCCATCATCACAGCCATCATCATCATCACAGCCACTATCACATCCATCATCATCACATCCATCATCATCACATCCATCATCACCACAGCCATAAATCACATCTATCATCATCACCATCACATCCATCATCACATCCATCATTATCACATCCATCATCATCACATCCATCATCATCATCATCATCATCATCACAGCACAGCCATCATCATCATCATCATCATCACATCCATCATCACATGTGGGATTTTTGGTTGGTGGGTTCTTGGGTTGGTGGGCTCTTTGGTTGGTGGGCTCTTTGGTTGGTGGGCTCTTTGGTTGGTGGGCTCTTTGGTTGGTGGGCTCTTTGGTTGGTGGGCTCTTTGGTTGGCGGGTTCTTTAGTTGGTTGGCTCTTTGGTTTTGGTTTTTTGGTTGGTGGTCCTTTGGTTGGTGGTTCTTTGGTTGGTGGTTCTTTGGTTGGTGGTTCTTTGGTTCGTGGTTCTTTGGTTCGTGGTTCTTTGGTTCGTGGGTTCTTTTGTTGGTGGGTTCTTTGGTTGAGGGTTCTTTGGTTGGTGGTTCTTTGGTTGGTGTTTCTTTGGTTGGTGGTTCTTTGGTTTGTGGTTCTTTAGTTGTTGGGTTCTTTATTCGGTGGTTCTTTGGTTAGTAGTTTTTTGGTGGGTGGTTTTTTGGTTGATGATTCTTGGTTGGTGGTTCTTTGGTTGGTGGTTCTTTGGTTGGTGATTATTTGGTTGGTGGTTCTTTGGTTATTGGGTTCTTTGGTTGGTGGTTCTTTTGGTTGGTGGGCTTTTTGGTTGGTGGGTTCTTTGGTTGGTGGTTCTATGGTTGGTGAGCTTTGTGGTTGGTGAGTTTTTTTTTTTTTTTTTTGTTGTTGATTCTTTTGTTGTTGAGTTCTTTGGTTGGTAGCTCTTTGGTTGGTGGTACTTTGGTTTGTGATTCTTTAGTTGGTGATTTTTTTGGTTAGTGGTTCTTTGGTTGTAGGGTTCTTTGGTTGGTGAGCTCTTTTGTTTGGTGGTTCTTTTGTTGGTGGGTTCTTTGGTTGGTGGGTTCTTTGGTAGGTAGTGTTCTTTCGTTGGTGGGTTCTTCGGTTGGTGGGCTCGTCGGTTGGTGGGCTCGTCGGTTAGTAGGCTCGTCGGTTGGTGGAATTTTCGGTTCGTGGGTTGTTTAGTTCGTGGGTTAGTTAGTCCGTGTGCCGTCCGTTCGTTGGGGCTGGTGGACACGCAGGGGCCACCGATCGTACGTAGTTACAGCAGGGGCATGCCGGTTAGTTGCCCTCTGTTGTCCGTTAGGTTTTCCGCTTCAGCCGGGGTAGCTGACCCTTGCAGCTAACCCGGCTGTCCGCTATAATACAAGGACAGCTTGGCTACCTGCCCTTGTTGACGGCTACAGCGAGGTCCGGCTGGCCAGCGAGCCTCGCTGTCGCTTTAGCGGGGAGCTACAACGGGTGCAGCTTAGCCAGCTCCACCCGCTGTCGCTCGAGCGGCGGCAGAGTACTATTCGCTCAAAAGCGAGAGCGAGCAGTAGTCTGTCGGGCTTCAAATTGCTGTCATAGCTGGGGGACGGGGGTTGAGGATGAGCTCTCAACTCTCGACAAATACCCCTAAGCGTGTGCATTCATCACCTCTGACAGCAAAAGTCCAGCTCCTGGCCTTCACGTGGCGAAGCTGTTTAAACCAACAGGAGAAGGGGCGACGGCGAATGTCTGGCGCCGTAAAACCAGACTGCGGCACTCTTCCGAATACCGGTCCCAAATTATTTACTGTTTAAAAAATCCCATTTAGGGCCTCAAGAGGTCATATAGTTTAAAATATGGAACAGGAACGCTACAAACTATGCTTCGCGTTATTATATAATTTCATGGGAACCCAACTCTCGAGTCTTCGGTAGTATAGTTGTACATGGTACGTGGGTGATCGGTGTTCGATTCCCCGCAAGGTGATAATTTTATTTTTAGCCCTTAAAAGGACAGTTGGGATGTTTTGTTGTGGTTTACAGATAGGCTGTGATATCTGATCCTTTTACACTAACGCAATCGATTTCAGCAGTCTTATTTAAGCGCCTGTTACAACATACTTTTTTAGGTGGCAGTGGATCTATTCTGTTTTCCCCTCAAACATGTGGCCCTGGAACCCACAAGAGGAGTCACGAGTAATGTAAACAATGGATCAAAAACTATTCTATTCCTACCCACGTAGCTTTAAAGGATCAAAAACTATTCTATTCCTCCCCACGTAGCTTTAATGGATCGAAAACTAATCCTCCCCACTTCACTTAAACATTGAATCAAAACATTTTCCTCCAAACGCCGCACCAATGGATCTAAAACAACCCCCTTCTCCTCTCTCCGGCGCTTAGCCTAAGGTCTTAACATCGTTGTCTGTCGAGCACTAACGGCAAAAGTGGAAACTGATGATGATGACCTAAATGCTTTTACTACATAACTTATTTCTTCTTCTTCTTCTTCTTTTGTCAAAATCTGCTTGTGCCGCTAGGCGTCGCAGTCTATCAGATGATCGGCAACCGAGCCAGGGCGCGCTCAGTCGCTTCATATGCCGTGATGTTATGAAGTCTCAAGTTGTCCGTGACTCCTTCAATCCATCTTCTTCTTGGTCTTCCCCTGCCTCTTGTTGTTTCGATTTTCATGTTGTATGCTCTTGATGCTGGCATCGTTGGTTCCATTCTCATTAGGTGACCAAACCATTTCATTCTTTGCTTCTCAATAAATGTAACGATGGGTATGGTTCCAATAGTTCTTGTAATCACATCGTTTCTCACTCGATCTCTTCTGGTTTTATTCGCAGCCATTCTCAAACATCTCATTTCACAGGTGGTTAGTCTTCTCTCATGTTCTTTTGTTAATGTCCAAGTCTGACATTGATAACCTAATGTCGGTATAAAGATTGTATTTATAATTTGTCTTTTTATCTCAGCTGGGACAGCAGGGTGTTTTAAAATTGGGGCAAGCTGGTATGCACAAAAATCTGCTCTAGAAACAATATACGAGATTAGAAAATCCATCAAACGTAACAACAATCTAGGCTGGAGAACAGGTCAGCCATCTCTCACTCATTGTAAACATAACTTATTGAGGCTCTCAAAGGGCAGTTTTTGGCAGTGAATAATTTGGGACCGGTATTCGGAAGAGTGCCCCAGACTGCTCAACATCATTATCATCATCATCATCACATCCACCAACATCACAGCCATCATCATCATCACAGTCATCATCATCATCATGACATCCACCAACATCACAGCCATCATCATCATCACAGCCATCGTCATCATCACTGCCATCATCATCATCACAGCCATCATCATCACAGTCATCATCATCATCACAGCCATCATTATCATTATCATCACAGCCATCATCATCACATGTGGGTTCTTTGGTTGGTGGTTCTTTGGTTCTTGGTTCTTTTTTGATGATTCTTTGGTTGGTGGTTCTTTAGTTGTTGGGTTCTTTGGTTGGTGAGCTTTTTGGTTGGTGGTCTTTTGGTTGGTGGTTCTTTGGTTGGTGGTTCTTTGGTTGGTGTTTCTTTGGTTGGTGGTTCTTTAGTTTGTGGTTCTTTAGTTGTTAGGTTCTTTATTCGGTGGTTCTTTGGTTAGTGGTTTTTTTGGTTGGTGGTTTTTTGGTTGGTGGTTCTTTAGTTGGTGGTTCTTTGGTTTGTGGTTCTTTAGTTGTTGGGTTCTTTATTCGGTGGTTCTTTGGTTAGTGGTTTTTTGGTTAGTGGTTTTTTGGTTGGTGATTGTTTGGTTGGTGGTTCTTTGGTTATTGGGTTCTTTGGTTGTTTTTTTTTTTGGTTGGTGGGCTCTTTGGTTGGTGGGTTCTTTGGTTGGTGAGCTCTTTGGTTGGTGGTTTTTTGGTTGGTGATTCTTTGGTTGGTGATTCTTTGGTTAGTGGTTCTTTGGTTGTAGGGTTCTTTGGTTGGTAAGCTCTTCGGTTGGTAAGCTCTTTGGGTGGTGAGCTCTTTTGTTTGGTGGTTCTTTGGTTGGTGATTCTTTGGTTGATGGTTCTTTCGTTGTTGGGTTTTTTAGTTGTTGGTTTCTTTGGTTGGTTGGTTCTTTGGTTAGTGGCTTTTGGTTGGTGGTTTTTTGGTTGGTGGTTTTTTTGGTTGGTGGTTCTTTAGTTGGTGGTTCTTTGGTAGGTGATTTTTTGGTTGGTGCTTCTTTGGTTATGGGGTTTTGGTTGGTGGTTCTTTTGGTTGGTGGGCTCTGTGGTTCGTGGGTTCTTTGGTTGGTGGTTCTTTGGTTGGTGATCTCTTTGGTTGGTGTTTTTTTTGGTTGGTAGGGTCTTCGGTTGGTGGGCTCGTCGGTTGGTGAGCTCGTCGGTTGGTGGGATTTTCAGTTCGTGGGTTCTTTAGTTCGTGGGTTAGTTAGTCTGTGTGCCGTCCGTTCGTCCAGGCTTGTGGACACGCAGGAGCCACCGATCATACATTACAGCAGGGACATGCCGGCTTATTACCCTCCGGTGTCCGTTAGGTTTTCCGCTTCAGCAGGGGTAGCTGACCTTTGCAGCTAACCCGGCTGTCCGCTACAACAAGGGCAGCTTGGCTACCTGCTCTTGTTGACGGCTACAGCGAGTCATCATCACAGCCATCATCATCACAGCCATCATCATCACAGCCATCATCATCACAGCCATCATCATCACAGCCATCATCATCGCAGCCATCATCATCATCATCATCACAGCCATCATTATCACAGCCATCATCATCATCATCACAGCCATCATCATCATCATTACAGCTATCATCATCATCACTGGCATCATCATCATCATTACAGTCATCATCATCATCATCATCATCACAATCATCATCCCAATCATCATCACAGCCATCATCATCATCACAGCCATCATCATCATTACAGTCATCATCATCATCATTACAGCCATCATCATCATCACAGCCATCATCATCATCATCATCACAGCCATAATCATCCTCTCAGCCATCATCATCACAGCCATCATCATCACATGTGGGCTCTTTGGTTAGTGGGCTCTTTGGTTAGTGGGCTCTTTGGTTGGTGGGCTCTTTGGTTGGTGGACTCCTTGGTTGGTGGGCTCTTTGGTTGGTGGGCTCTTTGGTTGGTGGGCTTTGGTTGGTGGGTTCTTTGGTTGGTGGGTTTTTTGGTTGGTTGGCTCTTTGGCTGGTGGGCTTTTTGGTTGGTGGGTTTTTTGGTTGGTGGGCTCTTTGGTTGGTGGGTTTTTTAGTTGGTGGGTTTTTGGTTGGTGGGTTCTTTGGTTGGTGGTTCTTTGGTTGGTGAGTTTTTTGGTTGGTGAATTCTTTTGTTAGTGGGCTCTTTCGTTGGTGGCTTTTTTGGTTGGTGGGTTCTTTGGTTGGTGGGTTTTTTGGTTTGGGGGCCTTTCGATTCATGGGTTGGTTAGTCCGTGTGCCGTCCGTTAGTCCGGGCTGGTGGACACGCAGGGGCCACCGATCGTACGTAGTTAGAGCAGGGGCATGCCGGCTTGATGCCCACCGATGTCCGTTAGGTTTTCTGCTTCAGCCGGGGTAATGAATTCCAGAGAAATTTGACTAAAAAGCTCAACAAAATGGGAAAGAGGAAAACTTGCACAAAACAACGTAACGTTTCGGCCAGGCAGCCTTTTTCAAACATAAAGTGAACTAAACAAACGAGGAATCTGAATTGTATCATTTTGAATTCATTGTATTAGCTTGACTGCAGTCACCCCCATAGTTTCGCCTTTTTCAGCCGGTGTAGCTGACCTTTGCAGCTAACCCGGCTGTCCGCTATAATAAGGACGGCTACAGCGAGGTCCGGCTTGCCAGCGAGCCTCGCTGTCGCTTTAGCGGGGAGCTACAACGGGTGCAGCTTAGCCAGCTCCACCCGCTGTCGCTCGAACGGCGGCAGAGTACTATTCGCTCGAGCCATCATCATCACAGCCATCATCATCACAGCTATCATCATCACTGCCATTATCATCACATCCACCATCATCATCACAGCCATCATCATCATCATCACAGCCATCATCACAGCCATTATCATCACAGCCATTATCATCACAGCCATCATCATCACAGCCATCATCATCATCATCACAGCCATTATCATCACAGCCATTATCATCACAGCCATCATCATCATCACAGCCATCATCATCACAGCCATCATCATCATCACAGCCATCATCATCACAGCCATCATCATCAGCCATCATCACACAGCCATTATCATCACAGCCATCATCATCATCATCACAGCCATTATCATCACAGCCATTATCATCACAGCCATTATCATCACATGTGGGCATATTAGACGAAGACGGAGACTCAATGTCCTCACTCCATGCGAAGCCTCGCCGGCTTCATAAGACCTGCTTTTGGTATCCTGGTCTGGTTGCTGCTCGTCATTGCTTTCTATTAATTCGCATGGAAGTCCTGGATTTCTTCCGAGTCGAGAGTTTGAAGCTTATGGCATCTGTTCGTCAGAGCACTGACTGCCTGGAGGCATGTCCAACTGCAAAACTTCGGCAGCTTCATCAGACATCCTACATAAATGTCTCTTGTTGCGTGCGTGTTTTGTTGCTGCCATCTTGACCGGCGAAATAAACTTCGTATCTTCGTTTTGGGTTTACAAAGCTCTAGGCTTGAACTTAGCTCCAAAGACTTACTGGAAAGAATGCCGAACGTCTTGACAAAGGCCATGACGCTTAACTGATTGATTAACTGCCAGTGATGGCAGTCTCACGAAAAATGTGAAGACCACAGGCCTAACGAATTCTGGTCGCTCCATCTTTTTCTGTTCAGTCGAGCGTTTGAAGCTTGATCGCCGGAATAATCAGACGTCTGTTGCTCATCGTACTGGATGTCCGGAGTAAAACCCTCGCCCGCTTTATCAGACCTGATTTTGGCCTCTTTGTCGGAGAGCTGGTGATCTTTGCTTAATACTGCAGAGACGGAGTAAGTTCTTCGGTTTGTGTAGATACATCTATCAAAGTTGCCCTTTTGACGAAATGCCACTCATTTGGGCCAGGCATGAACCTCTTGTGGCAAGATGTAAAATGATTACTTGATCGTCAAGAAAATCTTCATTTATAGAATCCATTTCGAAGAAACACCGAGCGTAATTGTCTCCAACCTTAAAGAACAAAAGAACAAAGTTTAGATTCAAAGATTAACAAATTAAGCACCCAGCCTGTCTGGAGGCATGTCCAACTGCAAAACTTCAGCAGCTTTATCTTTGGTTCTTACATAAATGTCCCATGTTTTGTGTTTTGTTGCTGCTCTCTTCATTTGCACCATTCCGCCATCTTGACCGGCGAAATAAACTACGTCGCTTCGTTTTGGGTTTATGTTTCACTTCAAGTTATTGTTTCTGAGTATTGACAGCAACAATAACTTATTTATATAAGTTGCTATGGTGGTTAAGTTTTGCCATTTTGCGATGTTTGTTTCTTATTTTGTTGATTCTAGTGCAGTGTTTACATTTTTTTTTTTCATTCGGTTGGTTCTAGTGCATTTTTAAGTTTTTTAAAATTTGTATTTTGTTAAGGAGGCCTATTCTTGTTTTCCCCCCAATGGAAAATGGGAAAAGTTTATTTACAAACTTATTTAGCAAAAGAGCAGACCGCTAGAATTACGGACATTTAACAACAAGATTTGAATGGTATGTACCAATATAATAAACGTCATTCAACTAAATAAACAGAGGGTGAAACCTGCTTTACAATGTACGCACATATTGAACAGTCTACACACATGTTGCACAATCTACACACATGTTGCACAATCTACACACATGTTGCACAATCTACACACATGTTGCACAATCTACACACATGTTGCACAATCTACACACATGTTGCACAATCTACACACATGTTGCACAATCTACACACATGTTGCACAATCTACACACATGTTGCACAATCTACACACATGTTGCACAATCTACACACATGTTGCACAATCTACACACATGTTGCACAATCTACACACATGTTGCACAATCTACACACATGTTGCACAATCTACACACATGTTGCACAATCTACACACATGTTGCACAATCTACACACATGTTATGCCGTGTACACACATGTTGCACAATCTACACACATGTTGCACAATCTACACACATGTTGCACAATCTACACACATGTTGCACAATCTACACACATGTTGCACAATCTACACACATGTTGCACAATCTACACACATGTTGCACAATCTACACACATGTTGCACAATCTACACACATGTTGCACAATCTACACACACACATGTGGCAGCACAGTCTACACACATGTTATGCCGTGTACACACATGTTGCACAATCTATACACATGTTATGCCGTGTACACACATGTAGCACAATCTACACACATGTTGAACAGTCAACACACATGTTTCACAATCTACACACATGTTGCACAATCTACACACATGTTGCACAATCTACACACATGTTGCACAATCTACACACATGTTGCACAATCTACACACATGTTGCACAATCTACACACATGTTGCACAATCTACACACATGTTGCACAATCTACACACATGTTGCACAATCTACACACATGTTGCACAATCTACACACATGTTGCACAATCTACACACATGTTGCACAATCTACACACATGTTGCACAATCTACACACATGTTGCACAATCTACACACATGTTGCACACACATGTTGCTCTACACATGTTGCACAATCTACACACATGTTGCACAATCTACACACATGTTGCACACACACACATGTTGCACAATCTACACACATGTTGCACAATCTACACACATGTTGCACAATCTACACACATGTTGCACAATCTACACACATGTTGCACAATCTACACACATGTTGCACAATCTACACACATGTTGCACAATCTACACACATGTTGCACAATCTACACACACATGTTGCACAATCTACACACATGTTGCACAATCTACACACATGTTGCACAATCTACACACATGTTGCACAATCTACACACATGTTGCACAATCTACACACATGTTGCACAATCTACACACATGTTGCACAATCTACACACATGTTGCACACAATCTACACACATGTTGCACAATCTACACACATGTTGCACAATCTACACACACATTTCTACACAATCTTTCACAATCTACATGTTGTTGCACAATCTACACACATGTTGCACAAATCTACACACATGTTGCACAATCTACACACATGTTGCACAATCTACACACATGTTGCACAATCTACACACATGTTGCACAATCTACACACATGTTGCACAATCTACACACATGTTGCACAATCTACACACATGTTGCACAATCTACACACATGTTGCACACTACACACATGTTGCACAATCTACACACATGTTGCACAATCTACACACACACACACACATGTTGCACAATCTACACACATGTTGCATGTTGCACAATCTACACACATGTTGCACAATCTACACACATGTTATGCTTAACACACACACACATGTTGCACACACACACATGTTGTGCACAATCTACACACACAATCTACACACAATCTACACATGTTGTACACACATGTTGCACAACACACACACATGTTGCACAGTCGACACACATGTTGCACAGTCTACACACACGTTACAATCTACACACATCTACACAATCTACACACATGTTGCACAATCTACACACATGTTGCACAATCTACACACATGTTGCACAATCTACACACACACAATCTACACACATGTTGCACAATCTACACACATGTCTACACACATGTTGCACAATCTACACACATGTTGCACAATCTACACACATGTTGCACAATCTACACACATGTTATGCCGTGTACACACATGTAACACAATCCACACACACGTGTTACACAAGTCTACACACATGTAACACACAATCTAAACACAGTATGCAGAGTCTACACACATGATTCACAATCTACACACACGTTTGCACAACACATGTAACACAATCCACACACACATGTGACAGCACAGTCTACACACATGTTGTGCCATCTACACACATGTAACAGTCTACACACATTTCGCACAATCTACATTCATGTTGTGCAGATAGCAGAGTCTACACACACGATCCATAATCTACACATACGTTGCACAATCTACACACATGTGCGATTTACACAATCCACATACACACATATATTGCAGAATCCACACACACACACACACACACACATATGTTACACAATCTACACTCATGTAACAGTCTACATACATGTCGCATAGTCTATACACGCTTAACACAGTCTACACACATGTAACACAATCTACACACAAATAACACAATCTACACAATTGTCACTTTGTCTACACTTATGTTGCACAATCTACATACATGTTACACAGTCTACACAATTGTCACTTTGTCTACACACATGTGGCACAGTCTACACACATGTTGCATAATCTACACAAACACGTAACACAATCTAAACACATGTAACAAAGTCTACACACATGTAACACTGTCTACACACATATAACAGTCTAAACACGTGTAACACAAGTCTACACACATATAACACAGTCTAAACACAGATAGCAGAGTCTACACACACGATTCACAATCTACACACACGTTTCACAATATAAACTCATGTTGCAGTGTCTACACACACGTTGCAGTGTCTACACACATGATTCAGTGTCTACACACATGTTGCAGTGTCTACACACATGTTGCACAATCTACACATATGTTACAATACAGTCTACACGCATGTAACACAGTATACACACATGTAACAAAGTATACATACATGTGTGCACACAGGTTTCACAACCTACACACAAGCTGCACAATCATCACACATGTTTCACAACATACACACATGTTGCAGTGTCTACAAACATGTTGCACAATCTACACATATGTTGCACAGCCTACATATATGTTTCAAATTCTACACACATATTGCACGATCCACATACCTGCTGCACAGTCGACACATATTCTGCACAATCTACACAAATGTTAAACAATCTAGACACATGTAACACAATCTACAAACATGTTGCACCTTCTACATGTATGTTGCACAATCTACACAAATGTTAAACAATCTAGACACATGTAACACAATCTACAAACATGTTGCACCTTCTACATGCATGTTGCACAATCTAAACACATGTTTCACAATCTACACACATGTAACATAATCTACACACATGTAACACAGTATATATACACGTTGCACAGTATACTCACACGTTACAAATCTACACACTATGTAGCAACAAGAATCAATCTACCAAAGGGTGAAGCAGCAATAATCAATCTACAAAATAATGCAGCAGCAACAGTCAATCTACCAAATGGTGTAGCAACAACAGTCAATCTACAAAATGGTGTAGCAACAACAGTCAATCTACAAAATGGTATAGCAACAACAGTCAATCTACCAAATGGCGTAGCAACAACAGTCAATCTACAAAATGGCGTAGCAACAACAGTCAAATTACAAAATGGTGTAGCAAAAACAATCTACAAAATGGTGTGGATGCTTAGGTTTGGGACTTATTCTTGACTGAGCTTCCAGACTGAGGAGACGGCTCGATTAGGATAGAATTAAGTACTTAATCCAACATCTGGACACATAAGCATCAAAAGACTATATACCTACAGAGGAACGTCCAAGATTTGAAAGTGTCTCATTCACTGTGGACAGGTTTAAGGCGAGAGGGGTATGGGCTGTCATGCGACAAAAATAAAATCTAGCTCTCCCAAATGGTCACTACCACTGTGTATATTGCCCCTTTCAAAGTATTTGCTTCATGATTTTGTTATCACAGTTTTTACTTTATCATAGTTTCTTCTTTACTTTGAAATCTCCTGTGGTTCCAAAAGAGTTAGAGACTGACTGATTGGGTCATGACAGTAAGAACCGTTACGAAACAAAACATACACAAAATAGCTGAAAAATAAGGATATGTAAGGGGATGTAAAAGTTGCCAATAACTGCCTTTGTTATGACAATTTTGCTGTTTAGTCTTTGAGCCGGAGGATTTACAGGCCGCATGGCTAGTGCTGTCGCCACGACTGTGCAGGTGAGGATTTCTTTCTGCCCCCGACATTAAAAAAACCCGCCTTACCAAGGATTCGAACCCTGGTCTCAAGCATGAGGACCCATCGTTCTAGCCGTTCGCCAGCCGCTCATCAAAGAGGTGTACAATTTAAATAAATTTAAATTACATAAGGCACTGATTCCCAGACTGTGCGCCGAGGCGCCCTGGGGAGAGACGACAGCTTCACATGGGCGCCGCTAAATATTCGAATTTAAACGAGTTTTTTATTTTATTTTTATATCTCTTACATACGAAAAGTCACTTTTTATTTTTAGTCTTTAAAACAATGTTTTCCCGTAATGAATTTTTCTAATTCAAATCTGCATGAAGCCGGATTTGTATATAAAAAAAATATTTTTTACACAAATGAAATTGGCTCCCAGGTCGAACTAGCCTTAAATGGGTACCAAGTAAAGTCCTGGAAAGTAAAGGCGACTGGCGTGATGAAGACCACAACCCCCTATGAGGTTTATAAAAACAGGAGTCTAGTCTCATATGCCCACAGTGCCACTGGCGTGTCAAGGGACATTTCTTTCATTTGGAAGCAGCAGAGATGTAGTTTCTGAGACGAATGTTACAAATACTTTGCACGGCCAGAGTAACTAATAACGATTGCTTGAAAGAAGCTAATGAAAGTAGGATATATGGCATTGTATTTGTTTGTTGTTGTTGTTGACAATGATTGTCATTGAAAGATCTTTGAAGTTACATTTTCAGCATGTTTTTCTAGATCTTTTATCGATATTTTTACGTTTTATTTGAAACTAGGTCATGCTTGTTTACAGCAGAGCGGCGATATTGAAATAGTTGGGCTGACACATCTGACTATTTGACCATATAATCAAACCCGGATATTTTTGTATGAAAGTTAATAAGCGTTAAATACTTGTAGTTGGTAAATTAAAAAAAAACTAAGCGCACTTAAATACTTGTAGTTGGTAAATTTAAAAAAAAACTTTTTTGAACGCTTTCATATGCACTGTGAATATCCTGATCAATGGTGTTTTTTAAATTGACTTTTTCAACTTTAGGAGCTCACGACGAGCTATAAACATCTGGTGACACAAAGTGCCACAATAACTTTCCGCAAGAGTTTACAGCTGGCGAACGCAAAGAAGAAGAAGAAGATAAGTTGTAGAAAGTAAGAGGTATGTGACATACACATGCCAGATGAAAGAAGAAGGCTACTACAATATCTACAGCAGCAGTATTGATTGACATGAAAAACAAGTCTTTAACAGAGTCAGAGTCTATACTGAAGGCTTGATCATACAATTAAGAAGATATAGTTTCCCCTGCAAAAAGACCTAATGGATCAAACAACACCCATAAAGCAGAAAAACTGGTAAACCTGCGGGGAACCAAGAAGTAAAAATACAGCACTAAAGCAATCTGTAGCACAAGTTCTTTCCCCCAGCCTTGTGTGTGTGTGTGCGCGCTGTCGTGTGTGTGTGTGTGTGTGGGGGGGGGGGAGTTTATATAAACGATTTGAAGCAAATAATGACCTAACCAGAATCAAAGCTTTTTCTATTCTGATGACATAGCACTCCTTTGGTCAGATCAAACGCTTAAAGTTGTCCAGACAAGATTGCAGTCAACCCTTGACAGAGTAGAACAGTGGTCCACAAACTGAGCTTCCCTTACAAAACAACATACACCGTGTTCACCGTAGCCATACAGCAACAGTCAATGGATGTGAGACTAGAAAAGCCTACCCCGGCAGAAAGAAAATGCACTCACGTACCTAGGTGTACCGTCGACCGAAGGCTAACATGGAAGTCACAAGTTGACACCCCTCTCCTACCCCAAGAGATTACAAAGAACTGCATGATTCACATGAGCCTTCCATGAAATGCTCAAGAAAACTCACACAGGACGTGTTCGCCCGGTATTAGAGTATGGTATATCAGCATGTTTTAGGCATACTGAGGGAATGTCAAATGACAGAGAGGTAAAAGCTATATACACATGGAAACTGAATGGTCAGAGACCACGTGGCAGACGAAGAAGACGATAGAGAAAACAACGTCCAGATGGATCTGTGAACACTTGGTGTCTTCTTTTTTTTTTCTTCTGCCTTTCTATCCCCCAATGGAGCATAGGCCCTCAACCAACTCACGCCAAGTCGTTCTATCCTTCGCCATTACATATAGCTCTCCCCATGTCCTTCCCATCTTTCTAGCTTCATTCTACAGCTCTCTTCTCCATGTGTTTTTTTTTTTTTGGCCTTCCTTTATTCATATGCCCCTGTGAGTTCCAATGCAATGACATTCTAGTTAATGCTGTTTTCTCAGTGTGTGTCCTATCCAACTCCGGCGTCTTTTCCTCACCTCTTTGTCCACTGCCACTTGAGCCTGTTTACTTCTCTCTTAAAGTTATTCTATCATACCATTTAATTCCCTCTATTTTGCGCAGGCACCAGTTAATGAATGTATGTTATTTATTAGTAATTGCCTTAGTTGTTCTCTATGCTTCCGCCCCATACAATAGTACTGATTTGACATTAGAATTAAAAATGTTTAGTTTAGTATTTCTTTAAATTTCTTTTGACCTCCACAAAAATTCCCTAGTGCTATGAAAGCTCCTCTTGCCTTTTGTATTCTTATTTTAATGTCTTTATCAGTTCCTCCATCTTTATCTAAATTACTGCCCAAATAGGTGTACGACTCCACGTCTTGGAGTGGAGTGCCATTAAGAGAAACCACATTACTATTTGCTTGATTTATTTTCATTATCTTTGTCTTTCCTTTGTGGATTTTCAGACAAAGCTGCTGTGATCTCGCATCAAGTATATTTAATTTATCTTGCATCTGATTCCGTCTACGGGACAGAAGAGCAATATCATCAGCGAAGTCCAGATCATCAAGCTGTTTTGTAGAGGTCCACTGCAGTGTTAGCAGTTACTGTTGGCATAATCCAGTCTATAGCCAGTAAAAGTAAGAAAGGCAACAAAAGACATCCCTGTCGCACACCTGTTTTTTTATTTCAAATGTATATGTTAGCTATCCCTCATAAAGAACTCGACATTTCTTGTCTTTATATGTTGCCTTTACTAAGTTATTAATTTTCTGTGGGATTCCATAGTGCCCCATCAATCTCCAGAGAGATTTCCTATCGATACTGTCAAATGCTTTTTTAAAGTCTATAAATCCAATGTAAAGTTGTGTTCAGTTCAATGCTTTGCTCTGTTATAATACGTAATGTGGCTATCTGGTCAGTACAGGATCTGTTGGACCGAAAACCTGCCTGTTAATCTTTCAGCTTTTTATCAGTAGCATCTTTAAATCTTTCCAAAATAATTCTACTTAATATTTTTCCAGGAACTGACAGCAAATTAATTCCTCTATAGTTTTCACACTCCCGTAGATCACCTTTTTGGGGAAGTTTTCTCAAGATATGTTTTCTCAAGATATCCTTCTCTCCAGTCTGGTATTTCTTCGGTCTCCCATACTTTACTAAATAATCTATGTAGCAATTCCGTTGATGTGTTTATGTTGGCCCTAATGGCTTCAGCTGGGATACCATCTGGGCCTGCCGCCTTTCCTTCCTTGAGAAGATTGATAGATTTTCTAATTTCCTCTTTAGATGATATCTCACAGTTGATATCCAGTTCCATTTCTAAAGGCTGGATATCTGGGAGAACCTCTGGACCTGGTCTATTTAGAAGCATTTCAAAATGTTTAACCCATCTGTCCATTTGATCTTTAGTGTTAGTAAGTACCTTTCCTTGACTATTTTTGGTTGATCCAGTTGGCTGACTTTAGTTACCTACTAATTTTCTTGTGTTACTGTAAAGTTCTCTGAGGTTTCCTTTTGCTGCTGCTGTCTCCGCTACTTGTGCTAGAGCATTTAGATATTTAACTTTATCTGCCCTTATACGCCTCCAAGCTTCCTTGTTGGCTTCTGTGTATTATCCTGAGCTCTAGCTTTAGCAGCTCTAGTTTTGCTATTGTTTAAGTCTGCCTTTTTACTTCCCCTTTCTTCAATCAATGTAATGGTTTCTGGTGTTATCCACGCTTTATGTTTCCGTTCTTTCTTGCCAAGAACTTCTACACAAGATTTATTCTGGATTCCTTTGATCTGATCCCAACAGACTTCTGTGCTGACATCTTCAGCTAACTGCTGCAACACCTGGTACTTTTTAGAGACTGTAACTGAAAACTGTTCCTTAACTTCTTTATCCCTGAGATAACCTACATTATATTGGTTTTTATGATTATATGATGTTATATATCTTTTAGGTTTCATCTTGATTTTACTTACCACCAGGAAATATCAGTAAATACATCGGTACCTCTAAAAGCTCTAACATCGAAAAGGGATAATCTAAACGTTTTGTTAATACATAGGTGATCCATTTGATTAGTTGTCTTATGGTCTGGTAATTCCCATGTTGCCTTGTGTATTCTTTGTGGGAGAAAATACTTACACCAATAACATACTGGTTTCCTGCACACAAATTTGTGAACAATTCTTCATTTGTATTCATTACTCCTAGACCATGTCTTGCAATAATTTCTTTATCACCTGTGTTGTCTGATAATTCTTTGCATTCAGGTCACCCATCAAAATTTTTGAATTGCCCTTTCTTTAATTATTTATAATATTTTTAAGCTGCATGTAAAATTCTTCCTTAACAGATGCATCTTTAACATTTGTTGGTGCGTAACTGTATTACCGACATGTTCACCTTCTGTTTCGCTGTTCTAAATGATGCTCTTATTATTCTGGGACTCACAGCTTCCCATTCTATTAGTGCCTTGTCTGCTTCTTTCGATAGCGTCAGGGCCACTCCTTTTCAGTAGGGCGAATTTTCCTCTGTGTCCTGAGAACAAAATAGATTCCTCTGAATTTAGAATACTTTTCCCTGCCCCAGTCCATCTAGTTTCACATAACCCTAAAATACTAAATCTATAATGGTTCATTTGCCTTGTTACTTCAATTGTTCTCCCTACATCATAGAGAGTTCTAACATTCCAGGTGCCAACTCTGGAGGTTTTCCTATCTGAGAGGAGGTACGTCAACGATCCGGACTCCTTACGGCTTTCTCCACACCGTGTCATACTTCTTCTATTTGAAGAGCCTCCCCTCATCCTACCCTTAGTCGCCTTTTACGACATGCCTGGTAGGGTGCAGTGCCACAATACTTGCTTTCCGTGACACACGGGCAAAACTTGGTGTCACAAACTGGAAAGAGAAGGCCAACCAGAGAGATGATTGGAGACTGGTGATATCTGCAACAGCGAAACTCAAGGCCTAGAAACACTGAAGAAGAAGAAGATATCGGCATGGGGAAAACTTGTGTAAGCAAATTCCAGAGATTTGAAAAAGTAAAAAACCTAAACCTTCCAGCTATGACCGGCGGTTCACCCTCAGCAGCAGTTACAGCAATGGAGACGAGACCAGGCTTGCGATCCACAGAGGACAGGAAGCATTAAAAATGCTCATGCTATACAAGCGGAGGCAATGGTGCTAGAAGAGACAGTATCCAAAGGACCGCGGGCCAGCTGGCACGCATTCTACTACTGTGCTCTCTCGGTCCCCAAGTTAAATTGCACGGATCAGATGCACTAACACGGTAAAAACATTTGGGAATGGTAGATTTGGGAGTGGGGGTATCGGGGGTTGCGTAGACCCCTAACAAATATTCTTCACCCTCAAGGGGTCCTAAGCCATCTTTCAGTACTTAATAAAAATATATATAAAAAAAACAATAATGTCACGAATAGCAAATGTATTATGCATTTGAAATAATGTTGATATGTTTAAAAAAAAAAACTCAAACGGGAACTTCTATACAAGATAAGGCTAATAAAGGCCGCTTAGGACTTTTACAAATTACAAAGGCAATCAGCGCTCCACTATCTAATTCGGGGGGGGGGGGGGGGGGGGGTGGCGGAGGGGTCTTCAGTGGCCCAGGCACCCAGGTTCTGGTGCTCCGGGTACTAATACAGAATAGCTCAACCAGGACATGTAACGGAAAGTAAAGGAACCTTTCCCGCGCCTTTAGGCATATTGGGCATAAAGTTAGCTGCGTATCCTTTACAGGACGTTACAGATCCAACCCAAGGACTTTTTTTTTTGGGGGGGGGGGGGGGGTGCTGCTGTAGCTTTTCTAGGCAAACTTATGTTTAGTAATTTTCAGTGCAGCCTCAACGGTCGACTCTAGATACCAATCAATATTGAAACAAAGGCAAGATGGTCTACTGCCAAACATCGTGCAACCCGGATCGAACCCAGACATTCGGAATTACGAAGCGCGTTCACAATGCCCAAGCCATAGATGCCGACCCCAGAGAGTTGGAAGGAGGGGGGGGGGGGTCATATAATGCTAGACCTAAACTGTCAGCAAACACGACATATAACAGACAGTCATGGACCATTTTTCATGCCTTTAGTTTATTGGTCATATAGTTGTAGATCTGAAGTTGAAGTGTAAACAACGGATCAACATGGCACACTAGTAGGAACCTCTAAGTGCTCCGTTCTTCTCATTAAAATCTGAGTCTGAAGAAGCTCAGCACAGTGCACATGCTCTGTAGCACCGGCGAGGATCCTGAAATTTTTAACTTTAAATTTTGCCCTGGCAGCGCCGTTAGGCTACTCTTTTCGATTTCCAACTTGGCACCGGGCGTGCGATCTCACTACCCAGAGACCAGCGGGAATTACTAGAAGTCAAAATCCACGTGAAAAAATCCCAGACTTTACCGGTTATTGAACCCGGAACCTCTAGCACTCAAGGCGGATACCATGCCTCGAGACCACGCAACCAACACCTCCCATCCCCGCCCCTTTTTCCTAGTTCTAGACCTATACCCGCAGTAACCAGGACATGGGAAAAAGGGGGGGGGGGGGGAAATGACCATTTCCCACGCATTTAGGCGTATTTGGAAAATACTGATAGATCCACGTTTTCGGCAAAACAGGACATGACCTAAATACAAATCAGCCAGCTGATCAGCACGGCTTGTAATTATCAAAAGTGATGGTTTGTTTTTATGCGCGTGTTTGCTTAATTTGATGGTTGATGGTAGACTGTTTACCGGACTTGTTTACGAACTTTCGTTTGGTTAAATAGGGGGCCCCAGATGTGAAATCACTAATCTTGTTTGACTGAGACATCACAAGAGCTTGACATCTGCTGCATGATGTATTCGATACTGTTGCTTCTTGCTTTGGGAGCTGTCGCTAATGGTAAGAAACAGTATAAGACGATCGTTAGTTGATTAGGGAATTTGCATTAATGATGATAATGATAAGGATGATGCTAATAATAATAATATTGGCCAATCAGCCATGTGTACCTGTGGACTGGCACCTGAGACAACAGAACACATCCTTAAACACTGTCCCAGATTCAACGCTTCCAGAAAAAACTTCTGGCCAAAAGAGACAGTTGTAGAAGTCAAACTCTATGGGCAGCTTAGGGAATTACAAAAGACAGTGAAATTCATACTAGAGACAGCATTGCAGATATACATAATTTATTTCATGCGAACGAAATAATAAATATAATAATAATAATGATAAGTAAAGTAAAGGTACCTTTTCCACGCCTTTAGGCATATAGGGAAATAGGGCTAGACCTATATTTTTATAGACGAATCGGTACAAGATGAGTGATGAGGTCAGCTAACGCCGGTCGCTGTTACTTCCCTGGACTGCAACCCACTCAAGGCTGGGTCGACCTGGGAGTCAAGGTCATTTTTGAAAAAAGTCCAGCTCCGCCAGGGAGCGAACCCACGACCTCCCGATCCGCACGCGAGCGTATAGCCGCTACGCCACGGGGACTCCCATTAATAATAATAATGATGATAATAATAATAATATTAATAATAATAATAATAATGGCTTTTCTCTATTTAAAAAAGGTGCATGTAGTCAGTACAGAATGTCCAAAAAAAATGCCTTACTTAACCCATAATATCTATTTCAGTAGCGCTGAAAAAAATTGTGAAAAAAAAAAAAAAAAAACTGGTACTGCACACCGTTCCGTATCGCCAAGAAAATCATGACGATGACGATGATGATAATGATGATAACCAGCATCAGTGTTTTTGTGTTGTCTGTCACCAGGATTGCGGATCAGGCCCCTGTTATTGTCCAAAACCATTCGAATGACCAAACCATCCAGACAGTTATCTCGTTGTGTTCTCTTTGCTCTGTATTCCTTATCAAAACATGGTTAAAAAAGAATGTTTGTTTGCTTTCACCGGCTATAAAACCTGGCGGAGAGACCTGGTTGTTCGTCCATTTCTGGACTTTTGCTCTGTTCCAGGACTTGTGTTTTTCGTGTGCATCCGTTTTACAGATCTTGCTTATTTGTGTACAGACTGTTGGTTTCGTGTCCCTCGGGCTGATACACTCCAACTTTGAAAGACGGCCAAGAAGGCAGTGGGTCTTTTCTTGTTTTCCCCCGCAATGAGACCCCGAAAACCGACAGGGGGATGAAATATAACAATTATAACAGTAACAAAAATCATAAAACTAAACATTAGGAACTGCTAATTGAGGTATATACTCAGGACAGCTGGTCGGGATTTTAAACTGTTATTATAAAATAAGTATTTAATGGATAACAAAAGTACGTGAAAATGTAAATGACTCTGTTCCACGACCATTCTCCACGCCTTTCAGCGTATTGGGTATATAGGGCTAGACCTATTTGTATAGACCAAACGGCACTTGGTGAGTGTATTGGTCGGAATCACTCCGGCCGCCTTTAATACTCAGGACTATACCTGGTACCCCTTAAAGGCTGGGTCATTTTTGACAAATGTCCAACCTCCTTCAGGGACCGAACCCACGACCTTCCGATCCGCAGGCCAGCATCTAGCCGCTGGACCACGGTGGTTGCCGGATAAAAAGAGTGGCGTTCTACAGTGTTCAAAACAGCTTAAAGTTTCACGTGACATTGTGCGACCTTCAGCATAAACAGCTAAAAGTTTTACGTGACATTGTGCGACCTTGGGCATAAACAGCTTAAAATTTCACGTGACATTGTGCGACCTTGAGCATAAAACAGCTTAAAGTTTTACGTGACATTGTGCGACCTTGAGCATAAACAACTTAAAGTTTTACGTGACATTGTGCAACCTTGAGCAGAAACAGCTTAAAGTGTTACGTGACATTGTGCGACCTTGAGCATAATCATCTTTGTGAAGATAAGGAACACGAAGTACCTTAAAGAGCGAGTCGCTAAAGCAATTAAATGCATCTGTGAGTCTGGACACTTTTCAGAAGAAGTGACAGGAGAGACTGAATATCGTTTAGATATCACCAGAGCTACATACAAATGAGCCCATATCGAAGTGTATCAACATTAAGCCTAAAACTTCGTTTATAGCAACAGTTTAAAATCCCGGCATTCTCGACGATCCTGTATTGACTAACTCGCTCCCCATCTACCACATGAGCATCGGCGTTTGAATGATGAGCTGAGGGTTCCAGTCAACATTGAGGTGAATGTTAATAATTCTTTTCCCTATGCGGTCGGTAGCCAAGTTGTGTTGCAGTTCGTCAGTTCGTCAAAGTTTGTCTGGAGGCCTTTTCCCCCTAGCCATGTGTTTTCTCTTAGGTTTTGCCGTTGGCAGCAGTTCTGCAGAATGTTCTCCGACGTTTTGAGTGTGGTTTGGCGGGACACTGTTCGGATTCTGCCACCTTTGTTCTGTGCATTTAAGTCCGCAGTGCCCTGTTCTAAGTTAAAAAAATGGTGGTGTATTGCCTTCTGGTTACTCTGTTAATTGGGTAGTCTAGATGTTTGCTGTTTGTTCTTTGCTTCCTAAATTTTTAAAGAAGTAGAGATTAAGGGACGTACCATAGACACACACACATACACACACACACACACACACACACACACACAACTTCTGCCCCCAAATTACGTCAGTACCTGGCTGTAGGAAAATGTACTGACACATGACCAAATGTGATGCATACTACACCCCTCTACATCTAGGAGTCTTCAGCAATGCACGTTAAAGTATTTATCATGCTATTTAAATAACTTTAAAAGGTTTGCTCAATTTAGAACTGAAAGATCGTAAAATCCAGTAAAGCTAACACCGTGAACGAATGCCCTATGAAGTCAGATGTGTCGGCCGAAAGTCGCAAATATTGCGGCTATGCTGTAAACTATCACCATGCAAATTATGTCTCTCTGACGAATTAAAAGTAGAAAAAAGGCAGATCGTTCATGGTCATCCTGTGCCCTGCCGACTGGCCTAGGCTTTCAGTATCTTCACAGATCTTGGTCCCCTGTCCTCAGGATCAGTTTCCCTTCGTGTCACCATCGTAATGCATCCGTCATCATCTCTCTCTGTCTCTGCCTCTCCCTCTTCAATCCTGGATCCTCCCAGTCGTCACATTCTCCAAATGCCTCCCCCTTCATCACATGACCAAAGTACAGTGCTTGTCTTTTCCATATAGCTGCATATATTGATCTTTTGTCATTAGCTTCTTTCAAGCAATCCTCGTTAGTTACTCTGGCAGTCCAAAGGATTCTTTAAAATGCACCTGAGGAACTACATCTTCGTCGCCTCCAAGTTCTTTCAAATTTGTCAGATCGTTACTTAATTAAGTTACACCATTACCAAATGGCCTTGAGAATTATAAAATAACTAGCTACAAACATTTTTAAAATCCCCCCCCCCACTCTCATTCTTTCTCTCTCTCTCTCTCTCTCTCTCTCTCTCTCTCTCTCTCTCTCTCTCTCTCTCTTTCTCGCTCGCCACATTGACGCAATAAACAAACATGGCAATCACACGATCAATATTTAATTAACTTGTACTGCTACCAAATCCTTGCTTAGAAAATTCTAAAAACCAGCAACAAGCCCTTTTGACTTGCTCTGTCCATCTGCGTGTCTGTCTGTCTGTCTCTCACTCTCTTTCTCTCATTCTCACACACATACACACACAGACACACACTCATTTCTTTCCAAATTGGTTTAACAAACAGCCGGGGCAAATAAACGATCGTTATTTAATTAAACTAAACCACTACTTGCTAGCATTCTAAATTACACAAAATCTGGCTCATCATTATAATCAAGTCTCCTGTCGTCAGGCATGGACGATAATCCTTCATTATAGTTTGCGATTTCAAGCATGAAGTATCAGTAGATTTCAAGCAGGAACTATCAGTAGATTTCAAGCAGGAAGTATCAGTAGATTTCAAGCAGGAAGTATCAGTAGATTTCAAGCAGGAAGTATCAGTAGATTTCAAGCAGGAAGTATCAGTAGATTTCAAGCATGAAGTATCAGTAGATTTCAAGCAGGAAGTATCAGTAGATTTCAAGCAGGAAGTATCAGTAGATTTCAAGCAGGAACTATCAGTAGATTCAAGCAGCAAGTATCAGTAGATTTCAAGCAGGAAGTATCAGTAGATTCAAGCAGCAAGTATCAGTCGTATGCTAACACTCCCACGTGTTGCAACAAAACAATTGGTCGCCTAAGACCATCGGAAAACACATATTCACTGAAGCTATGTAGTAATAACGAAAATAATTTTGCATAAACATCCTTGCTTGCACATCTGCTTTTTTTCCACATTTCTGACTCATTTGAATGCAGATTGTTGGTTCCTTGCCTCTCATACAGTCACATTCTGACTTCGAAGAAAGTTTCCATTTAGTGGACGCATTCGACAGGCTTGCAGGGAAAGCAGTGGGTCTATTCTTATTTTCCCCGGAGTGAGGTCCCGGAACCCACACGGGGAGAGCTCATAGCTCTCTCAATCATAGCGTTTGATACGGATGTTCTCTCATGGCGTAATGTCAAACTGTCCAGCCTCTGTATATCAGCCTTCCTGTGACTCTTATCCACCCTAGTGTCATAGGAAGTAAAGGTAGCCTGCAGAGTATTGACTACATCACCCAGCTAGTGCATATTTTCAAGACAAATATGGCACTAGCACCATATATCTAATGTGCAAGTTGTGTAGTAAGTGCTCCTTAATTACTTAGTTCTTCTCCCCTATTATTGTATTAAGCTGGACAACTAACCTGCAATAAACACTTTCGTATGTGCAGCTCACATACCTACGCCACAAGGTACCCGGGTTACATCTGGGATCTGTGTTGAAAAATGTAACAGCGGGTCAGATTCACAGCTTCCTGGTTGCCAAGAAGGATACGAGTGCAGGTCAAATGGATGTGGACATACCTGTCAGAAGATAAATAGTAAGTACTGTATTACAAGTAACGAAGTCAGGCCCACATACAGAGTGACTTCCCTTCCCCCAGATGCCTAGTTGTGACGCAAGGCGTCTTCTATGTTGAAGGGATGTTTGCTTCGGTGTATTGTGTGTATATCTTCTTCTTCTTCTTCTTCTTCGCGTTCACCAGCTGTACACTCTGGCGTAAAGTTCTGGTTGTTCGTCCACCTCTGGACTGCAGTCCTGCTCCAGAAACTGAGTGTTGCGTGTGCATCAGTTTTACAGATCTGATTCAATTGAATGTAGCTGCTGGTTCCTTGCCTCTCAGGCAGATGCACTCCGACTTCAAAGGAAGCTCCCCAGTTAGTCGATTCTTACGACATGCTTTTGGGGAGGCAGTGGGTCTATTCTTGTTTTCCCCACAATAGGGCCCCGGAACCCACACGTGTGTATATAATGTTTGTGGGAGGTTGTGTTGTCGTGAGTCTATTTAAGATATAATGTTTGAGGGAGGTTGTGTTGTTGTGAGTCTATTTGAGGCACAACAGGCGCCTGTGTACAAGTAAAAAGTCCTTCAGGGAGAGAGCTAGAGGCGCTGCGATTCGTGAGTATCGAAACTTGAATGTTTTTGTATTTCTACGTTTTTTGGTCGTGCCTTCCCCACTAGACAGAGAACGCACTGACATGGCTGAAAAAACATAACAGTTTCGGTATTACCGAAGCGTCGCGAAGGTAGCAAAACGTGGAAATAATCATGCAGGTCAGCAGTGATAAGACGAGGAAAGATATAGGTTTTGAAGCGTTGACAATAAGAAATACCTGACACTCTGCAACGTAGAAGACGCCCTGTGTCACAACGAGACATCAATGGAAAAGGAAGTCACTTTGTGTGCTTGATTTCGTTATTTGTTCCAGTATTGTGCCAACACTTGCGTTTTCCTGGCTAGTGCCATCATAACTTGTTGTTGTTATCCCTACTTCTATACAATAATATAGACGAAAGGAAATGGTTCTCACAAACGACACTGACCAATCTTTCTTTTAACTCAGCATCCTAAGTAAATTTAAACACACTTACACATCCACTGGTAGTATCGTAATTTGACTTACAACCAGATACAGAAAAATCTCCAGGCATAGTTAATAATGCTAAACACTCCACAACAGAATATTTCGAAATTTAAATAGAAAGCAAAGTAACCACACAGTAAAAACGCTGTTTAACTAAGCACTTCTCACCCGAAACGTCACATGTGTATCAGCCTGCGCATGCAAGCTGACCGAATCTGCCACCAAGCCTTGTAACAAAAGATGACCATGTCCATAATGTGAGCCTTATATGACGTATAACGGCAAAACAGGATTATTATTATTATTTCATAAACACTCAAAGAAGGGTTATATTGCTCAACGCCTTGGAAAAGAATGAATTAAAGTTTTAAAAAAGCTAAACACACGTCCAACCAACCTCCTTTTTTCAGCCGGACTTGGGACCGGTAATGGCGCTGAAATAAAGTCTACGTGGTAAAAAAAAAAAAAACTATAACAATGGCGAGGAGTGATCAAATCTCACGTGTAAGCGGTTTATAAAACGATTACAATGGAAAAGGTAAAATGTGATACTTTTTCCGTCTCGTCATTTCGGTCATATGAAAACACTTGCGCAGCTAGCGTCTACTTTTAGTAACTAGTAGCTCTCGTAGCATCTGCACAAGTAGGGTAAGCGTAAGCATGCAGTGGGCGCTCTTCTGTGATTTCAATTTTTCCCTCTGACAGAAAACAAATTACGCGTCTGTCACATACCGCTCGTGTCACGAACCTGATTAAGGATTTCTCATAATGAACCAACAGCACTCTGAAATAGTAATAATGTTGGAAAGTCGGTTCTTAATGGTCTAGGCGGAATCCCGCGATCACTATACATATCCAACCTGTTTCAGGGGTAGGGCAACACAAGTTATGGCACTATAGAATATACATACTCCTAGGCGCAACTTGGCCAGACATCTCCACTACTACAAGAATATATCCCCCAGACTATGATAGTTTAGTATCATAGTCATGTTAACACAGAATAAGATCTAATATAATATATGCACTCCAGACAGCTAAGAACAGTGAATGATGGACACTAAATCAAGACTGAAAAATTCCAAGGACACGTAATCAATTAAAATAATACATATATGAATCAGGCACAATGAATTCAATAGAATCAGTGACATTAAGAAACCACAGACACGGCATATCTGACTGGTACTATCAATAAGTCCCAAGAGGCAGCCGGTTTCATCACAGTAATTATGTGGACATTGAACATCCGAGCCTGGCACTGAACCATAAGATGTTCCAACTTATCTGTGTCCGTCTGGTCCACTGCACTCCTGCTTGCTTATTGGTCGTTTGGAATGTCTGACGTTCTTTGGACACGTGTACAGTCAAACTGCATACATGGTAATTTCATTGTAGTTAAACATCTTCATAGATGTCATAGAAGTTAGAGTCTATCAATGAAATAGTATCTCACAATAAAAGTTAAACACTTATTCCTTCACTGCTGGATGCACGAACCAGCTCCTTGAGAGGATACTCTGGCACTAGGTATGTCACTGGCAGCATTCATCAACCGCTGAACTCAGGATTGGTAATGGTGTAGCACCCATGTTAGTGTCTTCTGACCTGATGGTGGTAAAGAAGAGCTTGTGGCTTTCATGCTGGTGGCTTTCAAGCTGGTGGCTTTCAAGCTGGTGGCTTTATGGACTGTTGATTAACTGCCTGGCTTCCAAGGAGATATCATCCTGTGACAAGAAGGAACCCAGAATTAGCAGTCATCTCACAATTAATATGCTTAGCTCATGTTATCACTATCCACACTTAATAACTCAGTGGACAGCTCTCATGATAATGAGACTGTATTGGCCTCTATGTACCTGTGTCAGTCAGTCAGTAGAAAAGGCATGAGACAAGTTCCACAGTGGAGACAGATAGAAGTCTCTCATATAGAGAACATCATCTCTCTACATCCAAATCTGCACTTGTAGTTATACAGACTACTACTTACACAAATATTTATATTATACTCCCCACAGGTTGACTCTAGCCTTCCAGGTTCCCGCAGTGTGTGTACCTGAGTTAACCTATAAATATCCCATGACGTCACTTTGCTTGTCCCCAGCCGCTCGGTGAAACTGTGCTGACCAAATTTGTCCGTCGGTTACTAGATCGACATCCATTTTCATAACTAGTTAGTTATGGAACGAATGGACTGCTAGATTAAATCGTTGATACTAGTGTTTGGTTTGGTAGTGCACATACTCTCAGCTTGAAAAAGGGAAGTTTTGATTTAGGTGGCCGTGAGCATTTTGACACCAAGAGATGTCTCTCTCTGTAATGACTCATAGCCGAGTCATCCCAAGCGTCAGCAGCGGGATAAATATATAGATATCTATATATACTTGTTACTCGTAAACTATAATAGACTTACCCAAGCTTTATGAAATGTCCTGGACGTAAAAGCCGTCCTCTCAGAGTACAAAATTGAGTGTCAAAGTTCTGAACGTTAGTTCCCCTTGAATCTCGGGCAAAGAATGAGAGGGAAAATGGTAGCGTCACTCTTACAGAAGTAGTGCGCCGATTCCTACGCCGAGGTCGTGAATCGTCCCATCCGATTAAGAGTAATAACACAAAGAATCTCTAGCTTTCAACCGTAGGTTTGAAAATGTAGACATTTCAAGAGATTCAGACCATATAGAAATATATATTCCGTCATACAAAGGTGTAAATAGATAACATGGACTATATACCAACTGGACGGGCTAATATTTGAATGTGACCTCATCACTAGGGGCGAGAGAGTCACGAATAGTTCAATGTGTAGGGGTGGTTACGGCCATTCCATGACAGCAACCCTACTCAAGAATCGAACCCTGATCTCCTGCATGGGAGTCCTATGTTCTTATCTGTACGGTCAGTCACTCCTGATAATTATTAACATGATAATATGTAAAAATATAATAATAAAATAATAATCAAAAGTATAATAATAGTGATAAATAGTAAACAGCAATATCAAAATAGGGCATTTTTCTTTTGCACTCGAAAGCGTAAGAAGCAATTTGAGACCTTACATGTGGTTGGAGGGTTGGAAAGGAAGCTTAGGCTTCCCTCCGACACATACACATTTAGGCGGCAGAAAGAGAGTACACTCTAAATTGGGGAATCGGGGTTTGGGTGGGGGGGGGGGGGAGCTCGATGTGCCTAAGCTCAAGTGCCCTTAAATGCAACTGTATTGTAGAGAAAGACAACTGTAATACTGTGAAAAACAACATAGCTGTACTGTTGTCTGTAGTTTTCACAAAATTAACTCCTCTGTCCCACATCTCTAGCAGACAGCCAGCAGAGGCAGATTGGACCCTGTGTTGAACTGTGTGGCTCTGGATGCCCGGAGGTGTTTGAATGCACATCTAATGGGTGCGGTCACACATGTCAGAAAGTGAATAGTATTCTTCAAATATTTTCTTTATATAAAATATTTCAGTGCGATGATACACACTGATATCTTAGTCTACACAATTTAACTTCTGAAGAAAATGTATATCTAAAACCAAAACTAACCATAGAACAAACCACCTCTGTAATCAACGAGCCATACTCTGTCTAAGCCCGGTAAATCCCACCTGTGCCGCGTTAAGACGACGTGCGATCAGCATCACCGGCCACTGGGAAACTTACAACGGCCAACCGAGAACACATCGAGAGACAAATCCAGCAGAGCGCATTTTGACTGACTGACTTTCTACCCCACCAGGACATCACACAAGCGATAAACACCGATGACACGATGTGCCACCATGTGGGTGAGGATCACAATGGAGAGGTCCCAGAAACCGCGTTCAGCATGTAGGCCATATTTATGGCTAGGCTATATTGCGGGCCCTGGCAAAAGCGAGAGTAGGGCTTCAAATAACGAAAAATTTCATCCTAAAAAGGACGAAAAGTATAAATATTTTGCGCAAGCATAGAGCGCATTTTCCTGTGTTTCGCTTTTTTATGCTCATGAATTTGCCAGATTTTCAGTTCACGTCCATCCAAAATCAAAATTATCAACATGCCCGTTGGCACCTTGCCTCACAAACAAAAACTATTTTTTTTTTTAAAGTGCATGTGGTCGGAAGGTTGAAGAGGGAGCTTATTCTCTCTTTCCCCACACACACATTTAAGGGAGCAGAAGCTGAGGACAACATAAAGTATGGGGACCCGGGGGCGGGGGGGGGGGGGGGGCTTGAGGTGCCAAGCTTAAGTGCCCTTGAACGTATTGTAGCGAAAGACAACATAACTGTAATACTGTGAAAAAAAAACATAACTGTACTGTAGTCTGTCTGTAGTTTTCACAATCCTAACTTTTCGGTCCCACATCTCTAGCAGACAGTCAACAGAGGCAGATTGGACCCTGTGTTGAACTGTGTGGTTCTGGATGCCCGGAAGGGTTTGAATGCAGATCTAATGGGTGCGGTCACACATGTCAGAAAGTGAAAAGTAAGTGAAAACCGACTAACGTATGCTTCACGTGGTGTAAATATAATTTCTTATCCTTTCCTCTTCTTCTTCTCTCTTCTTCATACTTCTACTTTCTTTATCCTTTTGCTTCTTTCGTCTTCGTTCTTTTTCTTTCTTTTTTTCTTTCTTCTTCTTCTTCTTCTTCTTCTTCTTCTTCTTCTTCTTCTTCTTCTTCTTCTTCTTCTTCTTCTTCTTCTTCTTCTTCTTCTTCTTCTTCTTCTTCTTCTTCTTCTTCTTCTTCTTCTTCTTCTTCTTCTTCTTCTTCTTCTTTTTCTTCTTCTTCTTATTATTATTCTTTCGTCTTCTTTCTTCTTCTTCCTTTTTTCACAATCTTCTTTTTTCTTCTTCTTCTTTCTTCATCATCTTCTTCTTCTTCTTCTTCTTCTTCTTCATCATCTTCTTCTTCTTCTTCTTCTTCTTCTTCTTCTTCTTCTTCTTCTTCTTCTTCTTCTTCTTCTTCTTCTTCTTCTTCTTCTTCTTCTTCTTCTTCTTCTTCTTCTTCTTCTTCTTCTTCTTCTTCTTCAATCTTCTTCTTTCTTCTTTCTTTTACTTTTTTTCTTCTTTCTTCTTCTTCTTTTTTTTTCTTTCTTCTTCCTTCTTATTCTTTTTCTACTTTCTTCTTCTTCTTTTTTCTTCTTTCTTCTTCTTTTTTTCTCTTTTCTTCTTCTTCTTCTTTCTTTTTCCTTTTCTCTTTCTTCTTTTTTCTTTTTCCTTTTCTTCTTCCTCTTCCTTCTTTTTTCTTTTTATTCGTTCTTCGTTGTTCTTCCTCTTCTCTATTTGTCTTTCCTCTATCTCTTAATGGAACACATGTAGTTATTCAATTTATGTCAAGCTCTATTTATTCTTGGTCATTATCATTATTTAGCAGGTCTTTTACAGCCTGTCGGAAATTCTCTTTCACCAGCTTTCTTGCCTTTTGCACTCGCCTGTATGAGTGACCTTCAACCTCACCAGGGCCGCACAACGAGCCACCATTCAGACAAGAATCACCATCTTGCAAGTGCCAGTAACCCCGTTCAACCGTTAGGTTATATTAAGGCCCCTGATGGCAGTCTGGATGGGGCTTTAAAATAACAACAAATTGCGTCCCAAACTAGGATTGGAATTTTGCACTCTCCCGCCCGTCTCTTAAATCAGGGGTTCATCTTCGTGCCCTTTGGCCGCAGCTCGTCCCTCCCACTGTTCTTACACTACAGTATCGCTTGATATGGCGAAATGATTTCAGTTTTCGAGACAATGTGCTGCTTGCGAGCCAATCTTACTTGATGTTAGGATCCTTGAGATATCAGTCATTCTGTTCCTCTTGGTCCATGGTATTCTGAGAGCTTGTGAATAACATTTCTGCTCAAATGCCCCCCCCCCCCTCCCCCTCCATGTCTCCATGATTCCCCAGCCCTATTTGCTTTCATAACAAAAACATCTTCAATGTCCTGTCTCCACCTTTGCGGAGGTCATTCTCTGCCTCTTTTAAATAGGTTAGAATACCGTTATATAATACAGAAATCCCGGGTTTTGTTATGTTTTAAACGTCACCGTGCAATGCAATGGCAATGGCAAACTTCTGTACGTAGATTACCTCGTAAAACAGCCAGCAAATCAAGAGTTTGGTTTACGGCGTCCTGTAAAGGTTATGTAACTTAAACAACAGGGAGCCGCCGTGGTCTTGCGGCTAGACACTCGCCCTGTGGATCTGAAGGTCTTGGGTCCAAATCCTCGTGGAACCGTGATTTTTTTAAACATGACCTTGGCTCACAGGTCTTCTCGTACTAGTATGTGAGTATATATGCGTGTATGTGAGTGTGTAAGATTGTGTACACATGATTTGTGTATGCATTATTCTATAATGTATATTTCTTTATTATATTCATAACATGCGTTATTGATAATAGGCATTGGCACTCTGAAAAATGAGTGCTTAAAAGGGCCGAATGTCAGACGGGCCTGCGTGCCCAATTTGTAACGCTTTGAAAATAAAGTTTGTTCGTTCTTCTTCTTCTTCTTCTTGTTTTTGTTCTTTGCTCTTGTTGTTCTTGTTCTTGTTCTTGTTCTTCTTCTTCTTCTTCTTCTTTGTGTTCACTGGCTGTATACTCCGGTGGAAAGTTCTGGTTGTTCGTTCAGCTTTGGACTTTAGTCAAGTATCTAGTTATCGAGAATCGGGCGACGAATGGAGCGTTAGCAGGCGACGAGACGACGTGCTGCTTATCGAGCTGATGAGCCAGCGAGTGTGAGCGCGTTTTCCTGTTTCGTTTTTTTTTAAATGCTCATGAATTTTCTGGATTTTCAGTTCCCGTCTATCTAAAATCACAATTATCAACATACCCGTTGGCACCCTGCCACATAAACAAAAACTATTTTTTTTTTTTTTAAAGTGCATGTGGTCGGAAGGTTGAAGAGGAAGCTTAAGCTCCCCTCCCTTACTCACACATTGGGGGGGGGGGGGGGCAGAAGCTAAGGACACCATAAACTACGGGGACCCAGGGACAAAGGGGGGGGGGGGGAGCTCGAGGTGCTAAGCTTCAGTGCCCTTGAACGTAACTTATTGTAGCGAAAGACAACGTAATTGTAATGCTGTGAAAGACAATATAACTGTACTGTTGTCTGTCTGTAGTTTTCACAAAATTAACTCCTCTGTCCCACATCCCAAGCAGACAGTCAGCAGAGGCAGATTGGACCCTGTGTTGAACTGTGTGGCTCTGGATGCCCGGAAGGGTTTGAATGCAGATCTAATGGGTGCGGTCACACATGTCAGAAAGTGAAAAGTAAGTGAAAACCGATTAAAGTATGCTTGACGATGTTTAAATATAATTTCTTATCCTTGCCTCTTCTTTTTTTCTCTCTTTTTCATTCTTCTACTTTCTTCTTCCTTCTGCTTCTTTCGTCTTCGTTCGTTTTCGTTCTTCTTCTGCTGTCTTCTTATTTCTTCTTCTTTTTCTTCCTATTTGTCCTATTTTTACATTCTTCTTCCTTCTTCTTCTTTTTTCTTCTTTCTCCTTCTTCTTCTTCATTCTTCTTCTTTTTTCTTCCTTTTACTAATTTTTTTCTTCTTTTTCCTTTTTCTTGTTTTCTTTTTCTTCTTCCTTCTTTTTTTCTGTCTTCTTCTTCTTTCTTCTTCTTTTTTCTTCTTCTTTCTTCTTCCTTTTCTCTTTTTCTTCCTTCTTTTTTTTCTTTTTCTTTCTTCTTGTTTTTCTTCTTGTTGTTTGTCTTTCCTTTATCTCTTAATGAAACACATTTAGTTATCCAATTTTTGCCAAGCTCTATGTATTCTTGGTCACTATCATCATGTAGCAGGCCCTTTACAGCCTGTCTGAAATAGTCTCTCGCCAGGTTTCTTGCCTTTTGCACTCGCCTGTGTGAGTGACCTTTCACTTCACCAGGACCGCACAACGAGCCACCATTCGGACAAGAATCACCATCTTGCAAGTGCCAGTAATACCGTTCAACCGTTAGGTTATATTAAGGCCACTGATGACAGTCGGGGTGGGGCTATAAAATTACAACTTGCGCCCCAAACTAGGACCGGAATTTGTCACTCTCCCGCCCGTCTCTTAAATCACGGGTTCATCTTCGTGCCCTTTGGCCGCAGCCCGGCCCTCCCACTGTTCTTACACTACAGTATCGCTTGATATGGCGAAATGATTTCAGTTTTCGAGACAATGTGCTGCTTGCGAGCCAATCTTACTTGATGTTAGGATCTTTGAGATATCAGTCATTCTGTTCCTCTTGGTCCATGGTATTCTGAGAACTTGTGAATAACATTTCTGCTGCGTGAAGGCCTAAATAAACACAAAATCTTTAATTAACATTCTTTCAGGCAGAAGTTGACAACGGAAACCACCAAAGGCCACCCGACGTTCTGAAGCATATTGCTGAAGACATTGCACCAAAGGGGACCAGCACCCGGAAATTTCAGACTCTCTTATGCCACCCCACCCCCAAACCACATGAACGTTAATAATGCCTTCAGTTTTATTTCAGGCCACTGGAAATCCACCCACCAGAAGTTTTAACGCCGAGAAGCCACATCTCTCCATCTATCTGTCGCTCTCATTCTCCCGACCTAACTATCATATCTACTGGCACATTCGAGCAAATTTGATCTCTCATTTGCAGTCTATCTTACTTCCACTACTTTTCCACACTTCGTAGAAAAAAACGGGCCGATCACAACAACAGATTGTGACGGCCCTGGTTGTCCTGAAAGGGAACATTGTTTATGACGGCGCAACCGATGTTTGTTTGGCTTTTTCCGGCGGCTTACAGATCGGCAACCAAGCAGCAACAGGGCACCAGCACAGCGACCAGCACGAGGCAAGCCAAGCGCCAGCAACAGTCAGCTTGTACCCGTAGATATCATCACAAAGAGGTCTGGATCACACCAGAACCAAAAACCACAAGCAGTACAGCAAGGAAGCAAACAACCGTAATATCAGGTGTGACTACACACCACAAATAAAAGGAAACCATATAGGACAGCCAAGGAACCTTCTTCGATATAGCAGGCCTCCGGGCGGCTGAAAGAGGATCAAATTTGAAATTTTTGTTGGACGAATTGAAATTGGAACATTTCTGCTCAAATTCCCCCCTCACCCCCCTCCTGTGGCTCTATGGTTCGCGAGCCCTATTTGCTTTCATAAAGAAAACATCTTCAATGTCCTGTATCCAGATTTGCGGAGGTCGTTCTCTGCCTCGTTTTTAAAGGTTAGAATACTGTTATACTATTCAAAAATCCCGGGTTTCATTATGTTTTAAACGTCGACTGTGCAATACAATGGCAATGGCAAACTTCTGTACGTATTTTGCCTCGTAAAACAGCCAACAAATCATGAGTTTGGTTTACGGCGTCCTGTAAAGGCTATGTAAGTTAAACAACACCGAGCCGCCGTGGTCTAGCGGCTAGACACTCGACCTGTGGATCTGAAGGTCGTGGGTCCAAATCCTCATGCAACCATGTTTTTTTTTAAACATGACCTTGGCTCACACGTCTTCTTCTTCTTTTTCTTCTTCTTCTTCTTCTTTTTCTTCTTCTTCTTCTTCTTTTTCTTCTTATTTTTCTTCTTCGTGTTCACTGGCTGTATACTCCGGCGGAAAGTTTTGGCTGCTCGTTCACCTGTAGGCTTTAGTCAAGTATTTAGTTATCGAGAATCGGGCGACGAATGGAGCGATAGCGGGCGACGAGACGAGTCGTGCTGCTTATCGAGCTGATGAGCGAGTGAGTGTGAGCGCGTTTTCCTGTGTGTCGTTTTGTTTAATGCTCATGAATTTGCCAGATTTTCAGTTCACGTCTATCCAAAATCAAAATTATCACAATGCCCGTTGGGACCCTGCAAGATAAACGAAAACTATTTTTTTTTAAATGCATGTGGTCGGAAGGTTGAAGAGGGAGCTTAAGCTTCCCTCCCTTACACACACACATTTAGGAAGGGGGGGGGGGCAGAAGCTAAGGACACCATAAAGTAGGGAAACCCAGGGGCGGGGGAGGGGGCTTGAGGTGCTAAGCTTCGGTGCCCTTGAACGTGACTGTATTGTAGAGAAAGACAACATAACTGTAATACTGTGAAAGACAACATAACTGTACCGTTGTCTGTAGTTTTCACAAAATTAACTCCTCTGTCCCACATCTCAAGCAGACAGTCAGAGGAGACAGATTGGACCCTGTGTTGAACTGTGTGGCCCAGGAGACTCTGGATGCCCGGAAGGGTTTGAATGCAGATCTAATGGGTGCGGTCACTCATGTCAGAAAGTGATTAGTAAGTGAAAACCGACTAACGTATGCTTCACAATGTTTAAATATAATTTCTTATCCTTTCCTCTTCTTCTTCAAATATTTAATTTTTTTATCCCTTTGCTTCTTTCGTCTTTGTCCTTCCTCCACTGTCTTCTTCTTTCTTCTTCTTTTTTTTCACTTTCTTTTTCTTCTTTTTTCTTTCTTTCCCTTCTTCTTCTTCTTCTTCTTCTTCTTCTTTTTCTTCTTCTTTTTTCTTCTTCTTCTTTCTTCTTCTTCCTTCTTCTTCTTTTTTATTCCTTCTTCTTTTTTCTGCTTTTTTTGTCTTCTTCCTTTTTGTTCTTCTTGCTCTTCTTATTCTTTTTTTGGGGTCTTTGCTTTCTCTCTTAATGGAGCACATGTAGTTATTCAATTTATGTCAAGCTCTATTTATTCTTGGTCATTATCATCATGTAGCAAGCCCTTAACAGCCTGTCGGAAATTCTCTTTCACCAGCTTTCTTGCCTTTTGCACTCGCCTGTATGAGTGACCTTTAACCTCACCAGGGCCGCACAACGAGCCACCATTCGGACAAGAATCACCATCTAGCAAGTGCCAGTAACCCCGTTCAACCGTTACGTTATATTAAGGCCCCTGATGACAGACGGGATAGGGCTATAAAATTACAACAAATTGCGTCCCATACTAGGACGGGAAATTTGCCCTCCCCCACCCGTATCTTAAATCAAGAGTTTATCTTCGTCCGCTTCGGCCCCAGCCCGGCCTTCCCACTGTTTTTCAACTACAGTATCGCTTGATTTGGCTACATTATTTCAGTTTTCGAGACAATGTGTTGTTTGCGAGCCAATCTTACTTGATGTTAAGATCTTTAAGATATCAGTCATTCTGTTCCTCTTGGTCCATGGTATTCTGAGAGCTTGTGAATAACATTTCTGCTCAAATGCCCCCCCCCCTCCCCCTCCATGTCTCCATGATTCCCCAGCCCTATTTGCTTTCATAACAAAAACATTTTCAATGTCCTGTCTCCAGATTTGCGGTCATTCTCTGCCTGTTTTAATAGGTTATGAATACCGTTATACTATTCAGAAATCCCGGGTTTCATTATGTTTTAAACGTCGACCGTGCAATGCAATAGCAATGGCTAACTTCTGTACGTAGATTGCCTCGTAAAACAGCCAACAAATCATGAGTTTGGTTTACGACGTCCTGTAAAGGTTATGTAAGTTAAACAACAGGGAGCCGCCGTGGTCTAGCGGCTAGACACTCGACCTGTGGATCTGAAGGTCTTGGGTCCAAATCCTCATGCAACCGTAATTTGTTCAAACGTGACCTTGGCTCACATGTCTTCTATTTCTTTGTGTTCACTGGATGTATATTCCCGCTGAAAGTTCTAGTTGTTCTTTCACCTTTGGACTTTCTCGTTCCAGAGCAAAAGGCATGTACATCCGTTCTACAGATCTGACTTATTTGTGTGCAGATGCTGGTTCCTTGTCCTTAAGGCTTCCTTGTCTCCGACTTCGAATAAAGCTCTCTATTGTTCAACTCTTACGACATGCTTCTTTTAGAGGCAGTGGATATATTCTTGTTTCCGCCACAATGGCGCCCCGGAATCCAAGCGGGGAGGTTTTCAGGTCGACAAAGCCTTAAATCGATTCCAAGTAAGGGCCAGTGAAGTAAAGGAGGCCGCTATTATGTTGACCCCATGACACATCGAGGGCTAGTTAGTCTATAATTCACGAGTCTAGCCTCCTATGCCGGATACACCCTAGCGTGAAAGAGACCCCCTCACCCCCTCATCCTCGTTTTGTATGTGTTGGTAACGTCACATTGTTGACACAATTTTACAGTGATGATCTTCTAAGTTTCCTGACGCTAGTTTCTCTAACTTCTTCAGCGGAACCTATTTTTGGAGTCTGCGCTGAACTATGCGGCGAAGGGTGTCCTGAAGGCCAGGCATGTCTCTCAAACGGCTGTGGCCACTCGTGTCAGTGAGTACACTCGTTTCTCTTCTCTCAGTTAACCACTTCTCTATTAACATAAGTTAAAGTTAGTTGTGTATCGTTTACAGAACTTTGCAGAACCAAAACCGCATTTTGTTTAAATGTTGTGGGCTTCTAGGCAAATTTTACGTTTAGTACTGTTTTATTGTCGGCGTTTGTGGCTTAGGCGTTACGAACGCGCTTCGTAATACCGGGGTGCCGAGTTCGATCCCAGCTGCAGGCCTTGCGCTGGTTTTGACAGGGGTATCGAGAAGCCGACCATCAAGAAAGCAGTGGCAAACTACTGGACGTTTATTTGCCTAGAAAAACCATAACAGCCAGAAAATGCTGGGGTTCGTTCTGCAACGTCCTTTAAAGGATACGCAACTAAATAAAAAAAAAAGTTTTCTTTTGCCCCTAAAAGTCAGTTCTTGGTACCACTGTCGAAACCAACGCAAAATAAATCGTCCGCAGCAATGATCGAACCCGGTACCCCGGCATTACGAAGCGCGTTCGCAACACCACAGACGCCGACCTATTACCATAAGGGTCTTTATAAAATTTAGACAGGTGTGCTGAAAACTTGAGTCTCAGGCACATCGAGGGTCCCCTTCTTTCTTTCCTCCCTCCGGTTTTTCTTTTTCTTTTTTAAAGCACCGCGTAATCTTCTGTTTTATAACTGTTGACACTCATGGTTGCCCTGACATTTCTCTGATTTATTCATTCCTTTTGAATTCATACTATTTTATTATCATCAGACATTTGTTTTCCAATGCATTTAACTTTCTGTACGTCTTTAGTGGTTCTTCAGCTTTCACTTGTATACGATATCATTTTAAATATATTATTATAATTATTTGCTATTAAACTTCTTCTTCTTCGTCTTTTTTTTTCTTCTTCTTTATCATCATCTTCTTTTTCTTCATCATCTTCATCATCTTCTTCTTCTTCTTTTTCTTCTTCTTCTTCTTCTTCTTCTTCTTCTTCTTCTTCTTCTTCTTCTTCTTCTTCTTCTTCTTCTTCTTCTTCTTCTTCTTCTTCTTCTTCTTCTTCTTCTTCTTCTTCTTCTTCTTCTTCTTTTTCTTCTTCTTCTTCTTTTTATTATTATAATTTTTTAAAATTAATATTACTTTTTTTTATTATTATTAATCACTCAATGAAAAATGGGCTTCTTCAGCCCTCCCCCTCCCCTTAAAATGAGTACTATGTCTAAGACCCTGCACCCCACCACCTTCATTTACCCTGTGTCGGTAATACGATTTGACTGTTTATAATAAGCTATTTTCGTGGGCAAATCCACCCCTCCCCCCCCCCCCCAACAACCATTATATATGTATTAAGGTTTTGTTCAACGTGTTGTCCTCATCGTTATGTCTATGCATATACGACTTGTTAAAAAAACTAGAGTTTTGCCTTTTTCTACAGGACTGTAAGGCCCTGAAGTCAGCTAATGACGGATCAGAACAGCTGGAGAAAGGCATAGAGAAAGAGACAGTGCTTATATTCAGAAAGCAATATTGGCATTTGTTTTAAAACAAAACACCGTATAAATAAATTATTAATAGTCATTTGTTCGTTACTTTTTCATTGTTATTGCAGTGTTTACATGTCTATTGTTGGAGTGTTGCCACGTTGTGTTGTAGTTTACAGCTAGGCTGTGAGATATCTGCACCTTTTAGGCCAGCGATCCGATTTCAGCAATACTTTAATTAACCCCCTTTTACGACATGCTTTTGTAATAGCAGTGAATCTCTTCTTCTTTTTTTTGGGGGGGGGGGGGGGGGGAGGGAGGGGGGGGGGGGGGGGAGAGAACTCGGAACCTATCGAGGAACTTAGAAAATAACATGATCAGGCATTTTTAGTTGTATGTGGACTTTGGTCTTGATCCAGAACTTAAATTTTACATGCATGTCCGTTTTACAGGTCTAGATGATATGAATGCAGACTGTTGGTTCCCTGCCTCCTTTGCTGATGCACTCCGACTTAGAAGGAAATACCTATTAATTAGTCGACTTTTAGGACATACTTGTTAGGGTCCGTCCTGTTCCCTTCCAAAATGCGGGAACTATTCCCTCTCACAATGCGGGAACTGTTCCCTCTCACAATGCGGGAGCTATTCCCTCCCACAATGCGGGAACTGTTCCCTCCCACAATGCGGGAACTATTCCCTCCCACAATGCGGGAACTATTCCCTCCCACTATGCCGGCATGGAACTCACACGGGGAGTCAGTCAGATAAGAAAAGGATAACAATAATTATGGTCCAGTAACGGGGTTTTAGTTTTCAGCACAATGCTAAAGTCCAAATGGACGTACAACCAGGACTTTCCGTCAGAGCTTACAACCGCTGAACAAAGAAGAAGAAGAAAATGGATTACTGATCTTCTTTCAGAGATCTGCAGGAAAATACATTTCGACAACCTGGATATCTCTCTCTTTCTCTCTCTTCTCTCCTGCTCTCGCTATCTCTTCTTCGCTCTCTCTTCACCACCCCCTCTTTGCGCTCTCTCACTTTCTCTCTCTTCGCTCTTTCCTCTCTGTTACTGACTGTCTCGTTCTCTCTTCTCTCCAGCTCTCGCTATATCTTCTTGGCTCTCTTCACCGCCCCCTCTTCACGCTCTCTTGCCTTCTCTCTCTTCGCTCTTTTCGCCGGTACGCACTCTCTTCGCTCTATCCTGTCTGTCTGTCTGTCTCTCCCTCCCTCCCTCTCTCTCCCTCCCTCCCTCTCTCTCTCTCTCTCTCTCTACACACAAACAAACACACTGGACCAGACGATCACCCATCCATTCATCAGCCACTAACTTCTACAGTAGCAGGAGAAGCTGAAGCAGAAGCTTCTGCAGTCTTGACGTTGTTGATAAAGCTGGATATTTCCACCATCATACAGACAACTGTACCATTCAATCACAATGAATGTCCAGATTACTTTGCTCCCTTTATTTGTAACTAAACTAGATAGTATTCAAACCCGAATGTGAATTAGTTACATATTCCTCCTACAATAGAAGCACAGTCGAGTTCAATGTGTCTTCTCTTGTTATCATGGTCGTACACAGTGGGGTAAGTTCACGACAGGACTACCCTGTTAAAGAAATTAACAGACTCAGTTTTAACAAGATATATATCAGATTTATGTGAACACACTGGGAGGACATTATTTTTATCATAGGGTGAGAAAATGCATCCTGAAACCTTAAAGTTATGGCAGGGCAGTCCAGGACCTGAGCCTGGGTTGGGTCTATGAGGGAAGTAAAAGAGACCGGCGTGATGTTGACCACATCCCACACCAAGGGCCGAATAATCTATAAAATATAAGTCTAGCCTCATATGCCCAGTTCACCACTGGCGTGAAAATGTACTCCCCCACCCCCCCCCCTCCAACCCCCAACCCCCCAACCTGTTTTTCATTTTTTTTAAACTTTGCAGTGGTGATAAATAAGCAGTTAACATACTGGGTTTTAACCAGATACGTGTGAGATTTATATGAGCACATTGTGAGGACATTAACTTTATCACAGGACAAATCCTAAAACCTTGAACTTATGGCAGGGCAGACCAGGACCTAAGTTTGGGTTGGCAACAGGTCTAGGAGGGAAGCTCCGAGAGGCGGACAGACCGAGCACTGCTCTTCTGATCTGGTAGCTTTTGTAGCATTCTTTGTTAAGACGTAAAGGTGTAACCTTTTCCTTGGAGAAGATAAGACAGTCCACCAAGTGAGTGATCAGGCTGATTAGGCAACACCTGATCTTTACAATACCGCTGATGCATTGCGCTAAAGACGAGGAAGTACATCCCTGGGTTTGATTCCAACACCTCCGTAAGGATCAGCATAACACTGTCGTCTGCTGAGACGAAAAGGTGCCAGAAACAATGAGCTATCTGTGCTTATGTGTGCAGCCTAATCGGCAACTCTGACTTAAGGCAGTTTCGCAGTCTCGGAATACCAGTGTTCGAAGTGAGCTGCAGGAGATTCGGTACCCGGCCGATCTGTGTTGATTTTGACCACTGTGTGGGTATCGTATCATTCAAAAAGCACTGGTAATCTTCAGAAAGTGCGTTTGTTTGCTTTAACCAGCTGTAAACTCAACTCCAGCTGAAAGTCCTGGCTGTTCATCAGTTTCTCAATTTTGGCTTTGTTCCAGGACCTGAGCTTTGCGTTTACATCCGTTTTACAGATCTGGCTTGCTTGTATACAAAGTGTTTGTTCCTTGCCTCCCAGGCAGATGCACTCCGACTTCAAAACAAACACCACTAATTAGTCGCCTTCTACGACATGCTTGTAGCAGTGTGTCTATTTTTATTTCTCGTCTCTTCCCCAAAATGTGACTCTGGAACACACACGGGAACTTTCGAAAGTAGAACTGACAGTAAAACCACATACATGTCAACACGTGTTTGTGAATTCTAGTTTAATGTTCACTGTTGAATTAAAAATCAATATCACAGCACTCGGGACACCCTCATAAGCGCCCCGTCCCCATCTTCAGCTGCAAGCGAAGTGTTCCAATTCCGATGGCACCAGTAACTCACTGATTGTATATCCGTCTCGTCTTCCCCTTGAGTGTTGAGCGTCGGCCAGATCCCCTGGTAACTCCTCGCAGCGCCATTTTCCTTAGACCATAATAATGTATTCGTGCCTACACACTGTTCACTCGCTCTCAAAGGGCCCTCACAGCAACTAGCTTGTCATACATTATTTCACCACTAAGTGGTGCAGAACTAGCCAGTCTATTTGCCTGCTCGTTTCCCAACACACCGACATCACCTTTAGAAAGAATCCAAAAGACGCTAACTACCGGCTAGTTTTATGTTATGTCCTACTGTGAATTCCAGTCCATGACATACAACTAATATTTGAACCGCTTTGGCGACAGAGTGACGTCAAGATGGGTCGCGCTAACTCAGTGACTAGCACGCTTGTTTGCTACTCCGAAGGTAATAGGTTCTAAGCTCTTTGAAGCAGATAACAACAATGGCACAGGCACCCACCTCGACCAAGCTTAAAAATGGGTCCCAGGAAATTCTACAAAAAGTAACGGCTGTTGGCATTATTTTGACCTTGACAAAAAGTAACGGCTATTGGCATTATTTTGACCTTGACAAAAAGTAACGGCTATTGGCATTATTTTGACCTTGACAAAAAAGTAACGGCTGTTGGCATTATTTTGACCTTGACAAAAAGTAGCGGCTGTTGGCATTATTTTGACCTTGACAAAAAGTAACGGCTGTTGACACTATTTTGATCTTGACAAAAAGTAACGGCTTATTGGCATTATTTTTACCTTGACAAAAAAGTAACGGCTGTTGGCATTATTTTGACCTTGACAAAAAGTGACGGCTGTTGGCATTATCTTGACCTTGACAAAAAAAAAAGTAACGGCTGTTAGCATTATCTTCACCTGGACAAAAAGTAAAGGCTGTTCGCATTATCTTGACCTTGACAAAAAGTAACTGCTGTTGACATTATCTTGACCTTGACAAAAAGTAACGGCTGTTGGCATTATCTTGACCTTGACCAAAAGTAACGGCTGGTGGCATTACCTTGACCTTGACAAAACGTAACGACTGTTGGCATTATCGTGACTTGACAAAAAGTAACGACTGTTGCATTATCTCGACCGTGTCACCACAGATCGAATGCCGAACTGTCTATAAACATTAGGGTGTTTATATTTCTATTTTAGCCTTTAATTATGGAGGAGCCGTTTTTGTTATACTACTTGATGGGCAGCTGTGGCTATTGTCATTCCGTATCTTTGTAGAAAAGTCTTTAATGTCATCAGTCCATTTCTGCAGGGCAACCTTTTGCTTTCATATGAGATCTTTTGATGTGTAGCCCCTGACTTGGTAGTTGTTGTGGCTGCATTCTGACGATATGACCAAACCATTCGATCTTCTGTTTCTCAATGAATTTGATGCACAGCGGTTTTACCACAATCTATTTGATAGTATAATTCATCATGCTATTTAATCTTCTTAACGTCCATACCGTGTGGCGTTGGTAGTCATGTCTGTCCACAACCTTCTGTCTCGTGTACTTTTAATCAGCTATGACACAGATGATCTTCTATGTCATTTCAGACTGTCTATCATCTTCTTTCTCGGTCTCCCTCAGCCTCTCCTCCCCTCTCATCCAACTTTCCCACTGTCACGGTGTACTCCAATGTTAGTTATTAATGAAGAGAAACAGAAGAATGATTGTACTTACTGACATGTGTGACCACAGCCGTTTGAACGACATTCATAGCCTTCAGGACACCCCTGTGCCTCGCATAGTTCAACACAGAGTCCAAAAACTGGTTCTTCTATAAAATAAAAAGATTTTTTTATGACCTGTGTGTTATCAAAGAAGTCATGATCGTTAGTTGGTGTTTGGATGGTCACAAATGCTCTGGGATACTCAATTCAAACGTATAGGACTGATTTAGTTACATGAAACCCATCTTTTGTTTGAGTTCAAAGTTTAAACCTAATCCAGATTCCATCACAAGTAAGAAAAAATAAAGGTAAAGGACCCTTTTCCACGCCTTCGGGCGAATAGGGCACATAGGGCTAAACCTATATTTTATAGACCAATCGGACATAATGGGTGATGTGGTCAGCATCACGCAGACTGCCTTTACTTCCATAGACTGCACCCGGCACCCAATCACGGCTGGGTCGACCAGGGAGCCAAGGTCATTTTTGAAAAAAGTCTGACTCCTCCAGGGAGCGAACCCACGACCTTCCGATCCGCAGGCGACATTTACACAAGTAAGTATTTATTACTTTTTTACTTCACGTAGACGCTCCTCTTCTACCGTGGAGTGCAGAGGTTTGCCAGATCATCAGACTTATCTACCTGCAGTTTTCTTTCTGGCTTGTTCCCTCCATTTCTCTGTCAGTCAGAATGTTGTCTTTCCAGCGGACCCTGGATTGCCCTGGACGTCCAGCTCCCTGGTTCTTAGCCTCTCATGCCGGCCATGGCGGCCAATTTTCTTTCATTGCAAGTATTTATACCAACGATAATTCATTCAACCCTTACAGATTATAATCTGGATATACAAGGTCTCGATGCAGTCCTTTTATCAAGCTGTGTGCCCTTACCTATTATGTCATTTGCAAAGCATTTCACATTTTAATCCTCTGTATTCCTTGTTCCCTTACATTATAAAGTTTGACATTTATCACTTTTTTCATGTTCCCTCAACTGATTCATTTCTACATTGAAGATTTCAAAGCAAAAACAAGGATTGTCTCGACAAAACATAATATTTCGCAATTCACGTGAATCTATCATAGTATAGATCACTTTGCAATGATGCACAATATTGACAGAAGTACAAAGTAAAGTTAAAAGTAAAACTCGCTTGCGATGCATAGCCGTCTGTTAGACGTAATATAACACCCAATCTACTCCTACAGTAAGATGCGTACCCCCTCAACATCGCAGATAGAACTATCTCATACACCCTTGGTGCGGAAATAGTAAAGAGGTTTTGGAGAGACTGGGAATGAAAAGGGTTATTGGAAGAAATACAATTATCATAATTATATGAAGGAAATGTTGGAGACGACGAGTAAAAGGTGGGTAGCGATACAAGTGGGAGGATAATTTAAAAAAAAAAAAAACGATCGACAAACAACAGTCTGACAAAGTGTACACTTAGGGTGAGAGACATGGAGTGTTGGGAATTAATGGCAACCAATTTTCATTGTGGAGGCGTCACCCGATTAAAGTGCAGCAACTTGTTAACAATTAATGCCTCATTAACAGCAAATCATAATAGCAACAATAATAATATTTATACTTGACTGGGTGCAGTAAGGCGGTTAACAAATTAATATAGCAGTAACAGCAAATTAATAATAATAATTATTATTTAGAAAATAAAAGGTATCACTTACTGGTCACTTTCTGACAGCTGTGTCCGCAGCCATTTGACCTGCACTCATATCCCACTGGGCAGCCTCCAATTTGGAGAGCACGAGCGATGGCGCCGCTGCTACACTCCTCGTCACATATTCCCACCTGCCTCTCTTGATTTTCCGCTTGAACTGTATGAGAGAAATGTTAAGAGTCATGCAAGTAACAATGGGCGTTTTTTCTTCTCTTTCTCTTACTGGTTTTGTTATTTGAAATCTTCAACAAGGGAGAAAAAAAAAAAAAAGAGAAATCTTTCAGATTCTTACGGTGGATAATATCTCCGCCAAGGCCGTTCCCAAGGCAGGCCGAGAAAGGAGGGGAGATAGGCGTGTGACCAGCTCATCCACCCTGTTCAAATTAGGTCTTTCTATATCTCTCTGTGGCAGGGTGCCAAAAGGCAGTTGATACTTTTGATTCGACTGCATGCGAACTAAACATCTGGCAAGTTTGTGAGCATAAAAAAGACGGGGCAGGAAATTTGGCCTCTTACCTTCCCGCCCTCCGGACTGACCATTCGCCTTAGAGATATGTGACAGAGTCGAGGGATGGGCTGGCAAAAGTTTGTCGGTGGTAGTACAGTTCAGTAGTTACATCGTTTTAGATATAAATTTCCATCATAGTTAGATCTGAATTTTCTCCTGTAGTTAAATTGTGATCACCAGTGTGTATCATCGCAAGGAAATATTAGATTTCAGGTCGCTTGGACCGACCTTTCACCTTTGTTAGAGGAAGTGCTTAGTACATGGTTTGAGTGAACACAATTTTGGTTGTTAACGTAATGTTATCTATGAAACACTTAGTTTGGTGTTCAGGAAAATAAACAGATGTTGAATATTATGGTTATATTCATTTGCTTGATTCAAGATAGAACTTGTAGTTCGTGCACGTGGTCTGACTAGACGTTGCCTATGTAGTTTTAGTCAAATGTTGTTGTTGTTATTGTGTAACACAGTTTTTCACATATTTACTGCCATGTTTATGAAAAAATATTTCATTGCCCCTGCAAAGAATAACATTTGTCTTCTCTTTACTTTTCCTGTTTTTGCAGTTTAAGGGGGAACTAATTGTCCTTACCACATTTCTTTCCTCCTGTCCCTACTTGTTCCCCCTCGCTAGCACATTACGTGTGTGTCTGATAAAAGGCAAAGACGTTGAAGTGGATTCCTTCCACGATATAGAAAGGATTGCACAGGATAGAACAGAACTGGGAGAAGGCGTAGTGGGGGGGGGGGGGGGGGGGGTATGGCTATACTGCGAACGCTATGTGACGGATAACGACACGACAGAATGATGTGACGATGCTGATCTCACGTGTGTGGTCACATTTGTATGAGACTTCGGTGAGATGAAATGAGCAAAGATATAAAAGAGCATTCAGACTGCCTGAAATGCAAGTAGGTTGTTGTCTGATTGGACGTGAGTCGTCCGGAAGACTTGTTCAAAGCAATGACGATCAGGTCGCCGGAGACATGAACTGACCCTGCATCTGTGGGAGTGACGTAGGTAACAGAGAGCCATGACTACGCCTAGAAACTATACAGATGAGTCAGACCAGCATTGAAACTTGCTAACTGCTGGAAAAACCTTTTAATGTATAAAGTAAAGGATCCCTTTTCACACCTTAAGGCGTATTGGGAATATCGTGCTAGACCTATATTTTATAGACCAATTGGCACTCGAGAAGTAGGGTGATATAGTCAACATCCCTCGCACTGCCTTTACTTTTCGTTACATTCCCTGGTACTCACTCAATGCCAGCCTCGAGTGCTAGAGGTTCCGGGTTCAATCCCCTGAAAGGGCTGGGATTTGTTTACGTGGACTTGGACTTCTAGTAATTCCCCCTGTCTCTGGGTAATGAGATTAGACGCCCGTGTGTATTCTTGCGCACGTAAAGTATCCCATGGCAGCTGTAAATCAGAAAGAGTAGCCTAACGGCGCTGCCCGGGAAAAAATGTGTAGTTAAAAATCGACCTAAAGTATTTCAGGGTCCTTGCCGTTGCTACAGAGCCTGTGCACTGTGCTGAGCTTCTTCGGACTCAGACTTGAGTTAGAAAAAGAACGGAGCCCTTATGGGTACTACCCGTGTGCCATGATGTTGATCGGTTGTTCAGATCTCAGACCTATAACTCAAGGCTGGGTCGACCTGGGAGCCTGTATATATAGTAAGTATAGTATAAGTATAGTAAGTATAAGATATAAAGTATAAACAGGTTATAAATCTGTTCACTGCATGTGTTGAGGTTGAGGTTTAACATAGGCTGGTTATTATTCTTCGACAGAGTTTCAGTATTTCATTATCAAGCAATTACAACCGAATGATTGATTCACTGGGATATCATTAGCTGAGCAAAATGTAATTCAACATAGTATCTGGGAAGATCAAGGGAAGAGAAAACACAACCATGATTTTAAATTTAATCAGTACCATGCTGAATTTAGGATAACATGAAAAGATATCAAACCAGACAAAAAATACAACCAATCAGCTTCACATTATCACAGATACAAACGACAAGTAAACGTTACGACTAGTGAGACTTCTTCAGTACATTATATAAATATACAATACTGCGTGTAAATTTAAAGAAGCTGTGTATAATCATTTAGTAAGATGTCCCCTTGAAGTCAAACACCAGACTATCTTTTCTTGAGGACAAGAAATACGTGTTCAAAGGTTTCGTCCCCCCCCCCCCCACCTCCTGCCCCACCCTAACCTACCATCTTTCCTTCTCCATCTCTCTCTCTCTCTTTTGCTCTCTCTCTCTCTCTCTCTCTCTCTCTCTCTCTCTCTCTCTCTCTCTCTCTCTCTCTCTCTCTCTACTTCTCCACAATTTTATTTAAAACAATCAAATTCTAAGAATCTAACCATAACGCCATTGGTATTAATAAATGAACATTTATTTATAAACTTATTGACAGTTAAATATCTTTGGATAAAAATATTAACACGTGTAACAGTTGTAATGTCTTACTATAAGCAATAGCCAGAACTGCGAAGCACAAGAACCCTGCTCTCAACATATTGTATGCAATGTTGTATGATATCGACACACTGGACTACTGACTGTGCTAGCTATATGTGCTTGTACAATTGGCTACTGCACCTTTTATAGAATAGACATCTCTCCCCCAGTTTCCCCTGATAGGAATAGATAAGATTCACCAGATGGCAAAATTCAGAGTTTTCTACGGACTGAAGGCTTTGCTCCAAACGTATTGGTTTAGATTTAAACATCGCGAAGCTCTAACCATTATACGATCACGGTTACAATCTGATTGAATCCGAACATAAGCTATGCAATATTGAATAATCAAACATAACTTATAGGCATAAATATCAATTCCTGTAAAAAGACAATCTTCTTTTCTATACTCTTGGAATGCATTAAGCGTCAGTACAGGAAGAAATATGTGGAACGGGTCCTTCTGTTCTCTTCGTATATACTACTTTTCTGTGTCTAAAAATTTTGCGGTCCATATTCTGCGTGACCGACCTCTGGTTTTGTTACCACTGTAGCTGTATTACAGTGCTCTCCGTGGTGCCTTATCTGGTACCAATCTTATTACATGGTTAACCCATCTGATTTATTGTCTACCGATTAGGTTGTGTATTGCTTCTGTGCTGACTCTCCTCCCCATATAAACGTTCCTAAACCGATCTTCCTCGTTTTAAAAACATTATATGTCTCAACTGTCGGCGTCTGTGGTTTAGGCGTTGCGAACGCGCTTCGTACTACCGGTGTGCCGGGTTCCATCCCAGCTGCGGACGATTTGTCTTGCCATGGTTTTGACAGTGGCACCGAAAGCTGACCGTTGAATGGCAAACAACTGAACGTAAAATTGCCTAGAAAAACCACAAGACCCAAAAAATGCTGGAGCTGGTTCTACAACGTCCCGTAAAGACACGCCTCAATTATAACCCGGATTTATTGAATAGGATATTGTTTAAAGCACTACTACGAGGCAGACATAGTGAAGTCTAAACTATGATGCTCAGAGTTTGTGCTATAGAGAGGTTTTAAACCCTGGTTTTCATGCTTCCCTACCGTACAATTCAAAACTATAGCTTGGAAAGATAGAAAAGTGCCATTAATGTGTGATACACAAATCTAACCTCTACAACTGGGAGCAGCTGTGGTGTAGCGGCTAGACGCTCGCCTGCAGATCTAAAGATCGTGGGTTCGAGTCCAAAGGGAATCAATGACTTTGTTTTGTTTTTCAAAAATGACCTTATCTCCCATGTCCCCCTGCCTTGAGTGGGTACCAGGTGAAGTTTCCAAGGGTAAAGGTTACAGGTTTGATGTTGACCGGTCTATAAAATATAAGTTTAACACTATATCCTCAATACATCTGAAGGCGTGGAAAAGGGTCCGTTACATTACAACCTCAAAAGTGGAGACGGCACCTTTTTGAAAGGAAAAAACAAAACATTATTGTAACATAACTCGTTTCTAAAATATAGAGTTGATACATTTGCTCAAATTTCTTGTGGGAGAATAGATAAGACCTGCCAGATGGCAACATGCTAGTCCCAGGACAAGTTAAGAGTTTTTACCGATGGGAAAGGTCTTTTTGGGATGCACATATCCACTGTAGTGAACCTCTCTTGTGGAAATGGCACTTGTTGCATTGATATTACCAGGCGCGCCGAATCAAAGAAACCACGGGGTGGGGGGTTGTTTGCAATAATGATAATGTGCTGAACCAAAAAAAAAAAAAAAAATATACTTTTACCCTTTCTATAATATGAAAGGTATACCCACAGAATTAACAAAATATCCTTTATAAAAAAGTAGGCGTTCTGCATAGTCCTCTTACAAAGGAGGCTTCAGAACCCCCCTTTCTCCAGTTTTTTTTCCGGGGTGGGAGGGGGCACTCCCAATCCCCAGATTTTGGCACCCCATAGTACTATAACATATCAACTTATACTTATTTAACTTATAACATCTCAACTGAATGCATCAGAGCAACACCGAAGACCCGTCCAGACACAGCTCCAGGGCCTGATGGCATTAGATACAGCCACTTCAAAAGCCTCAAGGAGACAGATATGGATGAACTATCCAAGATATTGAACATCACCATGGAAACTAGCATTATCTCTGATGACTGGCCCCACAGCTCCCTCAGACCGGTTCCTAAGCCAGGGAAAGACCGCACGAGAATAAATGGCTACAGAATCATCACACCCCAGATCACTATTGAAAAACGCATGAGAAAAATCGTGGGCAGAACGTTGACCCAAACATTGAGTCTGGTGGTCTACTCCCTGCTACACTAGATGGGTACCGACCAGGAAGAGTTTCATGGTGCAATGCTGCAGTATTCGCCTACGACACATACGAGGATTTCCAGGAGGAAATGGAAACGGCTGCAACCGCTATTGACTAAGAAGATGCGTACAACAGCGTCCCATATAACATGCTCATCAGACTGCTGTTGGATATGCAGATAGAAACAAAATTAGCCAACTGGATCGCAGAAGCACTATTCGAAAGAACAGTGTCGCTTCGATGTGGTGAATGGGTATCCAAACCTCAACGCGTCCTAATGGGTCTGCCCTAGGGATCACCATTGTTGCCTGTGCTCTTCAATGTGTACACAGCAGGAGTCACGAGTGCACAAGTTGTAGACCTAGGCAGAACAATGTCGTATGCAGATATCCTTGTTTACCGTCGAGGTAAAAACAGACAGGAAATTACAACCACGCTACAACACGAACTAGACAGACTTAGTGAGTAGTGCCAGGAATCAAGAGCTCAGATGAATCCGTCCACAACCTCCTTAACATGGTTCTCTCTGAATATCCACATCGTCAGCACACCAACGCCAGTCGTAAGCATATGTGGTGTGGACATCGAAAGAACGGACACCATGAAATACCTGGGCATGACATTTGACACATATTTGACATACGTAGACGTCATACTTAGAGCCAGGAAAGGTCCGACAGCACTCAAGGTACTAGCAGCAGCTGATATTGAACAATGTTCACTTTTCCTTCTCTATCAAGGGCTTGTATTGAGCGTCATTGACTATGGTCTTGGGCTCCTCGCTGTCAGCAAAACCCAGCTAGAAAGACTGGAACGAGTACAAAATTAGGCCACGAGACTCATACTCGGCTGCACAAAAGACACCTCCTGCAACGCCATGCGTTATGTCCTAGGTTTCCCAACGATGACTAGAAGATACAAAGTCGCATAGGTAAAGGCGTACATGAGGGTATCGGCAGACGTTAACCACCTACTGCACGCACAAAGCTACTCACGACACAAATGGAACGCGTCTCAAAAGAGGCCGCTCTTGGATGGCAAAGGCTGAGGATTTAATCCAGCAGGTATGTGACCTAGACGCGATCAGTCACAGAAAATAATGGAGGAATACACCAGTAGACATGAATGGCATCTCTAGGGTTGTCAGCACACTCAAAAGTACTGCAGGGATCAAATTCCTGCGACCGTAGACACAAAAGTAAGGAAACTGAAAGATCAGCATTCAGACCCAGAATATATCATCAGCTACATAGATGGATTCGTGAAGCGCTGATCAAGATCAGCATGGACATACACAGCGCAAAGAAGGGGGGAAACAATACAGGAGGACAGCGGGGCTTTCCAGACAACCACGTCAAGCATGACCATGAAAATAGTCGCTGCTTCTAGAGCTTTAGCATGGGTATCCGAGCAAACCGCCACACAGGCAGTATTTGTATCAGACTGCATTAATATGCTTCAAAAGATAGCAATAGGCGGTATGCGCTCTGAGTGGGTAGAAAGCATTCGAAAATCGCACTTAATCTCCGTAACCTGGATCTACACACCGGGTCATGCGGGCGTAAAGGGAAATGAGCGAGCGGACCAACTGGCAAGCACTGCATTAAGGACTGCGGGGAAAAAAGCATAGACAGGGCAGATATCGACGACGTTATATAGACTGGGCTAGTGGATAATGACGAATCTCTGATAATAACACGACTGCATGACATGGGAGTAAAGCATAGCGAAGCACGTTTATGCCATCTTTGAGACCGAGATAGGAGACAATATAACCAGCTTCTCATGGGAACAATTAGTATAAGTACTTTGCAGGGGCTGCAGCATCGGAGGACTGAGCACACATTGAAATGCCCAATGTGCAGTAACGTCGATTATAATAACATAACATAGCTATAACATTTTTAAAAATATTTTTTTTTTTAAATATAAATGTTAAAAAAAATATAGAATCGACATGTCTCATCCAAGTTACTGTGATAGCAATAGATAAAACTTGCCAGATGGCAAAATTACCATTAGTTGCTCAATCATATTCAGCATGAAATTAATGTTTCGTTTGCATGAACAAAGTAAAGGACGACCTTTTTCCCACACCTTGAGGCGCATCAGGCACGTGTTGCTTGTCCCATATTTTGTATAAACTAGTCGGTCACTCAGAGGATGATGTGATTAACGTTAACCTTCCATGCCATTTCATGGTAGAGATTTTGCGCTGGGCCCAAATGAGAACAAAAGTCTTGTTGTTGTTGTTTGGGAAGTTTCAGGTTCCGGCGTCTATGGCCAGCATGACTTCATGCCAGCACGATGGTCATAAGTTCAAACTTGCTTTGGGCGAATTTCATTTTAACAATAATAATAATAATAATAATAATAATAATAATAATAATAATCAGTTCTTAAGGTGGTTTAGTCACCACCCACAGATTATCGAGCCATCAGTTTGTCCCATCCCATTTGCTACACAAGGGCTGACCATCCCATTATAGATTTTGACATCTCCACCGGGACGATAAACAAACAAGGCAGGTTCCAGAAACCCCGTTCACCTTCATAAGAAGTTATAAGAAGAAACTCCACAGGGGAACATGTACAGCAGGAGTCTACCAATCATCAGTAGAAGGAATCTCTCGTAGACAAATGTTTCGGCCCACGAGCTCCTAGACATTTTCAGAGAGTGGGCCCACCTGAGTTCATGAGGCTCAGGGTTGGTTTGTCCACGAATTACCGAATGTTATCGGACAGGGACAAGACGAATTGGTGACTTTGCAAAAGGTACTGTGAGATAAGAAGTCGTTGAGGTAGCATAATTAAAGCAGTCTGCACACCTGGACGACCAAGTGGCAAGCTTACGTTTGGTTTACCAGACACATGTTGGACTTTATTGGTAGGTGGCAGAGGGACACTGGCAGACAATTCGGTCACGATAGACTTTAAGGGATAAGAATTTCTTTTCCACTAGACACCCGCACCAGCTCACCCAGGCCCGTCACCCACGACGTTCCGTTGTGTCCAGAGCCAGCTCGAGGCCCTCTCAGCAACCTCGCCCAGCTGTTTGATTGTTCGTTTGCGTTCATTTCTTCGTAAGCCTAGTTGTTTAATCACATTGTAAAGTTAAGTGGAAACGAGGGCAAAGATTCTTACGGTGTACGCTTCGTCCCTCCTCAGACCAGCCGCTAAGTCACTGTATTTCTCGAGCTTATACATATGGCTTTCGACCATTCTCGACTCATACGGCACGGTCAGCCCAATTAGGATGAGCTGGCGTTTCTCCGCAGAATGGAGAACTATGTCAGGTCGCAGGCCGGTCTTCCGGATTAACTGAGAGTACTTTTCATGACCAGACAGGTCAACCGCCAGTAACCAGTCCCTCGCACAGTCTAGTATCGATGGAGCGTATGCGACTTTGTTGAATTTACCTTTGTGAATCTGCCCAGTCTTAAGGAAGCGTACGGGGACGACGGTGGGACTGGCCCTCGCATTGGCCCTCATCCTAGCTTGGTCCACAACGGCTGCTAACTCTTTCAGCACCTTGTTGTGGCGCCAAGTATACCTGCCTTGACCTAGGGCTTTCCTGCAAGCGGACAATACGTGCTCGAGCGTCTGCTTAGCTCTGCTTAGCGGGCATGTCGGGTCGTTAGCCGCACTCCACTTTACTATGTTGACACCGGACGGTAATACATCGTAGGCAGAACGAACGATAAAGCTCAGTCGCAGCGGGGTCATTCGCCAGATCTCACCCCATGTGAATACTCTTGGCAAGGCGCTCTCCAGGCTGATCTAATGGCCCTGCTGCGACTGTTGGGTTGCTTTCTGAACCCTAACCTCATTTTCGTTGTCCCTGATCTGCTGTATCACCATGTCTCGGCGCTCTTAGGCTGTGGCTTTGGACCACCAACTGACTTTCCCGTGTCCTAGGCCTCGACGGTCGGTTTGAGTGTAACCCATAGATAGATAGATAGATAGATAGATAGATAGATAGATAGATAGATAGATAGATAGATAGATAGATAGATAGATAGATAGATAGATAGATAGATAGATAGATAGATAGATAGATAGATAGATAGATAGATAGATAGATAGATAGATAGATAGATAGATAGATAGACAGACAGACAGACAGACAGACAGATAGACAGACAGACAGACAGACAGATAGATAGATAGATAGATAGATAGATAGATAGATAGATAGATAGATAGATAGATAGATAGATAGATAGATAGATAGATAGATAGATAGATAGATAGATAGATAGATAGATAGATAGATAGATAGATAGATAGATAGATAGATAGATAGATAGATAGATAGATAGATAGATAGATAGATAGATAGATAGATAGAAACGAATAATGTGAAGTTAGATGTTTCAGCATCGAAAAGAGCGAAAAGATTGTAAACAAAACTAGTATAAATTAATCTTGCCAGCCGACCTGAAAGTCATGGGATATAGTCCGTTAATTCTTATAAAGATGAAGAAGATGAAAAAAAAAAAGAAAAAGAAAAAGAATAAGAAAATCAAGCATTCTTTGAAATGTCTTGCAAGACTTACTAGTTGCCAGAGCTGCCAAATTTAGCAGTGATGTTGCCAATTTGGCAACGCCTAATTTTTCTATCTCCCCCGGAAAGATGGCAGATTGTAAACACTGTGTCGTGTTGATGGTCCAAGTCAACTAATCACGAGCTCCTTGCAGATTTGTGAGAATATGGCCGGTAATTCACCTAGTTCAGTAGCTCTGTTAAATTTCTTTGTCTTCAATACAGAGTACGGACCAAAGGAAGGAGAAGTAAGGAAAATATGTTTTCATTTCAAAGTTATGTTATTGATTGTTATTCAGTATATGATATGATGAAATTAAAAACCTAAAATGCAAATATGCATAATAATGATAATATAATAATAATAATAATGCTATTGAAATTATTAACTTTTACCTTTCATTTTTTACGCACCTTCCCGTGGAGCATAGGCTCTCAACCAAGTGTTGCCAGAGTATCATATTCTTGGCAGTATTCAGCATCTTATTCCCAGGTGTCTGCCCACCCTACCTCCTTCCAGTTGTTTACCTGTCTTACCTTCTATTTCTTTTTTTCATTGTGTTTTAGTTCTCTTGCATTAAATCTCAGTTTACCCATCTTGCTTAATATTGCTTGCTTTACCGGTGTATGATTTCATCCCTTATGGGATATTTTACAGAGATCAAGTTATCATTTGCTTGATTTATTTTCATTACCTTAGTTCTGTTTACCAGCTACCAAGTTCAGTGCATGGCACTATACTATGTGTTGCGGATTTCATTTAAAATGCTTTCTGACTGCGCCAACATGGTATGCATTGTGAACTGCAGTTTTAAACTGCAGATAAGGTGGTGCCTTATGCAGTTTTGATGTGCAACTGTTAATTTGCTGCTTTAATCGATGATGAACTGCAAATCTAGTGATGGACTGTTTCATTGGCACTTCTGATGGCAGTCTGCATTTAATGCATGTGTATGCTATTGGCTTTGCTAAGACTGCAGTCTATTTCTATTTTTTCTCACAAGGAACAGTGATGGACAGTCAATGGTTTTTGCTGGCAAGATACGGAACAATTTTTGGATGACTCACTTGCAGTTAAATTCTTCTTCTTCCTCTTTGCGTTTACCAGCTGTAACCTCCGGCGGAAAATTCCGGTTGTTCGTCCTTTTCTGGACTGCAGTCCTGTTTCAGAACCTGAGTGTTGCGTGTGCATCCTTTTGACAGATCCGACTAATTTGTATGCAGACTGTTGATTCCTTGCCTCTCAGACAGATTCACTCCGACTTTGAAGGAAGCTCCCAATTAGTCGACTCTTACGACATGCTTTTGGGTAGGCAGTGGGTCTATTCTTGTTTTCCCTATAATAGGGCCCCAGAACCCCAGGAAAGCCATGAAATTAAAGCTGCAGTTAACTAACATTAATTCTCATTACTTTTCTTTCCCCTTTGGATTTTTTGGACCCAGTTGTTCTTATCGTAATTCTGATTTTATGTGTGGGACAAAAAAGCAATGTTGTCATCGCAGGTTCTTATCATTATGTAGGAGTGGTGAGAAACGTAGCAACAGATTTGAAAAAATTATAGCCGATGGTATGATACTAGGAAGGAAAGGCAGGGGCTGACTATCATTAAGATGGACACAGGATGTAAGTGACTCCTTGGATATGAAAGTGCATGAGGCGGGAGAGCTAGCGAGAGATAGTTTCTTTCAGGAAGACCTTGATGACAGCGACGTTCTGAAAAGAACTTGTTACATGATGATGATAATGACCATCCATGATGAACTGCATTTCTAATGTCAGACTGTTTGTTAGCACTTCAGATGGCTACCGTATGCTTTTAATGCATGTGTATGCTAGTACATATGCTGAGACAGCAGTCTGTCAATCTTTCCACAATTGACTGTGATAACCATTCTGTGTGTTTTTCGTTGGCACAGATACAGAGCAACTATGGAGTTACCTGTTTGCTATGAAGCTGAAACTAAGATTACCAGATGACCAGAAGAGATAAAAATCAGGAATGAGATCATAAGAAAAAAGTCGTCACAGAACCAATTTTGAATTACATACAAAGACAGAAAATCAGATGATTTGCACACTTAGAGAGAATGAGAATGCCTTGTGAAACCATACTATACAAGGCACACACCAAAAGAGAAAAGGGATGTAGAGCACATGGTAGACCAAGAACAAGATGAAAAGATAACATCAGAGAAATCTTAACAGCATGATGTGTCTAGGGTCTAAATGGCCAGACGAGCAAGAAGAAGAGCCTTATGTTACCCTCAAAACCCAAAGAAGTACAAGATGATACGAGGAGAAAAGAAGACTTTATTTTGCTATCAATGCATCGTGTCATACTTCAAGGAGCACTTTCTCCGCATTGTGTCATTCTTCAAGGAGAACAGACCTGGTATTTCTAAGAAATTGTCTGTAATATCTAAACTCTAAAGCTCCAAACTTCTTGAGTTGTATACTTCACATACTTCTGTTAAAAGTTTCTGAACTAAACAGTTTTACTTTATACTAGTGGACAATTGTAAAGAATTAAAAAAACATCTATGTTTATTTGACGGATCAACATCATGGCAGATGGGTGTAACCCATAAGTGCTTCATTCTACTTCTTACTCAAGCCTGAGTCCGAAGAATCTCAGCGCAGTGCACGAACTCTGTTGCACCGGTGAAGATCCTGAAATACTTTAGGTACATTTTTTACTCACAATGTTTGCCCTGGCAGCGCCATTAGGCTACTCTTTTTCGATTTCAAACTGCCAAGGGATTTTTTACGTGTGCAGAATACACATGGGCATCCAATCTTACTACCCAGAGACCAGGGGAAATTACTAGAAGTCTACGTGAAAAAATCAGAGCCTTCACCAGGTCTTGAACATGGGACCTTCAGCACTCAAGGCGGACACCATACCTCGAGACCACTCAGCCCCCTTAAATAACAACTTTACTGGACATAAGTTAAAATTAATAATGACAAACTGGGTGCAGTGGCAAATGTCTGGGTCAGGAAGAGTTAAATAATATGAGTTTTATTTAATACATATATACATGTCACAGACGCTGCAACATAGGGACTCACGTCCCTTGTGGAAAGGTGCGGAGGGGTCTTAAGTAAACACATTGAGAAACTTCTGACCATGTTACCTTAACACAGACTTTGGTTTTTTCTTCATTCAGGAACATAAAAAAATATTGTACTTTTACCCACCAGAGGTAGATCTTGACACAAAAATAAAACGTATTGGACTCAGTGAAGCAGTCGTGAAATTTGCTGAGTAAGAACCTTGTTTTGTTGTTTGTTAGACCATCTTTGAAAATCTTTAATTTGTTATTTTTCAGTGTGGCGTTGGTCTGAACACAGCTAGCTGTCTTGTGTATTTTAACTGTCTCACATAGATGATCTTCCTTGCCGTGGTGTCAAACCATCCAGCATCTTCTCCAAACAGGTCTCCCTTCTGCTTAAAATAATTCACATTGTTCTCCAGTTTTCACTTTCTCAGGACATGACCAGTGAATGTAGATTGCCTACTTCTGACAAGGGTAATAAGTGGGTAATTTATTCTCTCTGTGAGTTAACTTCTTTTGAGGCATCTTCATTACTAATCATTTCTTACTGACTGTGATTTGTTTAAATTATTGTAGTAACTGTTTTCTTCAGTATCTGCAATGTTAAAGCTGTTGCGGTAGTGTGGCAGTCAGACACACACCTGCCTGAAAGTCTTGAGTTCAAATCCACTTAGAGTCTGATATTTGTTTCAAAACTGACCTTGGCTCCCAGGTCAACCCAGCCTCAAATCAGTACCAGATAATGTCCTGGGAAGTAAAGATGGCCAAATACATCACTCACAGAGTGCCGAGTGGTCTATAAAAATGGAAGCCTAGGATCACATGCTTGATACATCATAAGCATAACAGGTTTTTTCTTTTACTTTACATAATGATGACCTGCTACACATTGGTATCAGATGAAATAAATTTTGGTAATACAAACGTTAGTTTCCCCATTTACAACTAGCTCACTTCTGATTGGTCGACTTTGAGCCACAAGGTTACGGGGGTTTCCAGCAGTGCTGTAAATCTCATGTGTTGTATATTTCAGAACGCCAGCGCTTTTAACCTCCAAAAATATCAAGAAACTGGGTCTGACACAAAACCCCTTTAGAGAGTGATGAAACCTATGTCACAGGCATTCTCTTTCTCGGAATGAAAACGTAAATGCAAAACCACCCAGAAAACAAACAACGGAGCGGCACACCCATAACCTGCAGGAAGGTAGACCAGCCCAAACAAATTATGAATGTATAATCTAAATTTGAAAAGAGGGTGACAGCTGCCAGGCTTAAAGGAAAGTGAACAAAGAAAGCACTTCTTTTTCTTATTCTCTCTACCATTAGTGGAGACTGTTGAACAGAAGTCAAAAGGAAGATGGCCATAGCAATACAAAGATTAAACAGAATTTAAAGTCTATGATTAAGCACGAGGAAATCAAAGTTAAAATGTTGAGAGCAGGCATCTTCCCAGTAGCAACATATGGATGAGAGTCATAGAATGTCTCCTAGTCCTTAAGAAAGAAAATAGGGGCATCTGAGCTGAAATGCTATAGAAAGATTCTCAGAATACCATGGACAAAGAAGAGAAGAAATACTGATATTTCAAAATATCTAAACATCAAGGAAGATTGGCCAATAAACAACATCTTGTTTCTGAAGCTGAAATATTTTGGTCATATCAGGCCCCATGGCAGATTGGAAAAAGTAATACCAGAAGGCATGGTACCATGAAGTGGGGCAATGGCCAACCAACACGAAGATGGGTGCATAAAATAAGTGACTTCTTTATTATAAAAGTACATGAGGTGGAAGAGCTGGTGAGACGCTGAGTTTCTTTCAGGCAGACCATGATGAGACTGATGTTCTGCAAAGGACCTGCTACAAGATGATGATGGAAATAGTGCACCCATGAGTTTGGTGAGGTCATTATTGCTTATTTCAGACATCAGCTGTGTCATTCTGGCACTGAAAGAGTTAGGAATTAAAAATCTACTTTTATTTAAAATCTCATTGTTTTTTTTCTTTTACAAATCAAATCCAGTTTATTTCATAAGAAAGAAGACCATATTTTTTTGATAATTTTTCTTCTTCTTTGCGTTAACCGGCTGTAAACACTGAAATAAAGTTCTGGTTGTTCATCCATTTCTGGACTTTGGTCTTGTTCTAAAACTTAGTTTTTATGCACATATGTTAGATCTGGCTTATTTGTTTGCAGACTGTTGGTTCCTTGCCTATTAGACAAATGCACACCAACTTTGAAAAAAAACCCACTAATTAGTTGCCTTTTAAGACATGCTTGTTGAGGGCTATTCTTTCTTCTCCAAAATGGAGCCCTGGAACCCACAAGACCAATTATTGAAATTTGAAAAATAATTGTGCCATCTCTAGAATGGAGGTTGGTTGCGGTGGATATGTTAAATTAAGAATCTACATCATGGCACTCAGAACACTCCCATAAGTGCTCTGATCCCCATCTTCAGCAGCAAGCGAAGAGTTCCAATTCTGATGGTACCAGTAACTGTCTGATTCTTTATGTCTGTTGCCTTTTCCTTGTGTCTTGAGCTTTGGCCAGATCCTCAGGTAACTCCCTGCGGCACGGTTCTCTTCAGACTGTAATGATTCATCTGTGCTTCCTCACTGTTCACTCGCTTCCTTACAAAATCTAACTAGTCATACATCAGTTGACCATCAAGTGGTGCAAAACTGGTCAGAACTGAGCGTTGGCCAATTCCCCTGGTAGCTCCCCATGGCGCTGTTCTCCTCAGACCATAATGATCTAGCTGTGCTTCCTGACTGTTCACTTGCTTCCTTACAAAATCTAACTTGTCATACATCAGTTGACCATCAAGTGGTGCAAAACTGGTCAGAACTGAGCGTTGGCCAATTCCCTTGGTAACTCCCCATGGCGCTGTTCTCCTCAGACCATAATGATCTAGCTGTGCTTCCTGACTGTTCACTTGCTTCCTTACAAAATCTAACTTGTCATACATCAATACACCGCCAAGTGATGCAGAACCGGCCAGTCTTTCACTGCTCATTTCTCAACACACCGGTATGGCATCGCGAATATATCCAAAGGATGCTAACTATCTGGGACCTATAAAGTGATGCTTGCCACTTTGCAGTGGATACATGTAGGAACAGTTTTTTTAATATTAAAAAAAAATTTTGTAGTGAAGTCCTAGTATTTTCCATGCTGAGACTCTCAAACTGTGACAATATCAAATTTTGGACAGCCCACCATAGAAATGTAACCCTGGTACATCGAAAATTGACTAGCTTGTTTACTTATTTATAAACCACAGTTGATTGATGTGTGTGTGACGAGAGTATTTTGCCTGTTATAAGCTGTCTTTGTGTTATTTCCAGCACCTTTTCTGATAAACCCTGCCAAAGTCTGCACACACAAAAAGCACGGCAAGTGTTTTTTGAGCCAGAGCCATGTTTTTGGATGGTGATGGTAAGATCTTCTTGTTCTTCCTCTTCTTCTTCTTCTTCTTCTTCTTCTTCTTCTTCTTCTTCTTCTTCTTCTTCTTCTTCTTCTTCTTCTTCTTCTTCTTCTCCTCCTCTTCTTCTTCTTCTTCTTCTTCTTCTTCTTCTTCTTCTTCTTCTTCTTCTTCTTCTTCTTCTTCAGCTTTTATCCAAAGGCACATCTGCTTGTGCCCATTTACAACATGGCTGCGATATTTGCACCTTTCGACCACAACGGATCCAACATCTGCAGGTATTTGTATAGCCTATTTGGATAGTAATAAAATATCATCATTATCCTTTCTCTTTCAGTCTTAATAAGTCTGTCATGCGAAACAATGTTCTTCATGAAGCTCACAAATAGTGTAAGAATTTTCTGAACTTGTTATATTTGGTCACAGCATAGTAAAAAAAAAAAGGTCTCTGTCAGCGCAGTTACTCGTGATGGGGATTTATCTTTTTAGAAAGGTATAGAATAGTTATTGACAGAGAAATAGAAACTAGATGTCAGAAAGCAAGTGCACTTATACACCAATTGTCACCATTATTAAGACATCCAAGCATAACTATGAGTGCAAAGAGACAGATTATTAGTAGCATATACATTCCAACATTAAGCTACCAGTGCCAAACATGGACACTATCTAAAGCCCAGATACGCAAAATCACCACCTGCGAGATGAGGTGCCTGAGAAAAGCAGCCAACCTAACCATTCGAGATCGAGTGAATAATGAAACTATCAGGCAAATTGTGGGAACAACACCTTGTACTAGATTCATAGAGAAACAGCAAATCAAGTGGTTTGGCCATCTCGTTAGAATGCAGGAAGATCAAATACCATCACAAGCTCTACACCTCAGGAGATCAGCTACAAGAGTAAGAGGACGACCACGGAAAACATGGATCGACAACATTAAAGACATTCTTCGCCTTCACGGCATGACAATAACCAGTGGCAGCCAACGTGCACTGAATCGCAAATTATTTCTCCCCACGACGCCTAACGGCAGAAGTGGTTTTTGATGATGATGATGATAGAATAGTTATTTTTCATAGTTTTTTTTTTCTCTTTAGGGTGTCTGCTGTGGAAAACATCTGGTACTGAGTTATATGTCACATGGTCTGCTCAGCGGAGGGGAAAAAAAGGGGGCGGGGGGAACATGCACAGAAACAGTTGATCTAGTTTTCATCAACAAACACAAGAAGAAATGAAGAATCCTGAAACCAGACTCAACTCAGAAATCTCACATGAATGACTGTAGACTTGTTTACACAGTAAAACCTTGTTAACATGAACTCTGTGGGGCTGAAAATCAAGTTCCTGTTAAAAAATTATGCTTACTGGGAACTAATAACAGTAATACATCCTTGCTGGAACCAACATTTTGTTCATGTTAACTGAGCGTTCTTCTTAGGCAAATTCTTCTTAACAAAGTTTTACTGTAATTAAATAATAAAACTAAGGTTTTTATTCTTGAGAGTAGACAGCCTGTCTCACACTAACCTTCCTTAGTCACCTCTTAGAACATACGTGAGAGGTTACAGTGTTGTTATTCCTTGCCAGTGCTGTTATTCCTTGCCAGTGTTGTTATTCCTTGTTGTGTTGTTATTCCTTGCCAGTGTTGTTATTCCTTGTTGTGTTGTTATTCCATTCCAGTGTTGTTATTCCATGCCAGTGTTGTTATTCCTTGTCAGTGTTGTTATTCCTTATCAGTGTTGTTATTCCTTGTCAGTGTTGTTATTCCTTGCCAGTGTTGTTATTCCTTGTCAGTGTTGTTATTCCTTGTCTGTATTGGAATATTATTCCTTGTTTTGCTTTTGATACCCTGGTAACCCACAAGCAAGTTTTGATTACAGGTGACTAAGTTTTAGGGTGAAGTAAGTTTGACACTGTAATTAGTTCAAGAAATGTAAGCTTGTTGATACTATGCTGCATTCATTTTGATTGATTACTTCTCCTACTTAAACGTGCAAAATTGTCATTTTTATACATTTTTCCCCCTCCGAGAATGTCAGAAAAATAGAAAGTACGGGAATAAGGCTTTGTTTTTTCAATGTCATTGGGTGAAAGGGTTAAGACCCTATTCTGAATATTTCTATTAATATGATCAAGAAATATGTGCTGACTGTTTTTTAAATTTATCCAACAGATGGCATCCATTCCTTACAAAGAAAAATTAAAAGATGGACAGGTGGTCACAGAATACAGGGATGATTATGTGCAGGACTCTATATTAGAATCAGTTCTGAAACAGGCATACAAGATGTTCAAGGTAAGATATTATTGGTGAATAATTGAATAATATAAAGGGATTGGGATGTTGTAAAATGCATTTGAAAGTTTTTTTATTGCTACAAGTTATGATGAATTGTGGCCCAAACCATTTGCTTTATTGCAAACATATGAAGAAAATATTTACAAGTGTGGCAGTGTTACTCTTAGCAACTTTTATAATGGAAATGCATAGGAAATTAATGCATGGATGTGATGATTCCTTTAGTGAGTTCAGGACCATAGTGTCATGTGTTGGCTATGCATTTATGGTAGCCTCCTTGAATGATGGGGAATGCGCATATTCTGCTCTTGCCTTGCTTTCCTTGAGGGCTAAACCCTATGTGTGGTTGTTCTGCATAGGTTATCTAGGGGCAGCACAGTAGAAAAGAAGAGAAATAAAAACACCTCACAATTCAGGCTAAGATGTCCTATGCAGCAATGGCTACAGTTATCCTGGAGATGTGATCCACATCTTCTTTGCAAGTACGAGTACATCTGCCCGATAGGCAAAGAACAACATATTGCACACAGATAAGCCAGTAAAACAGATGTACAGACGTAACTAATGTCCTGGCGCAAAGCCAGAGTCCAAATGGAAGAACAACCAGGACTTTCCATCGAAGCTCACAGCCAGTGATTGTCAAAAAACAAATGTACATTTGACTCATTGTGAGTTGAATGAGTTCAGTCAAGAATTGACATAACAGCACTCGGGGCATTCCCATGTGTGCTCCATCCTCATCCTCAGCAGCCAGCGCAGTTCCAATACTGATGGTACCGGTCACAATTTGGTTATATGTCTGTCTTGCCTTTCCTCTGAGTGTAGTGAGCTGGCCAGGCCCTTTAGTTACACCCAGGTGCCTCAGTCTCTCCAGGACATAATAATCTTGACCCATTGTGGATGATGAGGTTAGTATCATCATGCTGTCTTGACTTCCAAGGATATTCTAAGTACTCTTTTTATGTATGTGGCTGGGCTGGCTCAGGATTCCAGGTAACCTTTTAAAATTTACCATAACTGAGGATTCTTACCCATGCTCCTGGATCAGCAAGCAAGCAAGTTAGCCACTATGCTACTGTGGCTCCCCTTGCTTTCTGTTACCTCATGTGAACCTTGTATAACAAACCTTTTTTTTTTTTTTTCACATGAGATGTTAATGAAGAATACTTAGCAATTAAATGGCAAGACAAAATTTCAAAAACTGAGACCTGGAAGAAAAAAGGCAGGTGTCACAATTTTCTCACTGCTGATCTTTGAAGGCTGATGGGGATTTGGTCATACTTAGAGGACGAAGGATGCAAGAGTGCCTGAGAAAATATACACACTGTAGGAATTACAGATGGACAGAAAATATGAGATCAGCCTGTACTCTGAATAATGAGGTGTTCAAAGGTGTGATCCAGGTACTGAAATAGATTAGTGGGAACAGAATGCTATGTACTATGTTACGTGGAGGGGGAAATCATGAAGATGAAGGAGAAAGTGATTGCAGATAGGTTATGAACCAAGCGTACGAAAAGAAGCCCATTAAATACATGCAATGACAACGATGGTTCTGAAATCCCATGTTCCAATTGTGAAAGACCTGTTAATGTGAGCAGGTCTTTCAATCCTATGTTCCAATTGTGGAAGACCTGTTAATGTTAGCAGGTCTTTCAATCCTATATTTCAATTGTGGAAGACTTGTTAATGTGAGCAGGTCTTTCATCATCACCATGGGTTGTATTTCCTATTCTTCATATTGCACAGTATAACACTATCATGTAGAAAGTCAGAAAGTTGCCAACAACAACAACAATAAACCTTTTAATGTGTTAATTTTTTTTCCTTCTCAGATTTTTAATGGCACATTCACAACAATCCTCATGCGAGCTAATGGAGAAGTAGAGTCATTGAAACAAAGATTAGATCACTTCTACAGCAAGGTATTTACCAGTATTTGCAATTAAAATGGTCCTCAGAATATTCAGTCATCATTGTAAAGCACTTCTGACTTCTGCTGTTAAAAAGCATTATGTGGAGGAATCATTTGCGATCCAATGCAGGTTGGCTGGCACTAGCTATTTTCATTCTTTGAAGGCGTAAAGTGTTGCCGACCCCTATTTTTAACGGCCATCTTGTTGCTCTTGTAGCTGATCTTCTGAAATATAGTGTCTTTGATAGTATTCAAAGTTGCTGCATTCTAATGAGATGGTATAAACCATTCGGTCTGCTGTTTATTATATATTGTGACGAATATTGTTGTTGTAAGAACTCCATAGATTAGAGTTGTTAACTTCTGTACTTCTTCTTACAGCCCATGCTATGTGGCATCAGTAATCAAAGATGTATCTTACAAATTGTGTGTATCATCTCTGTTGGCAAAGATAAGTTTCAATGTGGGTTCCAGGGCCCCTAATCTTTGGGGGTGGGGGGTAGATTCACTGCCTCTGAACAAGTAAAAGGTGACTAATTAAGCATTTGCTGAAATTAGATGTGTTTGCCTGAAAGGAACAGATATCACAGCCCAGCTGTAAACCACAACACATTGTTTCAACGACCATTTTAAAGATGAACACAGAAGAAAAAAAAATAATTCTTCATTTTATGAAGTTCTGCATTTTTATAGACTATTCTACACTTGTCATGCACTCTTGCAGACCATGAAGAATTTGTGATGTCATAATTTAATTGTTAACTCACAGGGGCGTAGAAATAAAAGCAAACAAAGAAAGCACATGAAGAAGGGAGCCAGAGGTGAAGTTAAAAAGATGGGGAGGACATGGGGAGAGCTGCATACAAAAGCGAAGGATAGAACGACTTGGCATGAGTTGGTTGAGGACCAGTGCTATGAAGGAGCAGAAGTAGGCAAGCAGCACACACATTCTGACCATGATCATAAACTCTCCCTGTAGGAGGACAGTGGCTCTCAACCTTCCTAATGCGGCGACCCTTTAATACACTTCCTCATGTTGTGGTGACCAAGAGCCATACAATTATTTTTATTGCTCCTTTAGTGAAAATGTGTTTTCCAATGGTCTTTGGATACCCCTGTTCAACCCACAAAAGGGTCGCAACCCACAGGTTGAGAACCACTGCTGTAGGAGAAGCTCAAAAGTTATGCTATCTTCAATGAAGCTTTAGGAGTTATTTGAGGTAGGCAAGTGCATAACCAACACAAGGTGGAGAATTTTAGCTCAGGCTGTTTTCGCAGCCCTAAAACTACAGTTGCTGACTGCTACTATTCTTTCCTTTATCTTCCTTTTCTTCAGCATTCTGAGCTCTTGAGATTAATTGCTGCATATATCACTCATCTGATCTATTCTTGGTGTTGTGCCCTGTCTTTCTTCTGTTTGATGGTTTCAAGTGTTTGTAGGTCTGCCTGTGTATTCTTCTTTCTTCTTTTGTCATCTCACTGACATCAGGTTGTAGCCCAGTGTCATGGTTTTCTGTATTTGTCTTGCAGTTCTCGGGTGGTTTCTTTGATGGATTTTTTCATCTTTTTTTGCAGATTTCTGCTACACCATTTATCCATATTTTTCTTGGTCTGCCTCTTGCCTTCCTCCCAGATGTTCTGCTGCAAAAAGTCTCGTATGCAGTTTGGTCTGGCTGCAGTCTCACTAGATGGCTGAACCATTTCATTCTTTGTCTGTCAGTATAATCCAGACATAGTCTTATTCCGACTTTCTCTCTAATGCTGGTGTTTGTTTTTTTTTTTTTTTTTTTTTTACTAATCCAGAAACCATGAGTTGTAAACCCTTTGGCTCGGTACTATGGATTTCGCAACCCTTCGGCATTGCTTCCATTATAGGTACCGTTAATCTGGGAGAAATGTGGCTTTTCTGCCTACCCCCAGGAGTGAACCCGGACCACAAGGAGTTCGTCACCCGGCCGCCGCGAAAGTCAGGTTTAACCAACTTCGCTAGAGAGCCGGGCGCTGGTGTTTGTAACCCCTGTCTCTTCTTGTCTCCTGTGTATTAACTGTTGTTATTTAATTTTGGCTTTTGAAATTATTGTTAGTCTTGTTCAGTCTTAAATGTTATTGGTGACCTGTTAATCTATATTTACAGTATCTGCTGACACTGAAGCTGCCTCAGGCTGATATACTTGATGTATTTAATGGAATTCACTTCCTACCTTTGGACAAGAACACCTACCTTCGAATCCAGTGCTTCATCAACAGTCTGGAGGCAACATTCCCTTTCGTGAAATATACAGCTTTCCTTTACAATGAAAAACTTGTCTGGTAATGTTTGTTTTTTGTTTTTTTGTATTTTGAATATTTCCCATATTATTCCCATATTATAACAGTTTCATACATTTATAATTTTACATTATGTTGTATACATTTGTAATATTGTGAAAGTTTAATACTTTTTTTTTTCTTTTTTCTTCCTCTTTTGTCTTATTGCTTGTGCCATAAAGCATAGCAGAGAGGAGTTTGATGTAATTTCCTGTCTTTTGCTAGTTGCATAGCTTATGTTAATGTTATATAGCGTTTCTCTAGTGTCTCTTTTTTTCAACTTCTACCTGTATCTTTTTCTTACCTTGAAGCCTGCTGTTCTCATGTAGTCTCCTGTAGTATGCTGAAGCTGCTGGCTGGTTTTGTTCAGAGCTGACCAGATGACCCTGTAATAATTTATTCTTGCCTGTCGGCTTGAAGGTCTTTGATTTGAAACAACAATAGGGTGAAGCTCGTGTAAATGACCAAGGCACCCTGGTATCGGAAAATATTTAGGGAAGCAAAGTTGGGCAGCACAATGTTAACATCACCCGTTGAGTGTCGATTGGACTATGGAAAGCATCTATCACTAAATGTTGATTAACCAGTGGTGTAAAAAAAGTCCTTTATTGTTCATAGACCATCCACTATAGCATTGGTCATCTTGTCTGACCACAGCATTCAATTTTTCCCACTGCTAATCTTTTCTCTTAGTCTCACCCAGCTCTGTTTCCTTCCACCTTTCCTGCGTCCCTATCTTCAGCAGCAAGCGAAGAGTTACAGTTCTGATGGTACCAGTAACTGTCTGATTGTATATTCGTCTCACCTTTCCCTTGAGTGTCAGATCCCCTTGTAACCCCTCGCAGTGCCATTCTCCACAGACTGTAATGATGTCTATGCCTCCGCACTGTTCACACGCTCCCAAAGGGCCCTCACAACATCCAGCTTGTCATACATCAGTTCACCACCATGTGGTGCAGAACTGACCAGTCTATCAACCTGCTCATTTCCCAACACACCGGCATAACATGGAGAAAATATCCAAAGGATGCTGACTACCTGGGACCTTTGAAGTGATGCTTGCCGCTCTGTATGGAGAAAGCCTGTCTCCACCTTTCTCAACATGATCTGTGAGTCAGTTACAATGATGGCATGGTGTACAGCTGATTCTCAAGCGAGCGGAAGGCAGCAGTGAATGCCTCTACTTTCATTCTCAAAATATACATTGTGATATAATATGCCAGGCTTTGTTGCACCAAGTGAGGTCCATTTGCCTTCACAATGAACCCCCATGCACTTCATCTGCCTCTCAACACAGAGCCATCTGTAAAGACAATTACATCGCCTGGGTGAAAATTGTCATGATCATTTGTTGAACTTCTGATTCTGCAGCGCCAGCTGGCCAGTCCCTACACTCACGTCCCAAATGAATAAGAACCCTACACAAGTCTGAAACCTGATCAAACACTTTGATCCACTCCTTTCCTTGCCTAAATTTATCAAGCCTGCACACATGTCCAATTGTGTCTTCAGCTTGTGCCATCCAAGACTTTCCTCTTTTCAGTCTGTGACCCATAGCTCTACCCAGGGCTTCATGCAGGAGGTGCCTCTTGTTCGCAGCTACTCTGAGATATGACTCTGCTTGCATAACTTTGAGCTTATCTGCAATAGAATGCAGTGCATACATACTACCGGGGTATCTCTTGTACATCCCAGAAATATCTGCATAGCTTCATTCTGTATACGTTCAAGTTTCATAATTTTTAGCTGACTATTACTGTGTACCTGGTGATATACAGAGAAACATGTCAGGCACTGTATTGTGCAAGATGGTGTGTCTTTTTAATTTAGATCCACTAATAGTTTACTCTTTTGCCTATATGTATTTCATTTCTTTAAAGGTTGTCCTGATTAAGTAAATTGTCTTCTATGGGATCACAGAGCTCTCACAAGTTGATATATAGTTTAAGTGTGAATGCTGTCAGGGGCATTTTCATAGTCAACAAGTCCAGTATGAAGAGGGAATTTAATTTCAGTGCTTTGTTTGGTTATTATGCACAATGTGGCGATTTGGTCAGCATTACAAGATGTGCTGAGGGAGACTAAACACCTCCGAGTTTTCCATGATTACACTGATTTGTTCATTAACAGAAATGGATGTGATTTAATTTAACAGTTGCTCATGATGTGAGTTTTCTTATCTGTTATATACAACTCGCAGTTTGTCATTTAAAAGCTGTTATGCTTATTTTTCTTCTTGGTGTTCACCGACCATAGACTTAGGTAGAAAGTTCTTGTTGCTTGTCCACTTTTTTGACTTTGGTCTTGTCCCACAATTTAAAGTTTTGCATGCAAATTTTACAATTTGAATATTTTATGTGCAGACTGTTGGTCCCTGGCATCTCAGGCAGATGCATGGATTTTAAAGGAAATATCCCTAATTAGGCAGCTTTTAGGACATCCTAGTTGGTGGAGGCCATATATGTGTCTGTCCTTCCCCACACCCCTTTCGAAATAGGGCCCCAGAATCCATATGGGGAGAACTGTTATGCCTAACCTGTGGTTTGTCTTCTAGGAGTGGCTTGGAGCAGGAGGACATGCGTATCATGTATAAATACTTGACCACCAGCTTATTCCCAGCCTATATGGAGCAGGAGCTGCAGGGAACACAGAACAGACCTCCCAGTGGAATTGGGCACTACGGCAAGTAAGTTTGTGTGTGTGTGGTGTTTTTTTTTATTTAAAAAAAAATTTATTTCACACACTTCATTCATCAGTCAACGGGTGTTTTACAGAACTTTGCTCTCTTCGTTGCAGACCTGAACATTGCTTTGTTCTGTTGCCAGTTCTTCAGCCCTATGTGCTTTCATATCTAGTGTATGTTCATTGTCTTGTATCCAGCTTCCTGGAGGTCAGGCTCTGCATCATTTTTCAGAAACTGCACCCTTTAACACCGTTCTCTCCACTATGACACTTTGGGAACAAGCAACGGAATCAGTAGAGAAACAAGATTATTATGGCCAGGAGAGAAAGAGGCACCTAGGTGTAACCAGAGGGTCTGGCCGGCTCACTACACTCAGAGGAAAGGCAATAAGGACATATAACCAGATTGTGGCTGCTGAAGATGAGGACGGGGCACACATGGGAATGCCCCGCGTGCTGTGATGTTAATTTTTGACTCAACTCAACTCTCTACACTTTGACACTTATCTAGGCCAAAATACCACACTGTACAGTGGGCACATTTGACTGTACAGTGGGCACATTTGACAGTACATTGGGCACATTTGACTGTACAGTGGGCACATTTGACTGTACAATGGGCACATTTGACTGTACAGTGGGCACATTTGACTGTACAGTGGGCACATTTGACTGAAGTGTGAAAACCTCAACTCTGCCCTACAAAAAAATGTATTGAACCATTTTAATGCCACTAGGGTATTGAGCATATGGTGTAAGATCTATCCTTTCAGAGACTTATTAGCACTTGATATGCGGCGTCTGTGGCTTAGCCGTTGCGAGTACGACTCGTAGTTCCATTGTACCACAATCAAAACCCACTACTGACAGTGGATTTTTATCATGTTATGAAGAGTCGCACGTCGACCCAGCCCTAAATGAGTACCAGGATTTATGTCCTGGGGAAGTAAAGATCGCTGGCATAATGCTGACCACATTAACCCACCTAATGCCGATTGGTCTGTGAAAATATGGGTGCTCTTCCTGTATGCCCAATGCGCCTAAAGGTGTGAATAGGGATCTTTACTTTTTGCTTTACTTAGCACTTGATGGTTGATGTGATAACCACCTTTTCTTCTCAGGGAAATTCCTGGTACTTATTTTAACCTAGTTGACCTCTGTCCTTTTCCTAAAGGAAAATAGGGATCAGATGTTTGTGATGTGGCATGTCCTTGTTAATTAAATCTTGACCCAACCTTGAGAAGCACTCTCTCTCTCTCTCTCTCTCTCTCTCACACACACACACACACACACATGTACGCACACGCGCATGGTTTCCCACCTAGTAGCAGTGACCTCAAATTTTACTGTGGCTACTTTATCAATTTGGTATCTTTAATAAATTTTCATTCATTGTTCTGTTTTACCATTATGTGTCACATAGGATGCACAGTCTATTTCTCTATTCTGTTTTACCTGCATTCACTTTGCTATCATGGATTGAATCCAGTCTGTGCCTTTGGCTTCTCTCATCGACTTTCGTCTTAGAGTTTCTCTTGTGCATCTTTGTTTCCTCAGTCCCTCTGTTTCCCATGCCTGTTATTCTCTATCTCTTCTTAGAATGATCCAGTATAGCGCCATCTTCTGTCTTATAACTGTTGATACTAGTGGTTGCCCAGATATTTCTCTTATTTCTTCACTGCTCTCGAATTCATCCCATTTGATATTCATAATTTTTCTCTGTCATTTGTTTTCTAATTAATGAATATGTGTGATGTTTACAACTAAAGTCTTAGAAGCATATATTTTGTCATTAGGTTTATGACCGGCCCGCCTGATTTAAGCAATGATCGTAACATGGGAAAGCTGCCTCGTGTCTTTGTGAACACAGAAGAAATCGATGAAGAATGCTACCTGATGGTGTACACAGCCTTGAGTGCCACAATATGCATGCTTGTTAATGGTAAGAGTTTATATCTCTGTGTGTTGTGTTGTTGTATGTTTTGTTTTATATTCATTTCATGTCTTTGCTTGTATTTTATGAAGGAAAAAGAAAATTGTTTATTGTTTTGTTGGCGTCTGTGGCTTAGGCGTTACAAACGCGCTTTTAGGTGCTGGGTTCGCTCCCAGCTGTGGGTCTTGCACCTTGCCGTTGGTTTTGACAGTGGTATCGAGAAGCCGACCGTCCAGAAAGCAGTGGCAAACTACTGGACGTAAACTTGCCTAGAAAAACCACAACAGCTAAAAAATGCTGGGGTTGGTTCTTAAATGATACGCAACTAACAATATAATTTTTTTTTTATATTTAAATACTGTTAGCACCGAATCTATGAAAAAACACGTTACAAAGTAAACTGTCTTTAGGTGATTTGTTAACAGATATATGGATCATGTCTCACAATTTTTTTTTACCATGCATAACAAAGAGACCTCCCTGTGTAAGTTCCGGGAGCCCCATTGGGGGGGTGCAGAATAGACCTTCTGCCTCCCCAGCAAGCATGTCGTAATGTAGACTAACTGGGGGTTTCCTTCGAAATTGGAGTGCATCATCCTGAGAGGCAAGGAACCAGCAGTCTGCATACACATAAGACAGTGCATGTAACATCCAGGTTCTGAAACAAGACTAAAGACCTGAGGAAGATGAACAGCCAGAACTTTCCACTGGAAAGTGCAGCACAGAGGATAGAAAACAATAACAGGGGATAGTGGTGCTTACCATGCAGCTTCTCAATCATGACCAAGGAGGCAACCACCAGGCAACTTCTCAAACATAGCCATTGAGATAACCACCATTTCTGAAGCATTTGCAGGAGCAGCAGAACAAGCAGCCACACGTGCAGTAATAATTTCACATAGACCTACACACTCAGATGTGGGTTGAGAGATAAAGTATTAACTGGCAAGTAATGATGCATCAATCCAATGCATGTGGTAAGAAACATGTGCAGAGCCGATATCATCAACGCTGTTTGGACTAGGCTGGGTAATATTTACTAGTTTCTGATACTAGCATGATCACATGACCTTGAGTAAAGCCTGGTGAAGCATGACTGTGCCATTTTCGAGGTCAAGAGAGGGGACATTTTAGGGTGGCAGCTGCATTAGAGGGCTGAGCACGCATGAGAATGCTCAGTGTGCCGTGACATCAATTATGATAACATAAAATCATGTACCAACTTATTTCCATCCTTCTTCAGGTTCATCGGCCGTAAACTCTAGTGAATAGTTTCAGTTGATCATCCACTTTAAGCGTTATTCTTGTTTCAGAACTTGCAGAGATTTGCATGCACATCCGTTTTACTGGCTTATTTGTGAGCAGACTGTTGGTTCCTCACCTCTCAAACCGATGCACTCTGACTGTGAAGTACACACCCCTAATTAGCTGACTTTTACCACATCCTTTTTGACAGCCTGTGGATCTGGCTCCCATTCCTCCCCACCCTCCCCAGTTGGGACCCTAGAACTTACACAGGAAGTCATTTCCATTCTGTGATGCAAGATTTTCTTTTATCTTTCTTCACTCTGTCCTTTTTATTTTCTTTTATCCAACCAGTTGCTATAATCTGTTCTAGCTTTCTCTTCATGGCCAAAAAATGGCAGCTGTTTTTTTTTTTCCGGTAGGTATACATGAAAAGGGAGTCGCCGTGGCCGAGCGGCTAGACGCTCGTCGCGGATCGGAAGGTCGTGGGTTCGCTCCCTGCCAGAGCCAGACTTTTTTCTAAAATGACTTTGGCTCCCAGGTTGACCCAGCCTTGAGTGGGTACTGGGTGCAGTCCCGGGAAAATAAAGGTGTCCGCCGTGATGCTGTCCACATCACCCATCTTGTGCCAATTGGTCTATGAAAATATAGGTCTAGCCCTATATGCCTGATGGCGTGAAAAAGGGTCCTTTACTTTTTTACTTATACATGAAAAAGCTTTATTTACTTCAACAGTGTCAAATCGATGCTCAAATTTGTATTATTATTTGTTATGCGTAGTTTTTAAAGTGTATGTACAAGCTGGCATTATACTTATTCTGAGTTGGATTTCACTTATTACAGTGAAGAGTCCACTAAATGTTCCACTTTGTCGAAAATTGGATACTTTTCTTGGACCAAAAATGACCAAGTTGGCAACAGACATCAGTGAGCAGTACAGCAAGAGAGTTGCAGCTCTGAAGTAGGTATATTCATGTTTTAGCAGATGAAACGGAGAGCTACATAAATATTATTTTTCACTTCTTGATTCACTGATTTTTATGTAGTTCTTTCCGTAAGCTGTGTATTACAGATTATATAATACCATTTAATTCCATCTAGTCTGGGCAGGCACCAGTTAAAATCTGCAGTAGTACAGTTTGTAAATTTGACCTAGTTTTTCCAGACCAACTGGGCAAAATGGCCAGCAGATCATTGCCACTCTGAAGAGTTGTTAGTGTTCAGCTAGAATTTGTTTTACAAATTGTTTTAGTCATTCCCCATGATTTGGCTCTATACATGTGTAGTGATGTGACACCTAAGACTCAAATCTCTTCTTACCTTTTCTTTTATAAAAATATTTAAAAAATTGACATTTAACGTTTTATACTTGTTTCCTTGTATTTGTCTACGTTGCTGCCTAAATCTTCAGACTGGTTTTATGAAGGAAAGATTAGGGTTTTTTTTTTTTGGGGGGGGGGGGGGGGGGGGGGGGGAGGGGAGTGAATTTTTAGACCTAACTATTGTGATTTTCCATCAAGTTTTTTTTTAAATAAACCATTATATTATCAAGAACATTAGTTGAATTGGGTTAATAAAATGCTGTTTCTAATGTGGGTAACAAATGCCTTAAGAAGTTTTGATTATCACAGACATTGTCACCGCACATTGGTCATTACTCCAGTGCAGCAGCCAACTCTACTGATTGTTCTCATGAAAAGTTATAGTGTCTCACATATTGACTTCTAAGATGGCATAGACATGCTTCACCAGGCTTGACTGTGTCATGTAATCATGTCAGCGTCAGAGACTTGTCATTCTCCCTGATTTGGATGTATGAATCAAAAGGAACAGATATCATGGCTATGCTTTAAACAGATATAACATATATTCTTAGACAAACAAAGAAAAAAAGCTGCATGGTGATGGATTAAATCTAGAAAACTGTTTAGTAACTGAGTACACTCATCATTATACCACTGCATTCACAGGCTACTGTAAGTATGTCTCAGGTTAATCAGTCTCAAGGCTGAAATAAAGTCATTGTCTTTTCATTTCACCAAAAAGCTAGTTTTTAAAAATATAGGTCAAGCCCTATATGCCCTATACACCTAAAGGCGTGAAAAAGGGTCCTTTACTTTTACCTTCTAAAGCTGGACTTGGAATGGGTGAAGGCCTAATATTTTGCACCCCAAAGCAAGTATCTTATACCTTTAGTTACTTTATTATTATTTCTCTCTTCATTTTGTATTGTTACCATTTCTTGTTCACTGATGAAGGCTTTTCATTGGAACTTCCTCAGTTTTGTGTAATTATGGTGTTGGCATCCTAAAAGATCTGAACATCTAGGAAGATTGGTTCGTAAAAAACATCTTTTTTTTTCCGGAAACTGAAATATTTTTGATATATCAAATTTTAAAATGGTGGATTGGAAAGAACAGTACAGATGGCATAGTGCCAGGAAAGAGGTGCACCTGCATCTCCACTTGCCGACTAACACAGAGACAGGCACTGGACTTTTGGCAGAAAAATGAGTTCTTTTGCAATATCTTACCCCAGTAATGTCACAGAACAGTCTAACATTTTAGAGGATGGTAAGACTGGGTTTCCCGGCTTTCTGATGGTTTTAACAATCCTGAAACATCTAGAACTGGCCCTAATTCCAACCCACCTATGTCCCACGAGATAGTGCAGCCTACGTCCCACGGCTGCATGCAGCCTATGTCACACGACTGCACGCAGTCTATCTGCCACCCACTAAAAAATATTAGACTGTCCCGTGACCTGTGGATTTCCCCTGTTTGGGTTGGGGTAGGATATTGATAAAGCACAGAAAAGTGCATTAGGTGGAAGAGCTGCAAAAGACTCAAAGTTTTTTTCGTTTTTTTTACAGACTGGCTGTGTTGGAAGAGACATTCTGTAAAGGACCTGGTACAAAATGATGATGTTTTGTAAAGCTGACATACATTTGGTATTCTATAGTTGTCTTATTTCATTTATGTTATTTTTATTACAACTTATAAGAATCTAAATACAGCATACAAAACTAATACACATATGTGTGTTCGTCCATATTTCAGCACTACAGATCCAGTCTTCAAGTATGTTTATTTTAACCATATGAACCTGGCACAGCAGACTACCGTACATATTGACCTGCAGAAAAGGTCAGGGGTTAACATTCCTCCGGATATTCTACGCTTGCTAGGTGACATCAATGCTGACCTCTCAAGGTGAGTTGAATACGCTTATATACAGGTTTAAAATTGATCAACCTCATTATCGCATATGCATTGACTTCTCTCAGCCCAGCAGCTAGCCTCCTGCCGAGGATACTGCATAAACTATGACCGCCACAGCTTCTAGCGATAATCCTCAAAGATTTCTAAATTTTTTTAAAAAATGTAATGCGCTCTTGAACCAAACAGTAAAGTCAAGAAATAACCCTTTATCTTCAGAGCATGATTTTAGCAGTTATCAGATGTATACTTTATTATTAAGTGAACATCAAAATGAACAATGAATACTTCTTCTTCTTCTTCTTCTTCTCTTCCACCTTGTACCTCATCGAAGTGTCGGGCTAGATGTAATGTTCGTTGATGAGCTCTGTCAAGAGCACTATTAAGACTGATGTTCATTTCTGTAAGGCTGTTCTTAATGCCATCACTCCATATTTTCCGAGGTCTTCCACTCGCTTTATACCCGTTGTAACGTTTTAGTGTGGCTCGCTGTGGCAGATAGTACCAGGGCATTCTTGTTAGGTGTCCAAACCATTTCATTTGTTGTTCTTTGATGACCTGTAAGACTGGCTTTATTCCTAGCATTCGTCTGATTTCATGATTTTGTATTCTGTCTTTCCTTGAAACTCCTGCAGCTCTGATTCCTTTTTTCCCCATACATTCCCACAACATATTCCTGTCGACTCTATCGAAGGCTTTTTCTTGGTCTATGAATGTCAACAAACATGTCTTATCATGTTCTATTGCCCTCTCTGATAGTTGTCTCAATGTATAAATGGCATCTGTGCAACTTCTGTTTCGTCGAAAGCCCATCTGTGCTTCTGAAAGTTGATACTTTATCAATGGTCTCAGCCTTTTTTCGATGATCTTAGCATACATTTTCCCAGTGTGACTGAGAAGTGATATTCCTCTGTAATTAGTACATTCCCTCTTACTTCCTTTATTTTTCCACAGCGGGACAATGACAGCAGTTTGCCAATCTGATGGTGTTTCTTGATTTTCCCATGCCACCTGAAATATTCTCTTTAACCATATTGCTCCCGTTTCTCCTGCTGCCTTGATGGCCTCAGCTGGTAGATCATCAATACCTGTCGCCTTTAGTCTAGGCGCGGTTCGAATGACATATTTTACCTCATCCAATAATATACCTGGTTCTAGTTCCTCTGCTGTTAGTTCCGAGTTGTTTTTATGTTCTTCCCTGCTTTTATCTGTTTTATTGCAGCTAAGTAATGCTTCAAAGTAATTACTCCACCTTGCTAAGATTTTAGTAGGTTCTATTAAAGGTTGGCCAACTTCATAATTTATAATTTCTGTTGGGTTGTATTCTTCATTCCTGTTTCTCATGCCTTTGATTTTTTTTGTAGTAGTTTTTCACTGCTGATCTTTCTTCTTCAGCCAGCTTGCTTCCAAACTTTTCCCATGAATCTCTTTTTGCTTTTCTGATAGTTTTATTTACTTCTCTTCTAATTTTCCTGAATGTTATGTAATCCTATTCTGTTCTGCTCCTCAACCAAATGCCATAAGCTTTCTTTTTACTGCTCACAATACTTCTTATTTCTTCAGACCACCATGTTGAGAGCTTACGCCCTATGTTATCTTTCCTTTTAGTTCCACATATTTCTTGTGCTATTTTCATATTGGTGTCTCTGAAATTCAACCATTCTGTATTTACCCCAAGAGTGTTTTGTGAAAGCTGTTCATAATTTTCCTGTAATTTTTGCTGAAAGGCTCACCTGATTTCTGCACACTCTAGTTCTTTCCATTTTATTATGTCACTTTTATTACATTTCTTTTTGGTTTGATAACTTATCTTGATTTTTCTGTCAAGGATCACCATCCTATGATCTGTATCTAAACTCAAGTTTGGTATAACTCTCGCATCTGTAACTTGATGAAAGTCTCTTTTTCTCGTCAAGATGTAATCAATGTGACTCTTGGTATCTGGATCATTCCATTTATACCATGTAAAAACTTGTGAACCTCTATGTTGAAAAAAGGTGTTGGTAATAACAAGGTCATGTTGTGCACATATATCCAACAGTCTTTCGATGAATACTGACAACAATGAATACTGCTAACTGTAATACACTTAAAGTCTGTTTTGTTCCTGTGTTATGTATGTGTATTTTAAACTAACATATCTTTTTGCCTGCATAGTCTGACAGCTTCTGTAAAGTTCAGCAATTTTGTGTTCAATACAGCACATTGTTCTGCCTAATTTTTATGTTGATTTACTTCTGAAGTATGCGCCTGACAAGATAAAGTGCAATCTTCCAGGTAATTAATCATGCACTTAGTAGCTTTTGTCCTAACTATTCCAAAACGAGACGGGAAAATATTGTTTTGAATTTTTCTGAAAGCATTTTCACTGTAAGCAAGTAGGTGGTGACTGAGTAGAAGATTTTTTTTCACCTCTCACCCCAGAAACACTCTTTAGACAAGTCAGAATGTCAGAATCCATAAGAATATCCCCCCAAAAATTCTTTTGAAAGGGGTCACAGGTCACTGATTCATTTTTTTAAATAAATGTTTATCTGCAATTTAAAAAAAATTTTTTAAGGGAGTATAATAAACATGAATGGAGTATTAAATTGAATACATTCTCCGGGGCCTTAAGGATATGTATCGGGTGACTCATGCCCTGAACTTGTGATATCTAACACTGACACTGCGGGAAACTTATGGTGTCATTGGCTTTTTAAACGCCATTTTGTTCCCTAGAAAATCTCCCCTAAATGCTATTGTTTAATAAATATATTAATATTCGGACATCCTAAACACTGTAAAGGTGCACAGAGAAACATTGGTGTTCAGTTTGTTTTTCTAAGTCAAGCCACTAGAAGAAGAAGAGTAAGTAGCATTTACAGGAAAAGTCACGGACGGGAATGTTTGATTTGAGGCATCTCCAGGGGACAGGGTTAAACATTATTGTTGCTGAAAGATGTTTACTTAATGCCTCACTGCATACATTTATGTGGTGATTAAGACCATGTGTGCTGATGATGCTTTATATTAAAAGCATGTGTGCTATCAATGCTTCATATTATATCTTATGTGTACTGATAGTGCTTCATATGTGTGTGTGTGTGTGTGTGTATATATATATATATAAATATATATATATATTTTTTTTTATTCCATAGAGGGAATGAAGATGGTGAGACAGTTGTGAAAACAAATTCAGACTATTGGGTAGTTGGCAAGAAATCTGATCAAAGAGAGTTCTATGTAGTCATCAATCAAAGAAATGCCAACTTAATTGAGATCAACGGTAAGTTTTTAATTCACCTTCTGTGCTCTGTGTAGTCATCAATCAGAGAAATACCAACCTAACTGAGATCAAGGGTGAGTTTTTAGCTCACCTTCTGTGGTCTATGTAGTCATCAATCAGAGAAATACCAACCTAATTGAGATCAAGGGTAAGTTTTTAGCTCACCTTCTGTGGTCTATGTAGTCATCAATCAGACAAATGCCAACTTAATTAAAATCAATTGTCAGTTTTTAATTCACCTGCTGTGTTCTGTATAGTCATCAATCAGAGAAATACCAACTTAATTTAGGTAAAGATACATTTTTAATTTACTTTCTGTGTTCTGTGTAGTCATCAATCAAAGAAATACCAACTTAATTTAGATAATGGTAGGTTTTTAATTAACATTTTGTGTTCTGTGTAGTTATCAATCAGAGAAATACCAGCCTAACTGAGATTATTGGCTTAGTTTAATGGAACATTGATGCAGCCTTCTTATAGATCGCTGAAATTGTTTGGATACAATGGTGGATTCTGCTTGACTGCCACAAGACTGTGAGCATTTATACTCGCTTGCCCTTGACTGAAAAATTCAAGTTTCAAGTTGAGAGGATTGAAAATTACAGAGAGAAATATGACTCCTTTTCCAGTCCGGATTGATGGATATTTGATTGCAGCCCTGGGCTGCCATTTATGACAATTTCACTAAGAGCACAAGACATTCAAAAATTCAATTCAGTTTGACATGATCAGTCACTTGTGGAGCTATTGAGGAGAAATTAGGGCATCTGTTTGGAGTGCTACTGCATATGACAGTCCTCACTAACTAACTTCAAAGTCAGAATGCAGCTGCCCAAAAGGTCAGGAAACTGTCTGCATACAAATAAAATAAACCAGATCTGTAAAATGGATATGCATGCAAAACTCAGATCAAGACCAGGGTCCAGAAGTGGATGAACAGTCAGAACTTTCCATGAGAGTTTATAACTGGTGAACACTAAAAAGAAAAGATATACCACCAGATAGGCCCCAAGGCATGCAAAGGGTACTTAAATTTTTTCTATATTTTCACTTATCCTTGCAAATATCCAGGAAATATGAAACACTGTCCCACATGGGTTCTAGTACACCATTTTGGATGAGGAGATGGTGGAGAGTAGACCAACTTCCCCCCAAGCATGTTATTAAAGGTGCCTAATTATAAGCTTACTGAAATAGAAATGTCTTGAGCTGAAAGCTGTAGATATCACACCCTGGCTGTAAACCACAACACAGCATGCCTGCCACCCCTTTAAGGGTGAAAGCAGCAGAAGAAGAAGCCACATTGTCTATCTGTTTTCCTGACTGAGCTACTGCCTGACGATTTTACCATCCGTCTGACTTAAGAGTCCATTCTGAATGGGAATCCAGTCGGGCAAAACCCAGATACTCCGTTCAGCTTCCAAAAATATTATAATTAGAGTATCCCTAATGGCTACATCAATCAGTATACCATGCAACGAGAAAGCTGATCAACTGGCAGGAGAAGGTTCGACAAAAGTGCAGCAGGATGTACCAGTCACATACCACCAAAAGAAAAGAATCATTAAATCAATCAGGAAACCACCAGCCCCAGCACAAGACGATTATTTTATTATGGACAGATCAGAACAAGTCATTATCCTCCACCTCCGAACAGGGCACAACCGATTACGTAACCACATGTACACAAAATTCAAGATAGGCATATCAGCCATGTGCACCTGTGGAAAGGTGTCCCAGACAGCAGAGCATGTACTTCAGGACTGCACCGAATTTGACACATTAGGGCAAACCTTTTGGCCAGAAAGAACAACAGTAGAATGTAAACTCTATGGACCACTGAATGAATTAACAACAACAGTGAAATTTACACAAGAGACAAAATTGCTGATATAGACAACTTTTTTCAGGCAAACGAAAGAAGAAGAAGAAGATACCATGCAGTCCTGTGTGGGTAAGGGATTATAGGAAAGATTTTTGTTTTTAAAATTTCACCCCTTCAGGATTGCAACTTAGAAAAGTGACACTCAGTGGCTCAAGGAGTCGCTATTAAGCTGCAAATACAGCAAGAGCAAATCCCACTTACCTTTAACCAAATCTTCTTCATGTTCACTGGCTGTAAACTCTAGCCGAAAGTTCTGGTTGTTCGTCAACTTCTGGACTCTAGTCCTGGTCCAGAATTTGAGTGTTGCGTGAACATTCGTTTTACAGATCCAACTCATCTATCTGTATGCAGACTATTGGTTCCTTGCCTCCCACGGAGATGTACTCTGACTTCGAAGTTAGTTTCCAGTAGGTTGACGCTTACGATATGCTTTGGATAGGCAATGGGTCTAGTCTTGTTTTTCCCACAATGGGACACTGGAACCCACACAGGGCTTTTAACCATATAAAACAGGTATATTGGAGTACCCTATACTTGTCAAATAGCCTGCTGTCTTATGGCTTAAGTCACGTTCAAACACTGTTAAACTTTTTTCCAGAAACCTAGAGTAACAAGAATTTACTATGTTTTCTTTATAAAGTTATTTGAAGTCTTTAAATATTGGCCAAAATTATTTTTTTAATGCTCTCTTTCAAACATTATTTTGTTCTTACTTTCAGAGGAAGTGAAGAGGTTGTGCACCACCTACTTGAACAGTATATTCTTTCTGGACTAACACGGCCAGTCAGCAACGTGATGCACCATTCTTCACAAACAGGGCAAATAACACTGAGCTGCAGGGAAATATAAAATTGTTTATCAGTTCTATTTTTATAACATGGATTATGTGTATATTCTGTTTTTGCTACGAGTTCAGATATTTTTCATTGATACCAAATGATTTCATGATTGTATAGTTCAGTTGTAATATTTAGGAGAATTTGTTAGACACATTCTAAAGGGCCACATGAACTATTAGAGCAATGGTTCTCAACCTGTGGGTCACGACCCTCTTGGAGGTCGAATGACCCTTTCACAGGGGTCGCTTAAGACCACGGAAAATACATATTCAATGAAGTTATGTAATAGCAATGGAAACAATTTTACAGTTGGGGGTCACCACTACATGAGGAACTTTATTAAAAGGTCGCAACATTCGGAAGGTGAGAACCACTGTATTTGTTTAAGAGTATGACTTTATTTATTAATTGTTGTATTGATATTTCTCTGATATTTCAGTTCTTTACTTATTTAGAACATAGGGTACACCAGGATAGTAGTCTGAATAGCCATGATTGTTGCCCTATTTATAACTTCCTAAGAGGCTGAATGAGGTGTATGGAATTAGTCCTGTTCGATTGACTTCCAAGATGTGTTTCTTTGAGCCACAGGTGTGACAGAACATCGAGTAGCAGCCTGGTTGGGGAAAAGAGTCAACAGTAGTTTTAAAAGTCTACTGGAATAAGTTGAAAAAATTTAAATCCAATGGAACCTCATTCAGATATCTAAATAAGGTATAAGCTCAAAAATGAATATTTGGGGGGGGGGGGGGGGGGGGGGGGGGGTGGGGTCATTTCATTGTTCAATCAGTTCTAGTTTTTTAAAGATAGTTGCAAAACTACCCGTTACTGTCTGTATTTATCATTTTTGCTTTGTAGATGGGAAAGGAGGGAGGGGTCTTTTAGACTGAGGATTTAGGGCTGAGCGGCTAATGCTGTTGCCATGGACTGTGCAGGTTCAGTTTCATTCAGCATCATCATCATGTAGCAGGTCCTTTGCAGAACGTTGCTCTCATCACAGTCTGCCTGAAAGAAACTCGGTCCCTCGCCAGTTCTCTCGCCTCATGAACTTTCACACTCAAGGAGTCACTTATATTCTGTGCCCATCTTCGTGTCGGTCGGCCCCTGCCCCTCCTTCCTGGTACCATGCCTTCTGCTATAATATTTTCCAATCCGTCATGGCGTTTGAAATGATCAAAATATTTCAGCTTTCGAGAAAGGATGCTGTTTATTAGCCAATCTTCCTTGATGTTCAGATCTTTTAAGATGTCAATATTTCTCATCTTCTTTGACCAAGATATTCTGAGAATCTTTCTATAGCATTTCAGCTCAAAAGCCCCTATTCTCTTTCTTAAAGACTGAGAGATAGTCCACGACTCACATTCGTATGTAGCCATAATTACAGTAATTTGCTTTATTATGATAATGTATGTTCTAATCTTTATCCTTTTGAGTTTTGATTAAATCTGGTCGTGATTGTTGTTCACATCATTCAGGGAACATGTTTGTGTAAGATTTGTGTCATGAGTTTAGGTTCTGTGATGTCTGTTGAACAGTTTTTGGTTGAATCGGGGTTGACACTGTATGGCAGACATATCATTGCAGTAGTTTACATGACACAGTCTCAGAGAAGGATATGTTATGTGTGTGTGTGCATGTATGTGGAAAAAAAAGTCGGGAGATGTGAACCAGTGTCATTGCACACGGTTATAAACCATAAGTGCTCTCCCACCAGTAGGGACAGCTGATAAGAAATGTTTCGCCTGTGTCGCCGTCCACACGCAACTCTTTAGCTACAACGATGTTCCTCCATTTACCCCAGAGTGTTAACTCTGGTACCCATTACCTAAAGGCTGGGTGAACCCTGGGAACCGCCCAGTTTCGAACACTGGCCGTGGGCTCCAGAGAGTCGCAGCTGGATTTAAAATCGAGTCTCCTGTCAACTGCGCTAATGCGGCCAAGCATGTATGTGGTCTTAATTCAAATAAATTTTAACTCTTTCAATACAACAGGGTCCTCCATGTGGGTTCTGAGTCTTCATGGCAGAACAAAAAGGGGGAAGGGGGAGAAATAGATCCTCTGGCCCTTACCAAGTATTTTCTCAAAGATCAGGGACTGAGTGGTCTCCAGGTATGGCATCTGCCTTGAGTGCCTTAGGTCCCAGGTTCAAACCCTGGTGAAGGCTGGGATTTTTTCACTTGGACTTCTAGTAATTTCCTTTGGTCTCTAGGTAGTAAGACCGTGTGTATCGACACGCAAGTAAAAAAAACCTTAGCAGTTGGAAATTGAAAAAGAGTAGCCTAACGATACTGCCCGGGCAAAATTTGGAGCTAAAAATCTACTCAAAGTATTTCAGGATCCTTACCGTTGCAATGGAGTTCATTCACTGTGCTAAGATTCTTAAGACTCGGGCTTGAGTCAGAAGTAGAAAAGAGCCCTTATAAGTTACACCTGTGTGCCATGATGTTGTTCCATTGAACAAACAAAGAATTTTCAAAGATGGCTAAATATAGGTTTGCTTTAATTGTATGTGGTTAGCTTACACTGAACATTTCTTGATACTAAAACACTTTTAATAAAATGTCTGAAGTAGTCACACATGTGGTTAGCTTACACTGAAAATTTCTTGGTACTGAAACACTTGTAGTAAAATGTCTGAAGTGGTCACACCTGCGGTGAGCTTACACTGAACATTTCTTGGTACTGAAACACGTGTAGTAAAATGTCTGAAGTGGTCACACATGTGGTTAGCTTACACTGAACATTTCTTGGTACTGAAACACTTGTAGTGAATGTCTGAAGTAGTCACACATGTGGTTATCTTACACTGAACATTTCTTGGTACTGAAACACTTGTAGTGAAATGTCTGAAGTGGTCACACATGTGGTTAGCTTACACTGAACATTTCTTGGTACTGAAACACATGTAGTAAAATGTCTGAAGTAGTCACACATGTGGTTATCTTACACTGAACATTTCTTGGTACTGAAACACTTGTAGTAAAATGTCTGAAGTGGTCACACCTGTGGTGAGCTTATACTGAACATTTGTGTTTTTGAATGCTGATTTAATAAATATGATTCAAATATGCAAGAATTGTTGCACTGGTGCGAATGTATGTGTGCATGTATCCCCTACTCCCCTCCTTCCCCCCCCCCTCCACATCCTTAAATTCTTTGGACAGCAGGATATACCAGCATTGGTTGTGCTTAGTGTAGCTGTTACAGGGCCCTAATTAAAAACTCTCAGGAGGTGGACTGGGTGTCTGGGATTTGCCCTTGTAGACTGTCATCCAGGATGTGACTCTTCAAGTCATAGAAATCGTCAAACCTGGAGGGAGACAACAGACTAACAGATAGAAAACAAATGTTTAATCTGGGAATCTCTATGTTGGTTCTGGGGCCACATTTTTGGGTTGAACAAGGTTAGGTCCACTTCCGGTCTAAAATGGAGGACTAGGTCTGGCAGAATTTTTCTTTGAAGTTATTATTGCTTGCGCTTTGCTAATGCAGTTTCCACAAATGGACAGTAGTGTGCAGTTTAGCTACCCTGTGAGCTGTGTTTTTTCGTGTGGAATGCCTTTTATTTATGCAGCGGTTGAGTCATGGTATTCAATATAGCTGGTAGCCAACTTACGTGAAGGCTGGTGAAATCCCTTATGTAATGATTCTACATGTGTATAGCGAACTTAACATGCCCGACTACTTCTATCAACAACAAACTGCGTTTCTGGTGGCTACTGTTGGCTTTAGCGCCTCTAGCAACTGCCATATGCATTTACTGCATGGGCATATTTCTGGATTGTGTTGGGACTAATTGTTTGTTCACCAGTTTTTCAAATGGGACAGTGAGGGATATTTCATTTGATTTTCACTGGCACAGAAATGGAGCAAGTATAGGGCGACCTAGTCAACATCATGTAGGCCACTTTTACTTACCATACATGGCAAAGTTGATTTTGAAAGAATTTGTGAAAGTAGTAAATGCTAAGTATAAATTATTTAAGCAATAGAGGAAGTTAAAGCAGTAATTCGGGGTAGAGTGGTTGCGGTAATACTGGATGGGACACGAGAAAACAGACAATAGACTTCTTCCTTAAGTCACAAAAAGATACACAGTAAGTTCCTAGTACTGTGTTGAGCCATTAGGTTATCAGATAAAAATGTACATGGCCTTAAAGGTACCAGGTGACAATGTATTTGTAGTCATTTTTCAAAAGTTAGTTGCGTATCCTTTACAGGACGTCGCAGAAATAACACCAGTATTTTTTTCACCGTTGTGGTTTTTCTAGGTACATTTACGTTCAGCAATTTGCCATTGCTCTCTAAATGGTCGGCTCTCAAAACCATTATCGAAACCACTTAAGACGGTCTACTATCAAATCGCCTGCAGCTGGGATTGAATCCGGTATTCAGGCATTGAAGCGCATTCGCAAAGCCGACAGATGATAACTTGAAATACACACCAGTCATAAATTTTGTGGTTTCCTCGAGTGGGTTCTAGGACCCCATTGTGGGAAAAACAAGAGTAGATCCACTGCCTCCCCAACAAGCATGTCGTAAGAGTCAACTAATTGGGGGCTTTCTTCAAAGTCGGAGTGCATCTGCCTGAGAGGTAAGGAGCAAGGAGTCTGCATGTAAATAAGCATATAGGACTAGACCTTTATTTTTATAGATCAGTCGGCACAAGATGGATGATGTGGTTAACATCACGCCGGCCGCCTTGACTTTTTGGGACTGCACCCGGTACCCACTCAAGGCTGGGTCAGCCTGGGAGTGGTCATTTAAAAAAAAAAAAGTCTTACTACGCCAGGAAGCGAACACACGACCTTCCGATCTGCAAGCAAGCGTCTAGCTGCTACGCCATGGCAACTCCCAAGTTCCTACAAAGCCAAACAAAAATAAACGACATTGAAAATGAAGTTTAATCATATATTAATTATGGGAAAATTACTACGTCACTACCACCATCACTACTACTGCTGCTGCTGCTGCTACTTCAGTGTTAGGGATTCTTTGCGGCTAACCTTCGCTGTGGCGACAGCACCTAACTGATTCTGCCTTATATTAATGGAACTGACCACAGTTTGCAGTCTCATGATAGACAACCAGAGTAACTAACAACAATTGCTTGAAAGAAACTAATGAAAGTAGATCTCTATATAGAACAATAAGAAAGAGACAAACACTGTTCTTTGGCCACATAATGAGAAGAGAGACATTGGAGAAGATCGTGACAACTGGAAAGATCAGTGGGAAAAGGGGTAGAGGCAGACCAAGAGAGATGGTGCTGGGTGGGCTGAAACGATGGCATGGAGGGATATCATCAAGAGAGCTGTTCCAGTCAACCAGGGATCGTGATCTGTGGTGACGCATGAGCGCCTACGCCAGTAGGCAGAGCACATGATGATGATAGACAACAGTGGTCAGCATCTCATCACCACCGCCATTATCAAGTGCCCTGCCGCCTAATTTGTGTGTGCTTCTTCGCGTCTCACGGTCTATATCAGCACATGTTGAGTGGCTTTCTCCAATGCCACGACAAATGACTCAAGAATCTTCGGAGTGACGTTCAACCGCACCAGGACTACACAACAAGCGATGAACATCCGGTGATACAAAATGCCACAATTCGGATGAGAATTCCCCGCTAATCCCAGAAACCCCGTCCAACCGTTATGTTATATTAGAACCCCCGACAACAGCTGGAGTAAAAGAACCATTCTCCACCCCTTTAGGCGTATTGGGAATATGGGGCTAAAGCTATATTTTTTATAGACCAATCGGCACTTGGTGGCTGATGTGGTCAGCATCACGCCGGCCACCACAATTTCCGAAGACTGCGCCTGGTACCCACTCAATGTTGGGTCGACCTGAGAGTCAAGGTCATTTTAGAGAGAAAAAAAAATCCGGTTCCACCAGGACCCGAACCCAGGACCATGGCCTTCTCTATTTATAAATAGCTCAAGATGGGCGTGCCAAGACCTTCCGATCCGCAGGCGGGCGTCTAGCCGCCAACGCCACGGCGACTCCCGACAGCTGGGTGGGGTTGTTGAATAACAAAAAATTGCGTCACATATAATGGGAAAATGTAAAAAAGAATAATCGCACTCAGTTTTTTTTCAAGTTGTCATAACATTTCCCAAGAATTTTCTAAATTCTTTTAATGAGACCCTTGGTACACAAGCATAATTGAGGGTTTGAACAACGGATCAATATCATCCATGGCACACGGGTAGTAAGTAACCCATAAGTGCTCCGTTCTTCTTCTAACTCAAGTCTGATTCTGAAGAAGCTCAGCACAGTGCACAGTCTCTGTAGTACCGGCGAGGATCATGAAATACTTTTTAACTTTAAATTTTGCCCGGGAAATTTTACGTGCGCAACAATGCACACGGGCGTCCGATCTAACTACCCAGCGACCAGGGGTAATTACTTAAAGTCTATGTCCACGTGAAAAAATCCTAGCCCTTGCCGGGGATTGAACCCGAAACCTCTAGACTCGAGGCGGGCACCATGCCTTGAGATCACGCAGCACAAGTTCAGATTTCCAACATGCTGATACACAACATGAAGAGATAAACTGACTGAAGCCTGTACAAGCCCGTTGTTAAAACGCAGGCAATGAAGGTTTGACACCATTCACCATCGTCCTTTAATGTGTAAACTCCCCGTGTGGGTCCCACTGACAGAGGCGGTTGGACACAGACCTACTACTGCTCCTGAACACGCCTTTCGTAAAACGTGATTAATCTCAGGATTCACTGAAATCGGATGTGTTGCCTTTTTGGGGGGCAAAAGCTGAAGAAGACGAACTGTGGAAACGGCACTCGATGATGATAATTGGTCGTTTGCTGCGGTCAGCCACTCAAATCATTAAAAAACTGTCACCAGGGAAAAATCATGGCGGAGGGACATCGGAATACACTTCTGGCACTCATGCAACAGGATGGGAATAACGAATGTGCCGATTGTGGGGAGAAAAGTGAGTTCATAACATTATTTCAGTTAATGTTTTAGTAGAAATTGTTATTAGGGAGGACACAAATTTAAATAAGGTTTTTAGCTGCTCTCACCGTAACATTTAGACTCAGCGTGCGGTGAGCCATTTCTTCATTTCAGGTGACTCCCTTTTGTTTGATACTTCCTAAATGGCAATTTGTGTATTTTATACTATACTAATATAGGTAGTCGGTTGTAAAAACATGATAAAACTGTGTTAGACATAACAACAAACAAATAGGGAACAATGTTACAATCTGGGGCTCTTAATGAACTCTCTGTCACTCTGTGAACTCTGTCCATATGTGATTCTGATTCTGTCTCCTTTCACTTTCTCCTGAACTGACTCCCCTTTTTCAGTGTGTGTGTACTCACTGTACTGTGTGTGTGTACTCTGTGTGTGTGTGTGTGTGTATATATATATATATATATATATATATATATATATATATATATATATATATATATAAAGGTCCTGTTTCGTGCTCTTCTGGCTGCTTCGACCATGGACACATTGTGGTGCTGTAGAGTTGCTCTGATATTATCTTCCCATATTGTTCATGGTTTGCCTCTTGCTCTACATCTCTCTCCTCTTTTACTAAAAGTTTTAGTATATGTCTTGAATGGTATAGCATTAGAAGACATTTTCTCCAAGTGGGCAAACCATTTGAGGGGCAGGGGCCGGCCGACCGACACGAAGATGGGCACAGGATGTAAGTGACTCATTGAGTATGAAAGTACATGAAGCGGGAGAACTTTCAGAGACCGAGTTTCTTTCAGGCAGACTGTAATGAGAGCAACGTTCTGCAAAGGACGTGCTACATGATCATGATGTATGTAATTTAGAATTGGTTCTGTGCCGACTTTATCTCATAGGATTTCTATAACCTACACAAAAGAGGAGCTTTGTTTATGTTAGACTGTTTGTTGTTGTAGTGGACTTCTGTGTCCACTTTAGTTTCATAGAATAAAAATATCCAGTTAATGGCAATATGTATTAAATGCCTGGACTGGAGCAGACATTGGCTAATATGATTCTCATATCCTCACTGTTTTTAGACATATTGAATAAATGTACATTGCTTCAGTTATTTTTTGTTGCTCAACATTTTTTTTTCCCTGATGCTATTCTTGTATTAATTTCTGTTTATTGGGCGGACTTCAGTCCCAGTTCTCACATTTATTTTCATGGAAGGTTGTCTATGGTGCTTCCCCCACTAATGGGTCCTACCAGCCAGTGCCAGATAGTGAGGCCATAGTTTCAAGAATGTCACTACAGCTTGGAACTTTAGTCATGGTGTGAGTGGGCAGTTCGTGACATTTATAAATTTCAAATCAATGTTGAACTGAGAATTGACATCATAGCCCTCAGGATACTTCTGTAAGTGCTCAGTCCACATCTTCAGCAGCAAATAAAGAGTTACAATTCCTATGGTACCAGTAACCATTTGATGGTTATAAATTTCATATAAACTGAGGCAGCTGCCAGTATAAAATTACTAAGAAAAATTCAAACCATTGATAGAAATCGGAGCCAGACTTTTTTTAAAAATGACCTTGGCTCCCAGGTCGACCCAGCCTTGAGTGGGTACCGGGTGCAGTCCCGGGAAAGTGAAGGCAGCCGGTGGGATGCTTACCACATCACCGATCTTGTGCCGATTGGTCTATAAAAATATAGGTCTAGCCCTATATGCCCTATATATATGTAGCTAGCTTCTCAAATTGACAATGTTTCAGAAATTGACTGGGCATCACCCACATTTGGTGTGTTCTTGTGTCAGGAGTGTGCAGGCATTCACAGAGGACTGTCATCTCCCCAGAGTAGAATCAAGTCTCTGTACTTAGATAAGTGGGATGAAGATCAGGTGCAGGTCAGTTGATTGTCAGTTCTTAATCATATGCATTCTTCTCAGCATCTTTATCATCCAGTGAATACAGTCCCTCAACCAGGTTGTCCCATCCCTTCCAACTCACTTCATCTCGGCCCACCCATATTTTTTAATATCATTTTCTAATCCTTTTCTCTATTTATTTTTCTGTGTGTATATTGCTAATTATAAAACAGTTCTCTTTACTCTGTCTTCTTCTTGAAAATGTTCTTTTTTGAATCTTATAGATATTAGGGTATTTAACACTTTGTTGTACTTGTAGAGGAGGTGGCTGGAGTTGTAGAGTGTTAACTGCATACTGCATGAGATATTTAATCTTTGTTAAGGCTTGGAGTGTATAACAGACCTAGCCAGGACATTTGTGTATAATAGGAAATGCTGGCAGGACTTCTGCTAAAAGCAGGTCTAACAATAGAACTAGAATGTACTTTCACTGGAACCTGCAAGATCAGAAGAAATAAAGGCAGACCAAAAACTCCCAAGAAGAAAATTAGAGCTATAGGTGAAAAGGGACGTGATGTGAGCTGTATGTTATGGCAAAAGATAAGATGGCTTGGCATGAGCGGGTTGTTGGCCTATGCTTCATTGATGGATAAAAAGCAGATGAAACCATGTGAGAATGAAACTTAGGCAGAGAAGCTCCGGCTGTTAGCAGCATCATGATGTACCATGCCAGTACAAGTGGTTGTTGTTTGTCATCTTATGTAATCACCAGTTTTGGACTAGGCTTTTGTGTGTGTTGTGATCATGTCATATGGCCAAGCCATTTAGGTATTCATCCTCTAGCTCTTTTCACATGTAGTAATTATACTAATAATTATTTTGTAACCACATATTCCTAACTGATAAATATTGTTACATAGTTATGGGATATCTGAGCATCATGGAAGCAGCATCTTGTCTCAGAAACTAAAATGTTTTGGCCATATCAAGCACCATGGTTGATTGGAAATAACTGTAGCAGAAGGCATGGTACCAGGAAAGAGACAAGGACCGACCAACATGAAGATGTGCACAAGATATAAGTGACGCCTTAGGTAGGAAAGCAGGAGGTCTGGTGGGAGACTGAATTTCTTTCAGAAAGGTTGTGATGAGAGCCATTTTCTGCAGAGGATCTGCCACATGATGATGATAATAATAAATTGCAGGATTTTAAAATCTAATTGTGAATAGTAGAAAGTCATGATTTTTTAACTTGAATCCTACCAAAATATTCTTAGAATAGCATAGCATGAAATGAAGAAAGGAACTTACTTTACAAGCTCTGCACATCAAAGAGAACTGGCTTATAAACAACATCATGCTGCCTTGGAAACTAAAATACTTTGGCCGTTTAAAATATCTGGGTGGTTCTTTAGAAAGAAAGGTAATGGAAAACGGTTGCTGAATGAAGAGGCGGGAGTTGACCAAACTGACAATGGACAGGAGGCTTTAGAAAGATACCTTTATCATAAAAAATGCATGAGGCGGGAGAACCGACCAAGGGTTACAGAAACTTTCAGGTTTTTTTTAGGTCAGTAGAACAGTTGAGGGTGCTGAATTAAAAATGCACATGTATTTAAAAGAGTGCGGCCTTAGTGTGATGGCTAGATGCTCGCCTGCAGGTCAGAGGGTTGTGGGTTCTGGTCCTGATGGAGATTTTTTTTTTTAATGACTTTGACTCCTAAGTATACCCAACCCTACATGGGCACTAGGTACCGTCTTAGGAAGTAAAGGTGGCTAGCTTGATGTTAACCACATCACTCACCTAGTGCTGATTGGCTTTTAAAATATAGGTCTAGCCTTATATGCCCAGTATGGCTGAAGGTGTGGATAAGGGTTCTTTGCCTTTAACAAAACATTAACAAACCCCTTGGTCATAAAGAAGGCATGAGGCAGGGAGCTGGTCAGAAATCATATTAATTTTCTGGTGTGCTGTGAGAAGAACAGGGTGCAGAATTACAAATACTCATGTACTTTAAAGTTGCCCTCTTTTTCAGGTGATGAGAACAATTGGCAATAATCAGGCCAAGCTGAAATATGAGCTGCACGTGCCAGTCTACTACAAGAAACCCACCAGCCAGTCTGTTTAGTTAGTACATTGTACACTTCTTCTTTAGTTAGTATATTGTAATTTCCTTCTTCTTCTTTTGTGTGTGTGTTTGTCTCTCTCTCTCTCTCTCTCTCTCTCTCTCTCTCTCTCTCTCTCTCTCTCTCTCTCTCTCTCTCTCCTCCTCCTCTCAAATATTTTTTCAGCTTTAGAGATGCATATATTCTATATAGTCATTAATAATAAGATATATTTATTGGCATAACAGAGTGGTCAATCCTGTAGTAAAAGTATTTACATAGTTAGACTCTTATCTTATAATAATCTTTTTCTTCTTCTTCTTTGTGTTCACCAGCTGTAACCTCTGGCAGAGTTCTTCCACTTCTAGACTTTGCTCTTGTTCCAGAATTTTAGTTGTGCTTGCACCTTCTTTTACAGATCTGACTTATTTGTATGCCGACTGTTGGTTCCTCGCCTCTTGGTCTGATGCAGTCTGACTTCGAATGATACACCACCCCTCATTTTTTATACTTTTGCAACATATTTGTTAGGAGGGCATTGGGTCTACTAACCACCCACTCCCCGAAATGAGGCCCTGAATACCTAATGATGATTTTCCAAGAATATTGCAAGGGCATTAGACCTCGTCCTCCAAATAAAGAAGGACTGGGTATATAGTCCATAAAGCAGATGATGAAGATCTGTTGATCTGCGACATCAATTTCATTTGCTTTCTCCTTATGACTTGGATGAGTGATCTAATGATGCACGCATCTGTCCAGTACCATAGCATTTTTTTTCTTTTCTTTCTAAGATTTTCCTTATATTCATCTTCAAAATCACATCTTTACTACATTCCCATATTTGGTAAAAATGTGTCTTCAAGTAGGTATTTAAAAATGTAGTTGCATATCATTTAAAAATTATTGCAGAACCAACCCTAGCATTGGGGGGGGGGCTGTTTGTTATATCACTAGGTATTTCTACATTACGTAGTTTGCTTACTGAATGGCCAGCCCTCGATACTACTGTCGAATCCGACGCAAGGCAGTCTGCTGCCAGATTGCCCACTGCTAGTATCGAACTGGGCAGCTCAGAATTACAAAGCATGTTTGGAATGCCTGAGTTCCTAATGCCGACAGAGTATGAGAAGCAGATGGAGTATAATGATTTTATATGTGAGAGAACTGAATTCATTGTGCCAGGTTTTATCCCTGTACATGGCCTGCCTCTGCAGAGCAGCTGATCATCTGCGAGAGCACCCACTGCATAAAACACAGACTTGATAGCTCTAGCAGTGATGCTCAGGCATCTCTGAAACATCTGCACTCGTGAACTGAAATAGTTTGAAATTGAACCCATTACCTTTGGAGCACAAGACAAACAGGTTAACCATTTTACCACAAAGAGCTGATAAATATAATAATTTTCAGAAGCAGTTTTTCCTGTGGGTTCATGGGCTCCATTTTGGGTCATGCCGACACAGTGGGTATGCAAGGAGCCAACAGTCTGCATACAAACATGCCAGCCCTTTCAAATGGATGATGCCCACAAAACTGAGGTTCTGGTAAAGGAAAAGTCGGGAAATGTGAATTGGCATCATGGCACACAGTTTTAAACCATAAGTGCTCTGCCACAAGTATGGACAGCTGATAAGAAACTATCCGCCTGTGTTGCCGTCTGCATGCAACTCCATAGCTACAGCGACAATTCTCAATTTACCCCAGAGTGTTAACTCTGGTACCAATTACCCAGAGGCGGGGTGAACCCCGGGAACCGCCCGGTTTTGAACGTCCCCCGTGGGCTGCAATGAATCACAGCTGGGTTTGAAAGCGGGTCTCCTATCACCTGCGCTAATACGCTGGAACAAGACCAAAGTCCAGAAGTGGGTGAACAGTAAGAACTTTCCACCAAAGTTTACGTGAAAAACACTAAGAAGAAGAAAAAGGATACAGTAAATCCTCATTAACATGAATTCCATGTGACACCCAAAAAATAATAAAGAGTTTGTGTTAAATATTATATGCTTACCAAAAACTATTATGAATAATACCTTCCTGCTGAGACCACATTTTTGTTTATGTTAACCATTTGTTTATCTGAAGCTAGTTCATATTAATGAGGTTTACTTAACGGTTTTCACAATTTCTTAAGTCAGTAACATTTGAATATTTAATCTTTCAGTGTACTTAAGAAAGAATGGATTATAGCAAAATATCAGCGTTTAGAGTTTACAGACCCTGCAAGACAGTCGGCTTATGACTGTGAGACTAAGACGGGATATTTGTGGAAACTGGGGAGGGACAGAAAACAATTTGCCCAGCGTCGATTTGTTATCTCTCGTTCAGACAACACCCTCTGCTACTATGTTAATGAAGATTCTAACAAGGTGTGTGCATTACTTTGATCATCAATATTTTTATTGTTTTGTTTGTTTTGTTGTTGTTGTAACACTATAGTAGCAATAGCATCACAGAGCAGGGTACTCACTTACCCGGGCAGTCTGAAAGATTGCTGAAGATTGAGGTGCTCAACCATGTAGACGCGGAAAGCAAGGGGAGACTACCGCATTAGAAACTCTAAATTGAAGCTGAAAAGAATGAGCTGAGCATTGAGTATTGGCTTATAAACAGCATCCTGTCCTGAGAGCTGAGGTACTTCGAACATCATTGTGGCCTCAAGAGAACAGTGATGGAAGGTAGTTTCCAGAAAAATGCTGTAGAGGCAGACCTCTGTGGATGGATGGATGGATGGATTGAATATCAGTTGGCTATGAAAGCACAGAGAAACTGGAGAATTGGTTTGAGAGAGACTTTCAGGTGGGATGTGATGAGAGTGACATCTATAAAAGATCTGCTGATTGATGATGATGAATAATCTAGTGCTGATTGATGGTGATGAATAATATGGTGCTGATTGATGATGATGAATAATATAGTGCTGATTGATGATGAACAATATAGTGCTGATTGATGATAATGAATAATATAGTGCTGATTAATGATGATGAATAATATGGTGCTGATTGATGATGAGGAATAATATAGTGCTGATTGATGATGATGAATAATATAGTGCTGATTGATGATGATGAACAATATAGTGCTGATTGATGATGATGAATATTATATTGCTGATTGATGATGATGAATGACATCGTGCTGACTGATGATGATGAATGACATAGTGCTGACTGATGATGATGAACTATATAGTGCTGATTGATGATGATGAATATAGTGCGGGCAGTGGTTAGCTTGCTTGCCTGCCAGCCCAGTGGTTCACACCCCCATTGAGGTCAACTTTCAGTACTGACCTGGGCTCTCAGGTCAACTAGTAAAGAGCACCGGCCACAATGACAGATTTGATTCATCCGCTGAAACACATTAGGAACGTTTTGAACTATACACTAAATACAAATATTGACACTGATGCTTTAAATAAATCTTCTTCTTCTCCGATCCTTCTGTCAGAAAACTTATATCAGGAGGCCGGTAGCCTTTATGAAAGCTATTGTGCAATCCATATCCTCTCGTGTACCATACAGTTTTGTCTTCATTGTGGTTGGAACAGGCCAGATTGCGTCTCTGTTGTCAGCATACAGTTGACAGTGTTGGAGCATATGCTCAGCATTTTCGGGTGCCACGCTGCAGGGATATAAATTATTACTTAAGTATTTGTGAAATGAAGATGTATATAAAGTAAGAAATAACACATCTCCTGAAAATAAGCTGCATGGTATCTTTTGGAGTAAAATTGTATAAGACCTGGTCTTATTTTCTGAGATAGATGGTAGTTATGAGCATCAGATGACGACAGTCCACATTCTTCAGGCATGCCATAAGAAGGGCAGAACTGGAGAACATCATGACAACAGGAAAGTTTGAAGGAGAAAGAATGTAGGGGGAGACATATAATGAGGGATGTTGGATAGTTTGGCATCATGACATGGAATCAGAAAAAAAAAAAGATAACAACACAAGGCTGTGAAGAGGCATGGTCACCACCACGCGATATGGACTATATTCATATTAGTATGCATTGAGCTTGGATACATACTTCTTCTGCATTCATAAAAAAGGTGGTTGGCACATTTTGTTGTGGTTTACAACTGGGATGCAATATCTATAAGTTTAGGCCCAACACATCTGATGTCAGGAAACCTTTAATTAGTCGTCTGATAAGACATGCTTCGTATGTGGTTGGGGGGGGGGTGGATCTGTTCTGTTGTTCTCCCAAAATGGAGCCCTAGAACCAACACGAGGATGACCTTTCTTATGACACGCACAGAAGATTGGCTAGTTGATATATTATGGAAGTATATGTTTATTTCTTTGTGACAAGGTATGGGTTATTTTATGTACATCAGATGAAATAAGCAGAGAAATTATTACTTTGTCTAAACAAATTGGACTTAATTTCTGGCCCACAGATGCATCCTTAATAGTTGAATTGTGTGAAATGAGTGAAACCCCAAGAGCACTCTCATATCTTAAGGCAGAGCAGTTCAGATGTTAGTTCCATGTCCTTTACAGGACATTGCAAGGCAACGCCAGAATTTGTTGCATGTTTGTAATTTTACTGGACAGTTTTACATTCAGTTGTTTGCCATTGCTTTCTGAAATTTTTCAGCACTCATACCATTGTTAAAATAAACACAAATCAATCTTCTGTCAAAATGCCTGCAGGTGAATCAAACATGGTATACTGGAGTTACCAAACTGCATTCAAAACCCCTAAGCCACAGACGCTGACTACCAAAATAGTCACATCAAAAATATTGGTCCTGAAGAAGAATGATGATTGTTAGTCGGCTTTAGATTGTCAAAACATTTTGATGTGTCTTTCTTAAAGTTCTATTTTGTTTTGTATATCCTCTTTGTCATTGTTGACACTCAGTGTTTTCACAAGTGATGTCCATTGCTACCACCCTGCTGCAATCCTGCCCGTAATATCCCATGTCCATTTACTTTGCTTCATTTCCCTTTCCATTGGTCTTCCGGGTTTCCTTAGTCGACCACGTCGAACTGTCCTTGCCAAATTGTCAGACATTCCGCAGAAATATCCAGTGCATCCTTTGGTGGAATTTACCAGTGATGAACATTTTGTTTTCCTCATCAGTTCTTCATTTGTGATCTTGTTTGGCCAAAATATTCACATTATTCTCCTTAGACATTTATTCTGAAAAGTCTCTAGTTTATGCCATTCTTACTACAGAGATGGTTACAACTTATCTAAAGTTAGATTGTGAGAAATCAGTCATGTGTGTCTCTTTCAGCAAAAATACAGTGTGAAAATATAAGTCGTTTATCTCCTTCATTTAAAACACAATGTGAAAATATCAATCAGTCATCTGTGTCTCTTTCAGCAACAACAACAAAAATTGTGAAAATATCAGTCATGTGTGTCTCTTTCAGCAACAACAACAAAAAATTGTGAAAATATCAGTCATTTGTGTCTCTTTCAGCAGAAAACAATGTGAAAATATCAGTCATGTGTGTGTCTCTTTCAGCAACAACAACAAAAACTGAAAATATGAGTCATGTGTGTCTCTTTCAGCAAAAACAACCAAAATCTGTGGTGGACCTAGACTTCCTGAATGCAGTTTTTGTACCAGAGAAGATAGGAAATCCTTTTGGTCTGCAGCTAACATATATTAAAGATGGGTCGACTAGAAGTTTGTTTCTCTACTCAGATACATCTAAGGTAAGCATTGTATTCTATTGATTTTTTAATATGTATATTATCACCATACTGTGCCTTGCTGACTGGAGATCATGCCACTCCACATTCTGTAGTCTTCAACATCAAGTATCAGTTCCTGTGCTGACACCTCTCCATGCCATGACAGGAAGTTGCCAAGAATCTTCTCACATTGTCTTCCCCTGCCTCTTTTTCCACAGATCTTGCTAGTGGTCATATTTTCCAGTTTTCTTCTTTTCATAATTTGATTGAAAAATAATGACTGTCTCTTTCTGTTTGTGATAAGCTGTTTTCAAGCCCTTGTCTCTCTTAAAATAAGTATGTAAATGTTAGGTAAGAAAAATACCAGACATTTGCATAGCAAATAGGAAAAAGAAAAGATAGTGTTAGTTGGTTGGTGTGAATGCTTACCTATCAATACACTGGTGCTTGGTTGAAATTCCCTAGTGGAAGCGTAGGATTCTTTCCTGCCAGTTCTTCTTCTTCTTCGCGTTCACCAGCTGTAAACTCTGGCGGAAGGTTCTGGTTGCTCGTTCACTAATGAACTGCAGTCCTGTTTCAGAACCTGAGTGTTGCATGTGCATCAGTTTTACAGATCTCATTCTCTTGAATACAGACTGTTGGTTCCTTGCCTCTCCGGCAGATGCACTCCGACTTCAAAGGAAGCTCCCCAATTAGTCGACTCTTACGACATGCTTATGGGGAGGCAGTGGGTCTATTCTTGTTTTCCCCCACAATGGGGCCCCGGAACCCACACGGGGGTTTCCTGCCAGTAAGCTGTGGGGACAACATCCCAACCTTAAACAGTGAGTACCCATGTGGCTTCCGGAGCCCAGTTATGGGGAGGGGGGGGGGGAGACCTACTGTCCCCTTAACACACGTCATAAAAGTTGACTAATTGGGGGGAAGGGCTAGGAACCAACAGTCTGCATATAAAAAAAGCCAAGTCTGTAAAATGGATGTACACACAAAACTCAAGTCCTAGAAAAAGACTAAAGTCCAGAAGTGGACTAATAACCAAGAGTTAATTGTTTAGTATGCACTAAAGGAAGAAGATACAATGAGCACAGGTGATAATTTTTGGAAGGATGGGAAATGAGGTAGGAGGTTGGTCACCCACCTCATAGTCCATGCGAGTATGAAAGTATGTAAACTCCTAATGCTTCACACAATTACAGTAGCACATTTACATTTCCTGTATTGCAGGAAATTGTGGACTGGTTTATGTGCATCCGAGCAGCCAAGTGGGAGAGAAGGAAGATTGCTTTCCCAGATAGGGATTTGGCACAGGTATGTGACTGAGTGCAGAGTGTTAGTTTTGTTATGTTGATATGCTCGGATCAGCTGATCATCACTTGTATTTTGAAATTACATTCCCAGATAGGGATTGGGCACAGGTATGTGACCATATGCAGATTTAGTTTCACCATATTGGGTTGTGGTGAGTTGTTCAAGGTCATACAGCAGGTATGATGATTAGCTGTCCTATGTATACTAAACACATTTAGAATACAGTCACTAGCTCACCAAGTCACCATCTCACCATTTCTTTTTTTTAAATTTAAATTCTAGAAAAAGAAGGTGCTGGCACTCACCACAAAGTAAAAAATGGTACCAATATTCACCTCAGTGTGACGAAATTACAGAAGAAATGGAAAAAACAAAAATGATGCCTAAAAAAAGGTATCTGTACTGCATCCCATTGTTTACTACCAGAAAGAAAGAAAAAATTCAAGAAACATGAAAGAATAAGAGAATGTCTGGACAACTGCAGATGGTTGTATATTGGGCACATCATGAGAGGGAAGGGACAGATCACCAAACAACTGAAATGGTAAACAAATAAATGGAGGAAATGAGGATTTGCAAGAGAAACCCTAAGATTAACATTGTGGAGAGAGGCCAAAAGTGCTGGATCCATGGTATCGAAAGGGTTGCACAGGATAGGATAGAATGACAGACTAGACTGAGCCCTGTGTGGTGTATATTTGCTTTGTTTTTGTGAGGCTGGCATGGCTGGTCAGTGGTAACAATAGTTATCCAGTAGATTTATACACAAATTGGACTACAGTTTAATTAATTTGCAACATGTGTATTGATGAATAATCATTTCGAAGATAAATATTTTCTAATAGCTCATTTATTTATCTTTAGAATAATATATTACATTGTCCTTATATCTGGAGCTGGCCGTGATTTGCACAGTGGGATGGGGATGATGATGATGAAGAAATCAGTTGGCAGTACTGAGAACTTTGACAGCCATTCACATAGAAATTAGATTTTTATTTTTCCATAATCATCATCTGGTTCTTTTAATTATTTGGTACAGGCTAGATGTACTCATAATACCAGTAGCACGGTGCAGAAGATTGAAGCATATTAAAGAAGGAATGAATACAAATATTTTGCTATACTGCAGAAGAAATAATCCAGTCAGATCAAGGTAGTAATTGCAATGATACATTTAGTTATTACAGACTGAGGTCAACAGAAACCCCAATTTACATAAATAATGGGCAAGAGGCAGGTCTCAGATTACCATTGGCTAAAACCAGGGAAACCCCGCACAGAAAGTAGGACATGACTGTTTGAAGAGAAGGTCATTTCCACAGGGTGATGTTAGATCTGAAAGAAATTGTAACAGCACAGATTGTAACAGTATGAGATTTATGCGAGGAAGGAAAGATTGGAGATAATTCTGTGTGGCGCTCGCATGGAATCTGAGTGGTGAATATCTGCACATAACTGAGTTCAGTGAGTAATTGCAGTAATAAACATGACTGATCTTGACAGATTGAACCTGTCTGGGTATATTAATTTTATACTGGGAGCAACTGCGATGTGGGATTCAAGTTGATTTAAGGATGTGAGCAGCTTTGTAAGTAGAGTGCAGTGTAGTTGGTTGCTATGTTGAGATATGAAGGCCTAAAAGCCAATCCTTGATGACCAATAATGATGGGTGATCGAGAGATAGTACTCAGCGTGTAGTGGCAAATAAACCAGATTGGCAGAAGGAATGCGTTTGTTGAATCTACAAATATCTGTCATGAAGTTCTGTTTGGCTTCATCATAGCCAGTCAGACATATCAGGTCTTGTTCTGTTGTGGTGTATCGTGGCCAGGCTGGGGAGCAACATCACAGTCACCAGCCTCCATTGTAGACATGGCTCCCACACAGTATGTACTACCGCTGTAATATTAGTCATGGACTTCTGCTTCATTTATCTTATGTTTGATTTGGCAGCTTTCTGAAGACTTGACCAGTGAGTTCTTGATGGAAGGCTGGTTAAGTAAAATGGGACCCAAGAATGAGCCCTTCAAGCGGAGATGGTTCACGCTTGACTGCAGGAAGCTAATGTATTTTGAAGAACCTCTGGTATGTACAAATTTTGTTTTCAGCTAAAACAGTAAGATGAAACACGAAGCGCCACTAAAACTATTACTAATAAACTACAAACATTCATCATTCACTGCTGCCTGCACAGAATGGAGAGAAGAGAATGGTATGACATAATCACTAATGTGGGGCTTTTAGAGAGAACTACACAAATTCCAGTAAGGCAAGAGGTGAAGAAAAATGCTGGCACTGGATAGGGACATTGAGAAGACATGAGATCAATGTAACTAGAAGTGTCTTGGCACCAGAACTCAAAAAGACAGACCAGGAAACGCATGAGGAAGGGAGCTAGAGAGTAAAGTTAAAAAGATGGGGAGGACATAGAGTGATCTACATGTGATAGCAAGGGATAGAACAATAAGTTTCTTGAGGGCTTATGCTCCGTTCAGGGATAAATGGCACAAGAAGAAGCAGAAAAGGTAACCCCACAGCAGATACTGCCATTGGAATATGAAATGTCAGGCCTGCACACATTCCAGGCCATGGCATGATGTGAGATGGCTAGTTCACTTCCTCAACGCTTTTTCTCGCAGAAATTCTAAAAAAAAAAATTTGGTACACCGTTTTTTTTTTTTTGGTGTGGTTTTTTTTTAGGGCTAGGTCAACCCCAGTGTTATTTCTGGTTTGAAAAAAAAAATCCTATTGGTTGGGGGGGGGGGGGGGGGGGGGGGTGTGTAAGAGTTAAGAACTATCATAGCACTTGAGTCATACCAATAATCGCTTCATCCCCATGTTCAGAAGCAAGCATAGAGTTCCAGTTCAGATGGTACCAGTAATAGTCTGTCTCACCCCTGCCCTGATTGTTGAGCTCTGGCCAGATCCCCTGGTCACTGCTCATTGCATTATTCTCTTCAGATCATGATGATCTGTTTGTGCCCCACACAGTTTACTCTCTGCCAAAGGGCTGTTACCACACCTAGCTTGTCATGCATCAGTTTACCACAGAGGTGTGCAGAACCAGTCTCCCACAGAGGTGTGCAGAACCAGTCTCCCACAGAGGTGTGCAGAACCAGTCTCCCACAGAGGTGTGCAGAACCAGTCTCCCACAGAGGTGTGCAGAACCAGTCTCCCAAAGGGCTGTTACCACACCTAGCTTGTCATGCATCAGTTTACCACAGATGTGTGCAGAACCAGTCTGCCAAAGGGCTGTTACGACACCTAGCTTGTCATGCATCAGTTTACCACAGAGGTGTGCAGAACCAGTCTCCCAAAGGGCTGTTACCACATCTAGCTTGTCATGCATCAGTTTACCACAGATGTGTGCAGAACCAGTCAGTATATCTTGCTGTTTATTTCCCAACACACGGCATACCTTGGGGAAAATATCCAAAGTTCTAGGGAATGATACTAGAGCACTGTGTTACCATGCAGGTGCACTAACTGCTATACCATTGTGGCTGAGTCAGTACTTGAAGATATTTTATAATATTTAATTGAAGGTGGCGATATATTGGGTGCCTCCTGAAGAGAAGCGAGTAGAGAGTCACGAAACAGTCACATAAATGAGAAGAGAAAGGGATTGAGAACAGGAGGATGTACAAAAGAAACCCTAAGACGACAATGATGATAGAGGCCAAAAGTGCTGAACTGGGTTCGATCCATGATCTTGAAACAATTGCACAGGATAGTACAGAATGGAAGAATAGACTGCTAGCACTGTGTGGCATAAAATAGCACAACAGGATGATAATGATTGTAATGATATTTAATTAATTCTAATATTATGTACTTGGGGTGTTCATGCTAATGTCTGTTCAGCTCACTTTGTGAATATGTATTTTTTTTTTTAAGAGTGAAGGATCGTTTTTTTTTATCCATTGGCTCACCTGGAAAATGGTGCTGGACTCATATTTTTTATAAACAGTTTGGCCACAAAAACCAGCCCACCATAACAAAGTCTAAAAAGAAGTGTGTGGTTGGAGGCGGAAGGGGTGGGGGGGGGGGGGGGGTCAAATAAAAGAGTTATGATGGGGTGGGGGTGAGGATATAGCCATAAGGCATCCAGATCGACACACCTCCTTTCATCTAGACCAAAAACATACTGAGAAAGGAGCTAGAAAGTGAAGTTAATGAGATGGGGAGGACATGACTCTAGCTGCAAGAAATAGAAAAGGATGGAAATACTTTGTGTGAGCTGGTTGAGGGCTTATACTCCATTGGGGGATAAAAGATAGAAGAAATGTTTGCCATCAGCATTTACAATCAAAATGGCAAAAAATGTTTCTATAAAACCAGTAATTGCATTGTTAGATGTTCGATACAGAATGCATAAACTCTTTCAGTATCATATCAGATGTTAGTTTTAATGTTCTCTATCTAAACTTAATGTCCCTTGCAGTTATTAAGTGTTGCATCCATTGGATGTTGAATAATAACCTTGCTGAACAGGCAAAGTAAAGCAACAATTGAGTTGGATAATGCAAAAACTGGATTGGGCATAAAAAGTTAATTAAGAAAAAATTTATTCACACACATGTCAGTCAATACATGGTGAGTTTGTTTGATACCATATTGTCAGCTACCGCCGGTATTTACCAATTTTGCAGTATAACCTGAGGATTTTGGGCCACATGGCTAGTGTTATCACTATACACTGTGCAGGTTAGGATTTTATTTTTGCTCCAGACAGAAAAAATCCCTAACCTAACTGAGAAATCAAGCCCGGGTCTCTCATATCAGAGCCCTACATTGGTAACCGTTTGACCCGCTGATGCTCGTTCTGGGTACCAAAAGATTTAAAGTACATGATTCAGCCATGACATTCACAGACTTTTTCTAAACTTCCACAGCATGCTTATGCTAAAGGTGAGGTGTTCATTGGTCACAAGGATGCTGGCTACAGACTCAGTATGGGAGGGGAGGTAGGATGTAGGAAGTCTGCGACTCCCAGTGCTAGCAACTACTGCTTTACTCTTCATACGCCAGAGAGGAACTTTGTGATGCGTGCAGAGACACGAGATGACCTGGAAAAGTGGGTGATGGCATTAGAAAGGATATTAGAGCAGCCTTTGACACCATATGACAGCAAATGTGAGTAGTTTATTTGTGGTTGTAAACGTTAGGCTAATACATTTGTCTGAGCAGTAATTTTAAACAGTAGGCTAATATTTCAGGTGTTTCACTCAGGGCGGAACCCAGTTTTTCGTTCATAACTCAAACACTAATCAAGATGTTGCAGCGAAGTTTTGAGTAGACTTATCTCCGTTCATGCGAAGCTGGGTGACATCCTAACAACTGCTGGTAATGGCCACCATAAGCGTCCAGGCAGCAAAACATTGCCTGACCTTGTTTCCACCTGTTTATTCCCTGCACACTGAGACTGCCTTTTCACAACATGTGGCCGTGTCCAATGTTACTTAGACACCAGTGGTGGCCATTTCCAGCACCTTTTATGATGTCACCTGACTTCGCATGAATAGAGGTAAGTCCACTCGAAATGTTGTTGACATGTATTTATTAATGTCCGAGTTATGAACACAATTCTGGGTTGCGCCCCAAGTGAAACACCCAGTATATGTTTGAACAGAAATTATAGATGAAAAGCTAATATATGTGTGTGAGCAGCAATTGTGGATGTTAGGCTAATATGTATGTATGAGCAGTTAATGTAGACGGTAAGCTAATATTAGAATTAGAAGTACTGGGAGAATTTGGGATAGAAATATTAACTAAACTGATCAATGACATTTATAACACAGGGTACATACCAAGTCACATGATGAAATCTATATTTACAGCGTTACCCAAAAGACCAGGAGCAATTGAATGTGAAGAATTTCATACAATCAACTTAATAAATCACGTCACCAAATTACTACTTAGAATTATAAAAGAACAAGAAGAAAAATAAGAATGGAAATGAGTAAAGAGCAGTATGGATTTATGGAAGGTAAAGGGACAGGTAATGCAATATACTTATTACAAACATTGATAGAAAGATCAATGTACATACAAAAGGACTTATATTTGTGCTTAGTTAAACATAAGGAGATGATAAAAATGTTGGAAGACATCAGTGTAGATGAGAAAGATCTCAGAATAATTAAAACATTTACTGGAACAAAGTAGCAGCAATTAAAGTGGCAAACAGATTGGTTACTTTTGAACAGATAAATCAAGGAGTATGACAGGGATGTGTCTTATCCCCAGACCTTTTCTCTTTATATAGTAAAGTAATTTGGAGGGAAATTAAAGAAAAAGCAGGAATAAAAGTGGTAGGATACAACATAAACAATTTGCGTTATGTAGACGATACAGTTCCGATAGCTGAAAAGGCAACTGATTTACAACTGCTGGAAATTGTGGGGATAGAGAGGGCTAGGAAAGGGCTTTCCTTGAATAATAAGAAAACAGAAGTAATGGTTATATCAAAGTAGAAGATAACACCACATTGTGATATCTCAATTGAAGGAAAAAAGCTTAACCAAGTCAATATATTCAAATATCTGGGAACATTTATAACATCAGATAGAAAATGTGTGACAGAGATTAAAAGCAGAATAGGTCAAGTGAATGCAGCATTTCAGAAAATGAAAAATTTCATAGGCAATAAATAAGTCACTTTCATTTAATGTCAGAAAGAGAGTGCTAAAATGTTACATAGAACCTGTTCTGCTGTATGGCAGTGAATTTTGGTATGTCAGTGAACAAATTAAGAAGAATTCGGAAGCAACAGAGATGTGGTTTCTGAGACGAATGTTACGAAATACCTTAGACGGCCCAAAAAACTAACAAAGATCTCTATATACAACAATAAGAAGGAGACAAACACTGTTCTTTGGTCACATAATGAGAAGAGAGGCATTGAAAAACATTGTGACAACTGGAAAGATCATTGGAAAGAGGGGTAGAGGCAGACCAAGAGAGATGATGTTGGATGGGCTGAAAGGATGACATAGAGATATCATAAAAAGAGCTGTTCCAGGCAACCAAGGATCGTGATCTGTGGAGATGCATGAGTACCTACGCCAACTGGCAAGGCAAATAATGATGATGATGATGAAGCTAATATATGAATAAGCAGTAATTGTAAATGGTAGACTTATATATATATATATATATATATATATATATATATATATATATATATATATATATATATATATATATATATATATGTGTGTGTGTGTGTGTGTTTGAGCAGTAATTATATATGGTAGACTAATATATATGTGTGAGCAGTAATTAAATATGGTAGACTAATATAATATATATGTGTGTGTTTGAGCAGTAATTATATAGTAGGGTAATATTATGTGTGAGCAGTTATTGTAAATGGTAGGCCAATATATATGTGTGAGCAGTAATTGTATATGCTAGGCTAATGTATATGTGTGTGAGTAATAATTGTAGATGGTAGGTTAATATATTTATATATGTGTGTGAGCTGTAACTGTAGATGGTAACTAATCTAAAAAGTCAGAAGTAATCACGTACTGTTTTGAGTTTATAAGGCAGTAAGGCTTTACATATGCTAGATCATTGTTTGCACCTTTCCGTTTTGTAGTGTAATATTGTGCTATGCAGGGACATGGGAATCGTAGCCCATGGTGATGGCGAGCGACTAGCAAGACCAACTTGTGTTGAGTTTTTCCCAACTGGAGCATGTGGGATTTCAGGATCATTATTGCTGTCACATGTATTTAACAGTCTTATTAATGGTTCATTTTCTCGTGATTTGGAAATGAGGACAGCTACTATGCATAAATTATGGGAGAGAATCAGGATGGATGGCATTGATTACTAATTATAATGTATGCGTAAACAAATCGAGTAAATGATACCAACTCCAGGCAAACATTTAGTGTGGCTGAAGTGTGATAAGAAAAGCACAAAAATATGTGTAGAACATTAAGTGCACATGATTATTTAAACTTGGAGAGAAGGAGAATGCTCAGTCTTCAATTCGATCTGGTGAGAGACTGGTCCCATGGTGCTTGGAATGCCTGATTCGAATGAATTCATAGATTGAGCGAATGTTACAAGCTGCCTGCCTGTTCCTGAGAAAAACCTGGCTATGATGACTCCATGACAATTTGAGATGGGAGAAAAATGTGTCTGTTGTGCTTGTGCCTTTTTGCTGAATGCAGTTTTGGTAGTTCGGAAGTGCAACTACAGTAAGTGTACTGAAGTTTGAACTTTGTCCAGGTAATGATAATAAATAGATCGGTCTTGTGTAGCCTGTCACCTGGACAACTCACTTGTGGCACATTGACTGAGGAGAACAGCGTTGGAGTCAATAAACAGTTCGGTATCAGTGGTGTTTTCAACATTTCTTCATGTTCCAGCTCGTTTTATTGAATGAAATATCAATGTGCCTGAGAAGGCTGCATGATTAGAGCCAAGACAGTCATTGCAGGCTTCTTTTCTAACACTCAGTTATTTTTTATCAGCAGTCATTTTTTTTCCTTTACCCTGTTCATTTCCTTTATTTCCCCTTCATGCAACACAGTCTGTGGCATCCTGTTCCAAATTATCAATCTCCAAGTCTGTATCATTCGTGTGATGCTTTCACATTTAGCAAATTCTGTTCCCACAACCAGTGGCGCAGTTCCATGGTCCCTAGGGACTGAAGGTTGCTTATGGCAATAGAGGCTGACCTAAACATCTTCTCCATGTCTGTAATTCACCTCAGAGGATGTCCTTAGGGACTCTACCATTCTCCCTCCTCCCAGCATCTCCTAGCCATCTGAACCTTCAAGGACTTAAGTGTTAAGAAAGCAGTTGTGATACCAGCTGTTGCCAATACCTCAGTGTTTGTAATTTTAGTACATTCTTTCTTTTGCTCAGTGCATGCAGCCTACTCGGGCACATTGGTAGATAATTCAACAAAGCAATCTTGAACCATGAACCAACGTCAAGAACACTAAATTGCTGACAAGAAATGTATATTGCTCCAAGGCTGTTCTCCTCTGTCAGTGAGCCAGAGGTTTGATACACAGGCTACTCAAGAATAATCAAATATACGCTCATTACCTGGATAGAGTTCTAGTTTTTGACACTTCCAACCGTTCACGCTTCAGCTCTTGCAGAATTGCACTAAGAAACACTTGAACTCACAGGAGACGATTTTCGTCTCATGCCAATTTGTAGATGCTACCAGTATAACCTGGTTTTCTTGGAAAACAGGTTCTCAGCTTGATATACATTCACTTACATTCAGTTCACACGCTCCAAGTGACATAGGACCAGATTGAAAATATAAATGAGTTTTCTTACTTGCTGTAGGTTTAAATAATTTATTCTTCTTCTCATGCACTCAGTGGTTCCACTCACAATTTCGTGATTTCCTCATCTGGCACACATCAGCCTAACTGCCCATTTGTCTCAAGTTAGTATCGCTCACTTAATCTGTTCATGCATACATTATAATTAATAATCGAGGCCATCCATCTTAATTCCCACACATAAAATGTGTAATAATTATCATCCTCATTTTCAGACAATGAGAAGATTTCCTAGCAATGATAAAATGCCTCCTCACAGGGATTTGTCTTTCAAGGACAAATCCTATAAATCATTATTCAATGCAGTTATATTGGGGTTCCCAAACAGTTACAAAGTAACCTGTAGTCTAGTGTGACTGGGTTATCATAAAGCTCTATACTGTTATACTCTATATATATTTCCGGCTTTGCATCTTTGATGGTTGTTCAAAAATTGTGTATTATGTGTGTTTTTCAGTGGCAGCTCTTCTGGTTCCGAAAAAAGCTTCAAGTACATTCCGACTCATCAAAAGGTAGACTTTTTACAGTGCAGGAAAATATTGCAGCAGTGTTCCTGTTATAGTGGTTTTGTGGGTCACAAGCAAAGTTGTACCACTTAGTGCTCAGAACTGGAGGCCAGGCAGAAGGGAGGACTATTGTTATTGTGGAGAAAGAAAATGTCCAGTGAGCAGATTGTGCAGTTTTTTATTGATTGTACTTTTATTTTGTTTGCTATTTAGTGTTGCACCTATTTGTACTTTTTTTTTTCATCATATGTCCAAGACTTTTAAAATTATGAATTTAAACACACTTGATTTCAGTTCTCTTCTATTTCTTTCCTTGTCATTAGTTGTATTGACCTGTCAATATTGATATATTGACCTGTATTGACGTGTTTCTGTGCAAGAGATAGAGAGACATAGGGAGTCAGCATAATAATTTGTGGGCATTATATTTAATTGAGTTTATGCTGTGTATTGTTTCTTCTTTGTTATTGTATGTTTTTTTTTTTTTTTTTAAGGACTCCAGGTTCAGATCCTTAGTAAGGTTTTGGATTTTTTCTGTTGTGACAAAAATAAAATCCTAACTGTACAATCGTGGTGACAGCACTGCCATGTGCTTTAAATTTTCAGGTTCAAACACTTGCAAGTGCATAAAACATTTAAATAATGGGCAGTATGAATACTTCTTTTCATTGAATTAGAACCATCCTGTATCTGCAGCTTTACTTTGTGCATGAACCACACTGTATTCTGCAGCCTTTATGTGGAGTTAGACACCTGTGGTTGTTTCATCTGCTGGTTAAGAATGTTTGGCTCTCATTTGAATCCTCAGTAAGATGATGAATTTTTGTTGTTGTTGTTGTCAAGGACAAAAAGAAACTCTCTCAGCCTGCACAGTACAGGAAGACTGCGCTAGCCTCATGGCTCTACTTCAGGTTCTTCTTCTTCTTAATGCTCGTCAGCTGTGAACTGCAGCAGAAAGTTCTGGTTGTTCATCCACTTCTAGACTTTAGTCTTGTTCCAGAACTTGAGTTTTGCATGCACATCTGTTTTACAGATCTTGCTTATTTGAAAGCGGAATATTGGTTCCTTGCCTCTCAGGTACATGCATTCAGACTTTAAAGGAAACATCCCTAATTAGTCTACTTTTAGGACATGCTTGTTAGGAGCGCAAGGGACTCCCCCCCCTCCCCCCCCCCACACACACACACACACACACACAAACTAGGGTACCAGAGCTCGCGCAGGAACAACAATATTTTCAGCTTCAAGACCCCTCTGTTCCACACTGTCCTAAACAGTGGATATGCATGCAGTAAAGACCGCCAGTACAAAAGTACAGTCAATTTAACAAACGTTTCTGCTGTAATTTTCTACTCTGGTGACAGAAATGCGTGGCAGATCATGGTAGATATGCTGAAAGTCAGACACGTATGCAGTGTTAGATGTAAGTCAATTAAGTTGAAAAGATCAGAAGAGTAGATGACTTTTTGAAAAAAATTGCCAACCAAACACAGGAGACATCTGTATAGTCTTTCAAAGTTTTGTAGTTTAGCTAAATACTGGCTGTTGTATTTGTGTGGGGGGGGGGGGGGGGGGGGGGGGGGGGGGGGGGGGGGGGGGGGGGGGGGGGGGGGGGGGGGGGGGGTCAGTTTTATGTGTCTCATCTTTGCTTCATGTGATAAAAATATTTAAACTTTAAAAGTATACATTATCACTGTTGCTATTACTTAATAAATTGTGAATATATATATATTGAATACATGGCTATTTTTCTGGCGGCATGAAACAGTTTGCAGTACCAGTACCTTTTTAAGTCATCAATAGACACTCTGTGACGAGTACTGGCACCTTTTTAAGATACATTGTGTTGTGTACAGGCATTATTTTCTTTCTCTAGAAAAGAACCCTTTTTGAATATATATATATATATTTATATATGTATACAAAGAATCTGTCCTTGACTTCTTTACACAGAAACTGGTATCTTTTGTTGCTAAATAGCAAGACATGTCTTTTCTACAGCATGTGAAAGTTTCCTGTGACAGTATTATTTATGCATTAGCATTCTTTAGACAGCGTGGTCAGTTTTAGCCTGCAATATTCCTGTAAATCTGATTAGAAATACCCTCTCATGTAACTGATGTCCTTTTATTTTGCAAGTGCAAATCGAAAAATTCTTGGTATGGGCCATGTTATAGAGAAAACAAGAATAGACCCACTGCCTACCCAAAAGAAAGAGTAAGAGTCAACTGATTGGGAGCTTTCTTCAGAATCGGAGTGCATCTACCTGAGAGGCAAGGAACCAGCAGTCTGCATACAAATGAGTCAGATCTGTAAAATGGATACACACACAACACTCAAGTTCTGAAACAGGACTGCAGTCCAGAAGTGGATGAACAACCAGAACTTTCCGCCAGTTTACAGCTGGTAAACATGAAGAAGACGAATCGAAAAAGGACAGGGCATTACCTGGTTTTGTTTATGGCAGAAAATAATGTGATTTTTTAAATTTTATTTCATGTTTATTTCAAGTTGTTCAGGGAATTTTCAGAAGCTTCTTAACCATACTTTTCTGCTTAGATTCATTTAAAGGAATGAACACCACATATAACAGACATAGTTTAATCTTGACAGGAAAGCTGGTGTTGCTTTTCCATGTATGATTCAGTCTTGTAGCAGTAAAAATCATCTTGGGTCTTCTTTTAAACTCATTGATTGATTACTGATATTTTGATTTACAGGTTACTTGTTAATTGAAATATTTTATAATCATTAACTCTTTTGGTACTAGGGAACAATTAAATTAGTTATAAATCAACGCATGATTTCTTTCTTGGTACCAAAAAAGAGTTACAAATCTTTAGTGTAATATGTTCTTGTTGTATATTAAAAAGATGCATCCTTGAGAACTACTGCTGTACCGAAAATTTGGCCTGGGTATTTATGCAGAGTATTTCCAAAGTTTCTTCTTCTGCTATGTTTTCCCTTAAAAGAGTGGTAGACAGGCTGTGTTGCGACTTACAGCTAGACTGTGATATCTGCACCTTTCAGCCCTACACATTTGGTTTCCACAAACCCTGATTAGTCATTTTTACAACAGGCCTGGTGGGGGGCAGCGGGTCCATCCCACAGCCCCCTCTCCCCCCATGGAGTTTGTGATTCTCTGAAGCTGATTCAAGGGGCATGTCTTTAATTTCTCACTGATATCGTTAAAATTTCCTCCAGAAGGTTTCTACTGTTCAGTGTATCAAAATTAAATGCTGTAATAAAACATTTTGGTTTTTTTATAGGACATCATTCTTTACAACTTAAGTGAGATTCCTGAGAAATTAGATCAGAGTTGATGCTGAGAAATGAGATCAGAGTTGATGAAATCAGAAAGAAAATGGGAGTAGTGGCAGAGCTAGATTTCTTTAGAAAACATTGAAATGTTTTGGCCATCTCGGTCTTAGTTGTGGTTTAAACTTCACTAAACTTGGATCATCCCATATCTTGCTCTGTTCCAGTGCCATTCAAAATCAAATAAAATGTTCCTAAATGTGGCCGTCTTAGACCACCATCACTCAGAGGAATGGTAATAACCATATTGTGACTGATACCCTCAGTTTGGGACTTTGCGCTGGCTGCTAAAGATGAGGACGGAGCACGCATAGGAATGCCCCAAATACTGTGATGTCAATTCTTGACTCAACTTAACTCACCTAGAAACTTCACGATGAGGTTATTCTTTTTGAGTTTAGGCCTAGGTGTCGTCAGTACTGTTGGCACCAGTGAAGTCCTAGTTTTAGAACCCTGTGTTCTTCTTCCTTCCAAACTTTCTTCTTCTTGACGTCACCAGTTGTAAACTCTGATGAAAAGTCTTGATTGTTTGTCCACTTCTGGACTTTGGTCTTGTTCCAGAACTTGAGTGTTGTGTGCACATCCCTCATACAGGTCTGTCTTAATAGTATGCAAGTTGGTGGTTCCTTGGCTCTCAGGCAGGTGCTCTCCGACTTTTGAAGAAAAATTGCTCCTGCCTGCCTACACTGGCTAAGCTCCCAGTTGGGTATGTGTTTCTAGAATCACCGCAGAGCAGTTTAAATAGGCTTGGTCCAGTATTAGTCTCTGGTGCACCACATGCATGGTTCAACACCTCTACTTCCCAGAAACCAGAGTTCAAAGCACTTGCAGTTTATATGTTTAGTTAATGGATCAACATCATTGCACATGAGTGTAACTCATAAGTGCTTCCTTCTACTTCTAACTCAAGTCTGAGTCTGAAGAATCTCAGCCGCAGTGCATGAACTCTGTTACACTGGTGAGGATCCTGAAATACTTTGGGTAGATTTTTAACCCAAAATTTTGCCCAGGCAACGCCGTTAGGCTACTCTTTTTGCTTTTCAGCTGCCAAGGAATTTTCTACATGCGCAACAATACACACGCGTCCGATCTTACTACCCAGAGACCAGGGAAAATTACTAGAAGTCCGCGTGAAAAATCCCAGCCCTTACTGGGGCTTGAACCTGGGACCTCCAACACTCAAGGCGGACGCCATGCCTCTTGACATGGAGGCCCCCTTGCAGTTTGTAAAGATTAATCTGTCTTTCTCGGCAGTACTCTATGCTGATGTTTCACCTCATCCAGTCCATGTTTTTTCTTAAAGTCTCAAGACGTGTCATGAGAATCTAGTCAATAAATGAGTTAATTCCTTGCCTTTCTCATAAACTTGTGAAGTGTGAACATAAATTGAGAGGAGCTAAAGGAAACAGACATGATACTCTACAATTATACAAGCTGTGGTCCATAGTGGAAACTCATATGCGACTGAAAAATCTTGAGCCAATAGCTGTGACTCGCTGTGCGGTAAGAGTTAATATTCAGATCATGAAGTATACAATTCACTATGAGATTACATTTTTTTTTAAAGCATATTTTGCAAGATATTTTTCGAGCAACTGCATTATTTTTTAGTATTTAATTTTCTAAAACATATTTTGCAAGATTTTGTGTCTCCTAATCCAGTGGGATAAAGTTGTATTTTTTGTGCTTTTAATGTTTTCAATTTGTTTGATAATATCCATTATTAATTCACTATGTTGTGTCCTTACACATCACATTAGGCTCGCAGCTGATTCTGTCATTCCATTTTACCTTGTGTAATTTATTTCAGTATTGTTCACGGTATCTAGTCCAGCACGTCTGGTCTCTCTCAGTGTTCTTACTTACTTAGCCCCCTTCTACCTTGAGGTGTAGAGATTTGCCAGAGAGATCACCAGACTTCTAAATCAGCAGTTTTCTTTCCGGCTTTGTTCCATTCCAGTCCTCTGACAGTCAGGGACTGTCGGATGTTGTCTTTCCAGCAGATCCTAGGTCACCCTGGAGGTCTGATTCCCTGGCTTTTAACCTCCCATGCCTGCAATGGTGGTAGATTTTCTCCCATTCTGCAAACAGGTCCAGTCTATGGTAACTGATACTGATTCACTCGAGTTTGTAAGGTCTGGGTTTGAAGATCTTGATGTATTGTCTGACTGTGGACTTTGTTCCTTCTTGTTACTTGGGCGGACTTTGTTCCTTCTTGTTACTTGGACCACCTTACTCAGATATCTCATTTTTGAGGCCTGAAGCTGGCTTCTGTGAGCTGTCTGTCTCATCATAAATCATAAGGTCTGTCTTGATCATCCTAGTTTCCTCAGTCCATTTCCTTCCAGTTTCAACTCCTCTTCAATGATTCTATGTTCACTTTATCCCCAGAATGTGCCCAGTATATCACCATTTTCTTTCTTGGGTGCTTGTCCAAACATACTCTAATTTTTCTTTCTCCTATCTTAAATTCATCTTATCTTTCTCTTCTTATTGTTCACCACCTGTAAGCTCCGCTGGAAAGTTCTACTTATTCAACTTCTGGACTTTGGTCTTGTTTCAGAACATGTTTGACATCCATTTTATAGAATTTATCTTGAATAATATTGTTTGATAATCATCAAATTGTATATACTTTTTTTGAATTACACAAGTCTACATGGTGTCTAAAGCTAAACCTGCGATACAGATATATAATTATATATAATGAAATACTTATAGATTATTTATATATATGAATGTATTTTGTCGACACTGTATGTGTACATATTTAAATGCAATTTTAAATTATAGATATTTTTAAGAAAGTGTACTTTTTTGTGATTCTTCAGAAGTGAGAATTATTTCTTTATTACATATTGATGTGTTATTGTTACATAGTGCTGACTAATTTTTAGCACATTATTTTCATGATCCTAATATTTTCATTATATCATAGATATTTTAATATCCTGTTGACATGAAGCAGAGATGATAAAAATACTGAAGTGCTCAACCATGTCCCCATAGGTCAGGCCTTTTTATCTGGCGTGCCGTGGGCCAAATCTGGCCCGCAGCGGCCTAACTAGAAATAGTGGCCCGTGGATCAGTATCAGTGATAGTTGTATCAATGATCTTTCTATGCCGGGATTTGGGCCTCTGGCACGTGATGAACCTCATTTTCAAAATTTAGGCCTCCAAGTAAACTTAGTTAAATAGCCCTGCCACAAGTCATTCCAGCACCTCAGTTGGTCAAATGCAACATTCTTGGGCAGCTATGAAAAAGATTCCTGCAGCCATAGACACTAAGATAAGGGAACTGATAGATCAACATTTCATGCTCAGAAATCATCATCATCTACACAGATGGATCCATGAAACCCGGGTCAAGGTTAGCTTGGACATACACAGCACAAAGGATGGGGGGAAAAAACAAAAGAGGATAGTGGCGCTTGCCAGACAAATATGTCAAACATGACCATGGAGATAATTGCTGCTTCCATAGCACTAAAATGGGCAGCAGAATAAGCAGTCACACATGCGATCATTGTTTCAGACTCCATGAACATGCTTCAGAAAATGGCAACAGATAGCATACGCTCTGAATAGGTAGAAAGTATTTAGAAATCACACTTAACCTCCCTCGCCAAGACCACTTGACCATGCCGGCTTGATAGGTAACAAATGAGCAGACCATCAGCTCTGTACAGACTACGATAGTGGATAATGATGAATCTCTGACACTAACATGACTGCATGACATAGGAGTAAAGAATGGTGAAGCACGCCTATGCCGCTGTCGAGGCCGAGATATGAGACATTAAAACCAGCTCCACATGGGAACAATCAGTTGAAGTACCTTGGAGTGGCTGCTGCATTTGAGAACTGAGCATGCATGGGAATGCCCAGTATGCAGTTACGACGATTGTGATATCTGCAGTCAGACCTAAAAGATTTGTAGTTATGTTGTGTGGCTTACAGCTGAGTTGCATCTTTCAACCCAACACATCCAGTTTAAACAAACCCTTAGTTGCCTTTTCTGACATGCTTGTTAAGGGGTTGGGGATTTAAAAAAAAAATTTTTTAATTTATTTCTCCATAAAATTGGCTCTGAAACACACATAGGAATAAGTGGGGGTAACAAACTGAGCAATTCTAATTTTTTTTTAAATGTTGAATTTCCCAGCCTTTATGAAAGTGCTCCTTACATTTTTGAATTTTGACGCTTATTCATAAACCAGAGCCATATTCATTTAGTGGATGGGTCACTTGCCTGCCACAACAGTAATCTAGGTTCAGTTCCCAGCGGGGCAGTATATAATTTGTGTCTGACCACTACATCCCTAGTGGCCTCTCAGGCTCCGAATTTTCTAAAACGGAAAGGTTAATTAGGAAGGCAATTCCTGCCACATTGTATAGTTAGTTAATTAGTTGATCGACAGATTATCTTCATTGCACATCGGGCAAGTCCATAAGCGCTCTGATCCCATCTTCAGTATATCCCTCAGCGTGTGGCGGAAGGTTAACACCAGTTCTGTGTTGGTTCACTATTCTTCTTTGGCTACTTGTATATTGTTCATGTTTGGTGACACCTCTTTTGACCTGAAGTTCTTGTAGTCTTTTGAGTGTTGCCGATTCAACATTGTCTCCTGAATCATCATCCTGCCTCCTTGAGAGCATTGAGAATGCCGGCCAGGTCCATTGCTTTTCCTGTACCTACTGTACTGCAAGCAAGTCAGTCTGCTCATTCATTCCTTTTTACCCCAGAGTATTTGGCACAGAAATGAAACTAATTCCTTTCAGACGAGATTTAATCAGCGACTCCAACTATTTTCTTCAAATCCATCCTGTCTCTATTTTTTTAAGCATGCTCATGAAATCACATAGAAAGCACGCATGGGAAAAATGATGTGTCCCTAGCCACAAAATTGCTTTTGTTACCGCCATAATCCATAGTCAAACTACTTGTAGTCAAGGCAAAAACCCCTCTATCTTTTACAATTTTCTTTTGAACCAGGACTGTGAAAGTCCATGAACTTTGTACATATCAAACAGTGAATCCATTGGTGTTGATAACTGCACCTCCATCAGTAGAGTTGTCACGAATTAAGGCTTGAACTTCTGACTCAACCTATAACGGACCTTGTTGTCTTCAATCTCTACCCAGTTTTAGGCAGACTGAAATGGATATACCCCGCTCTGCTGGCACTCATATTCATTCCTCACCATGTTCTATGTCCTTAGTTAAACAAACTTGTTAAATAATGTCCTCAGCCTGACCCACCCAGGATTGTCTTGCTTCAGCCTACTACCCTTCTTCCTGCCAATCTCAGTGCGCAGTTAGTGGTGTGTATCAGCACAGATATGCATGTGCTCGGCAGATCATTGTTCTCACTTCCATGGTTGGACGATCAAAGAGATAAAGCATCGCTCTGCATGCTGTAGTTTTTGTGCGTGCATCTAAGTATGGCCTCACTCTGTATCCGATCTAGTCTCTCTATTTGTATATAGCTAAGAGTCAGAATCGCCAGAGCGTATTCAGTTACAGAAAGTATCAGACCGTGGTATGAGAAAAACAGGTGACGTTGCTCACAGTTGCCACCTTGTATGTCATGGCCTAGAATATGCAAAGGCTTGAGAGTTCACATCACAGCACAGTAACTCCTGTTTGAGAATATTTACTTAATTTTCTTCATTCGTGGTTCCAGAATTCAGACTGTGTACATTTGGTTTTTCAGTGTGGCCCTTTATATAGAAGTATAATGGATCTCTAAAGTAATTTTATTGTTGATACATGTTGATATATTGTGCAACTTGTGCCTGTGTTGATGCAGCATTAAGTATTTATGTTGACCACAGATTTGTATGTTAGTTCAACAAGGCCATTGATTTCTTTACTTTGGCTTTTATGAAGAAGAGAAATTGTCCTGTGAACTTAATGAGAGCTGTGGCATTTTGCTTGCAAGTAAAAAGAAAGGATACAGTATTCAAAGACAGTTTGTAAATAATTAGGACAGAATAATGCATTTTCAGTTAGTGAGATAGAGGGTGAGAAATCAGACATAAAGAAATACTGGAAAAGGAGTGGGGTACTGTATTCAGATGCGGTTTGTAAATAAATAGGAATGCACTACTGTCATTTTCATTCAGTTGTAATGTTTCCTTTTTTTTTTTAAAACCTCATTGAATGTGATTTAAAGCAATTAAAGATTACAGTTACCCCCCCCCCCCCCCCCCCCCCCACCCCTTTCCATAAAAAAAACTTGTTATTACTTAGAATGTGAGAGATTTTTTTCTTAAATATTTTTTTCTTTCACTGTGTGCGAGTTGGACCATAAACCAGCACAGTTTTCATATTAATTAATAATTTTCATTGAGTCTGCAATGTTTGTTTTTTAATGTTATCTAAAATCAACAGTCAAATATGTTTCACTTCACCCAACAGTTTGTGGGTGATGAGCTCAAGCCTTGAAGGCTGTTGGTAACATATATATTGTATTAATATTGCTATTATTACTTTTATCATACAAATACACAAGTTATCATGACCAAAGAAAACAAACAAAAGGAATGTTCAGTGACAGCAAATGGTGTAACACTGAAACAAGTGTAGAGGTTCAGTTGTCTAGGATAAAAAAGGTTTTTAGAGATTCAGTTATCTAGGGTGAAAAAAAATTCTAGAGATTCAGTTATCTAGGATGAAAAAGGTTTTTAGAGATTCAGTTATCTAGGGTGGAAAATTTCTTTCCGGATTCGGTTATCTAGGGTGAAAAAAATATTCAATTATTTGGTTGGAAGAAATACAGCAGAAATAACAAGGAGACAGCATACCAGCTCAATATTTGTCCCCTCCAGGCTGCTGCCTGAATATTTGACATCACAGCGAACTTAAAGTCCATTAAACATTATTCAGCCTCTTATGATGGTTAGAATAGGTGCGCTCTACAGCTACACCAAGTACTTCTATGATGTACTTACTATTCTGTCCTAGATGAGCAAATGGAAGGATAGAAAAAACAAACAAAGCGGTCTTCATCGAAACAGATGAAAGTTGTAAACTTATTAGAACAGTGAGATGTAGACAGTCAATGTTGTTTGGATATGATATGAGAAGGAATGAATGAACTTGAGAACTTGGTAACTACTGGCAAGATTGATGGAAAGAGGGCAAGAGGACGGTAAAGAGATAAATACCAGATAGATGGGGCGAGACAAAACCGTAGAACTGATCCGTTATTCTGGTGATCGTGTGAGATGGCAAAACATGACAGCCTATGATTACAGGCTCGGCACTTGATGATGATGATAAGATGAGTAAAGGGAATATGATACAATGTACTTGGTAATTCAAGAATGGCACAGGAGGAAGAAGATTTCCTGTCCATGAAAATTCTAAATCAACTATTAAGACACCATGTTCTACCTGTACTACTGTATGCCTGTGCGTTATGGATATTGAGTTCTGAACAAAAAAGTAAAAGGAAGTAAAGGACCCTTTTCCACGCCTTTAGGCGTATAGGGCTAGACCTATATTTTATAGACCAATCACCACAAGATGGGTGATGTGGTCAGCATCTCGCCAGCTGCCTTTACTTCCTCAGACTGCATCTGATACCCACTCAAGGCTGGGTCCACCTGGAAACCAAGGTCATTACAAAAAAATGCTGGAGAGCAAACACAAGACCTTCCAATCCGCAGGTGAGTGTCTAGTCACTCCGCTATGGCAACTCCCTTTGAACAATAAGGTTTTGAGAAAATGAAGCCAGAGATGTAGTCTCTATGTAGTTTCTGTGTAGAGTGCTGAGAATTCCATTGATGGAGAGGATTATCCATGTTCTATAACGCACTAATTTATTAAGACTTTTGATTTTTAAAAATTGTTACAATTGAAAAGTGCAAGGGTATTTGATCAATCCAGAGGGAAAAAGACAGACAGAGAGTGTCCGTAAAGAAAATACAGGGGAATTAACTGTATGTATAAAGAAACAAAGGCAGTTAAATTACATTTATCAGGGTAAGTGTTGAAACTGACTGTTAGCAGCAAATTGTGCAGATGCCTGAGACTAAAAATGAAAAGAAGTAGAGAGCAAAGGTTACAGTCTGAGAACAAATTAAGATTCAGGAAAGTTTTTTACATTTTTTACTATATTTGTCCAAAACTATTTTTATTTTGCACTTATATATATTTTCATTTACAAAAACAAAATTGTTTCTCTTTTGTCTTCACAAATAAATAAATTGTTTAAATACCGTTGAATGTTTGTGTGTGTTGATTAATTTGCATGTTTATATTTACAAGAAGAGTTTTAATAGCTCTAGAAACTCTTAGAAGTCAAAGAGAAACTAATCCCAGTACCAAATTTAGAATATTAAACTCTAACATCAAATCATGGAGCGAAAACATGGAGAGCGACTAAAACTGTTCTTCTTCTGCTTCTTCTTCTCTTCCACCTTGTACCTCATCGGTGTTGGGGGGAGATGTAACATTCGTTGATGAGCTCTGTCAAGAGCACTATTAAGACTGATGTTTATTTTTGTAAGGCTGTTCTTAATGCCATCATTCCATATTTTCCTAGGTCTTCCACTCGCTCTATACCCGTTGTAACGTTTTAGTGTTGCTTGCTGTGGCAGATAGTACTGGGGCATTCTTGTTAGGTGTCCAAACCACTTCATTTGTTGTTCTTTAGCCTGACTAAAACAGTTACTATTCATAAACTACACTTACTTTTACTTTTTCCTTCCACGTATACCGCTAAGCGTTGTGGGGAGATGCAAGTTCCTGTCATAAGCAAGGCGGGCAGCATCTGATGTTCTGAGGCCATGCTTTTGGCAGGTTTCGGAGACCCCGTCAATCCACCGTTTCCTTGGTCTTCCTCTTGCCTTATATCCTGAGCTTCTTTGATTGAAAATTTGTGATGTTATTTGATCATTTTTCATCCTGGTTAGATGTCCAAACCATTTCATTCTTTGATGTTCTATGTAGTCTAAACATGGTGTAGTTTTGACAGTGTTTCTAATGTCTATATTCTTTATCCTGTCTAGTCTTGTCTTATTCGCTGCTTTTCTTAGACATTTCATTTCACAGGCTTCTATTTTTCTTTCATGGGTCTTGTTGATTGTCCATGTCTGGCACTGGTAGCAGAGTGTTGGAATGAAGATGGTGTTTATCAATTGTCTTTTGGTCTTCATGGTTATAACAGTATGCTTTGATCATCAGCAAAAAGTAATTCGTTTATAGCATACACGTCTGGGTTTGCTTCTACAGTGATCTTATCCATGTATGTTATGAAAAGTAATGGTGACAGTACACATCCTTGTCTGACACCAGTTGTGACTTTGAACCATTCAGAAAGACCACTAGATGTTCTTACTGCACTTTCACTTTTTTCATAGAGGGCTCTGATGTTGTCTAATAATTGACCCTGCACTCCGTAATCGTCAAGAATTCTCCACAGCACATCTCTGTCTACACGGTCGAATGCCTTCTCTTGATCTACAAAGACCCCGTTCAGCTCTTTATCGTATTCGAGTGTCTTTTCACAGACTTGTCTTAGTGCAAATATGGCATCAGTGCAACCTCGCCCTTTCCTGAAACCGAATTGTGCTTTACTCAGTAGAGGTTCAACCTTTGCTCTTGTCCTACCTTCTAAGATCTTTGCATACATTTTCCCCACATGACTTAGTAAAGATATTCCTCTATAAGTTCCACATTCTCTCTTGTTTCCTTTTTTCTTCCAGATAGGTACTACAACTGATCTTTGCCAATCCACTGGTACCTTTCTCTCTGCCCATGCTCTATTGAAAATTCTCTCCAGCCAGGTGATCATAGTGTCCCCTCCAGCCTGGATGACTTCTGTTGTTATTCCGTCGATACCAGCTGCTTTGTGTCTTTTACTTGTTTTGATAACTTTCTCTACTTCATCCCGCAGGATATGTGGTTCTAGATGATCTGGAGCCACCTTTCTAGTTTTCGTAGCAATAAAAAATCCACTGCCGGCTTGCTAGGCCAGTCGCAGCATAAACTACAAACATTCATTAAGTTGTGCTTGTACTAAACAGAAATAATTAAATAGTATGACTGAATCGCTATGTGGAGCTTTAGGGAGATGACAACAAATTGAAGTGTATCAGAAGATGAGAAAAAGACACTAATGCAGGATAGGACACACATTGTGGAAATCTGATCTTCTTCTTTGTTCTTTATTAGTATTTGTGAGAGTGGTATGTCTTTTTAAACAGCATTCACAGTTTATTGTTAAGCACCAGCAAGGCAAAGTTGGAGAGTAAAAGTAAAAATGAAAACAGTAACGGTCTCTTTTCAACGCCTTTAGGCGTATTGGGAATATAGGGCTAGACCTATATTTTTATAGACCAATCGGAATCAAAGTTGGAGAGCCACTAGAAAATATGGAACGAAAGTTAAGTGCATTCGAAAACAAATGACAGGAAAATGATGAACATAAAATGGGGTGAATTCAAGAGGAGTGAAGAAATAATAAGCGAAATGTCTGGGCAACCACTGGTATTATCAACAGTTAAAAGACGGAAGATGGCGCTACATTTAACACCTGAGAAAAGACTAACAGAGAATCACCAAACAGGCACTGAAATGGGAAATGAGGATGTCCAAGAGAAAAGCTGAGGCGAACATTGATGAGGGAAGCTAAAAGTGCTAGACTGGATTCCATCCACGATATCAAAGTGACTGCACTAGATAGAGCGGAATAGAAAGATAGACTTAGCCCTATGTTACATATCATGGCACAAGAAAATTAATCAATGAATGAAAAGAAGTCAAGGGTCATAATTCTGAGGCCATGCGTCTTCTTTGTATTAAGATACTGATGTGAGTCATGGACTATCTTGCAGTCATTAACTCTTTGAGTCCCAAGGAGCGCATGATATGTTCATAGGTTACAGCCTAGAAGCCCAGTGAACGCATGATTCTCCAATTTTACGTCTTTCTTGACCACCACTGACATCTTAAAGGATGTGAACATCAAGAAAGTTTTGCTAGCATCCTGTCTCAGAAACTGAAACATTTTGTCAACATCATGCACCACAGTGGACTGGAGAAAATAACAGCAGAAACGTGCCATGAAAGAGGGGCAGGGACCGACCAACATGAAAATTGGTACAGGATATAAGTGACACGTTGGGTAGGAAAGTGTATGAGGTGGGAGATCTGACAAGAGACCAAGTTTCTTCCAGGTAAGCTGTGATGAGAGCGATGTTCTGAAAAGGACCTGCTACAAGCTGATACTGAATGTCTTTCTGCATTGCAGAAATATTTCACCAGTTTTTTCCTCTGGTCAGTCGCTTAGAAATAAGTGATTTTCACAGTTGTTTCCTACATGAACAGCACTGTCTTCAACAGATCTTGCAAGCCTCTGAAGAGTTTGACATTCAAGTTTTCTTAACCCTTTGAGTACCAGGGGGTTGTTATTTCGAATTTACTCTATGCATTCTATTTATTGTTCAGTTGTTAATTTTTTTTCTAGAAAAAAAGTGCTGGCACCCACCACAATGGGGTCATGACCCATGTGCTAGGAACCCGTTCATAAATCAGTCTTGTACAGCTCTGTTTTTGTTAATGTGCATTTCTGCAGTTACACAAAAGAAAACTGTAGGAGTGCGTCAATACAGGAATTATACTGACAGTTCATAACGCTCCGGTTGCATTTTTGGTAGACAGCAAGCATTTATGGCCTATAGCAGCACACTTCGCCTAACATGTGTACATCAGGAGAAAGATTGTTTATTGACTAAATACACAACTTACATCGTGTATGCTTTTTTTTTTGGAGGGGGGGGGGGGGGGGGGGGGGGGGGGGGGAGTTAAATAACCGCTAGGTTAGAGGCAGTAAAAGTAACAGCTAGGATAAAGACAGTTAAAGTAACAGCTAGGATAAAGACAGTTAAAGTAACAACTAGGATAGAGACAGAGAAGATAGAGACAGCTAAAGTGACTTCTAGGACAGAAACGTAATCATCATCATCAGCAATTTCCACTTCTGCCGTTAATCTTTTTGGGAGGAACATTTCATTTCGCGTGTGTTAATTTTAATTAGGTTAGTTAGCCTTTGATAATGTCCAAGTCTGGCAATGGTAGCACCGTATTGGTATGAATATGCTGTTTGTAATCAGTTTCTTGGCGCTCACACTTATGTTTATGTTTTGATAATGTTGGTATGTAAGTGCACTGGCTCGTTGGCATCGTGTTTCTATTTCTGTCTATGTGTGTAGGCCTACAGTAATATATAGAAACAGAATAACAGCTACGATCGAGACAGTTAAAGTAACATCTGGTACAGGTGCAGAGAAACATCTAGGATAGAGACAGTTAAAGTAACATCTAGGATAGAGATAGTGTAACAGCTACGATAGAGACAGTGAAAGTAACATCTAGGATAGAGACAGTTAAAGTAACATCTAGGATAGAGATAGAGTAACAGCTATGAAAGAGACACTTAAACTAACATCTGGGATAAAGACAGGGAAACAGCTACGATACAGTTAAAGTAACATCTGGGATATAGACAGTTCAGATAAAAGCTATGAAAGAGACAAAGTAACATCTAGGATACAGAGGAACAGCTGCGATATAAACAGTTAAAGTAACATCTGGGAAGGAGACAAAGTTACAACTACTTGTTTTTACTGCACTGCCATTTAGAGTGCGACTCTTGTGGTCACAGGGGTGGTCAAACTTTCACGTTTAGGTGAGGGGGCTAAGTGGCCTCGTGGCATGGCATCGGCCTTGAGTGCCCGAGGTACCGGGTTCAGGCCCCGGTAAAGGCTGGGATTTTTTTACGTGGACTTCTAGTAATTTCTCCTGGTCTCTGGATAGTAAGATCGAACGCCAGTGTGTATTGGTGCGACGTAAAAAATCTCTTGGCAGTTAGAAATCGAAAAAAAAGTAGCCTAACGACGCTGCCATGGAAAAATTTGGATTTTAAAATATATCAAAAGTGTATCAGGATCCTCGTCGGTGCTACGGAGCTCGTGCACTGCGCTGAGATTCTTCGGATTCAGGCTTGAGTTAGAAGTAGAACGGAGCACTTAAAGGTTACCACCCTTGTGCCATGTTGTTGATCCGTTGTTTAAACAGCAACAGAAACCTTCATGTATCAGCTCGGATGGGGAAAACAGCCAGTGGCGATAAGCTTGCGCACTTACTTTCATCTAATTCTAAAACAGATTTTAAAAATAACCTTTGGTAGCCTTTTATAAGTCTAATAACAATAGGACATTAAACAGAGCAATAAACACCTGGTGACACAAAATGCCATCATGCGGAGAGGTCGCAGAAACCCCGCTCAACCGTTAAGTTATATAATGGCCTCCGGCATAAGCCAGGGTGAGATTTCAAAATAACGAAAAATTACATCCCACTATGGGACGACGAATAACATGATAGGATAAAAACATTATGAGAAAATAAGAAACGATTTAACCAGAAATTAACGATGAGCAATGTGGGTTTCATCATCATTATCATCATCATGTGGGTTTATAGAGAGAAATTCGTAAACATTGCCATATAAATTCCCAGGACATACGTAAAAACGGATGTCATTCAAGCAGGATTATATGTCAGATTTCGTCATTATTCATCGTGGCTCATCGACGATTCACAGTTAGGGTGATAGGGTGAAAAAATAACAACCATTCTTCCTGTGTCGTTTTTGAGTGTTGATTAGCACTTATAACGTATCTCTGTCTACTACTATGACAGGATGTCTGATATTAACTGTAGTACTTTCATATAACATTTATCAGGAAAAAAGTAGCAATATAATCTGCATATAATCAGGAGAAATGAAAAATATCGTATGCAATAAATCGCTCTCATTTAATGTCAGACTAAAATGTTTCATAGAACCTGTTCTTCTGTATGGCAGTGAATCTTGGAATGTCGGTGAATAAATTATGAAGAATTTGGAAGCAACAGAGATATGGTTTCTGAGACGAATGTTACGAATACCTGGACGGCCAGAGTAACTAACAACGATTGCTTGAAAGAGGCTAATGAAAGTAGATCTTTATATACAACAATAATAAAGAGACACAAACTTTTCTTTGGTCACATAATGAGGAGAGCGACATTGGAGACAACTGGAAAGATCAGCGGAAAAGGGGGTACAGGCTGACGAAGAGAGATGATGCTGGATGGGCTTGAGCGGTAGCATGGAGGGATATTATCAAGAGAAGCTGTTCCAGGCACCCAGGGATCGTGATCTGTGGAGATGCATAAGCGCCTACGCCATTTGGCAGGGCACATGATGATAATTAGGAGAAACTGACAGAAAAACATAAAAGATATACCGAAAAAGGAAACAACTGGATTGTGGAAGCAAGGACGTCCAAGAGAAAGCTAAGACGAACGGTTGAGATGTTTAAGGTGCTTATTAACTGTATTTAATTAATGATATTGAAATGATTACACAGGACCTAAGGGAATGGTGGTCTAAGCCGCGAGTCCCGTGTGACGTATAACGGCAAGACAGGATATTGATGATGGTGATGATTGTAAGTTTTAGTTTAAGTACTCTGATTGTCTGATCTGAGCATACGAAACAGAACGCAAAGAAGAAGAAGAAGATATACTATTTAATCCTCATGGTTATTGTTTGATAGCGGGTGGGCACTGCAGTCTTGTGGACAGGTAACTCCTGCTAGCTCTGAGTTCAGAGTTATACCAGGGTAGGCCTTTGTTTGTAATCCGTTGAGTGCCTAGAAGCCTCAAAAGCCAGGTCATGGCTAGATATATTCAATTCTAGAATACGTGATTTGTGTAACAGATAAATGGATAGATAAAATAGTTTGTCGCCAAGCCCTCGAAGGGCTGGTTGGATGTATATTCGACATGCCCAGACATCCCAAGAAACGGCGACACAATTACAAGTCTCGTCGAGATCGAAGTGAAGTCAGTTGCTGTGTCAAGTATTTGATGTTCACATTCAATGTTCTTTTTTGGGTAAGTTTATATCTTCAAATACTAATTCAGCAATTGTTTGCGCAGTTTAGGAAGATAAATTGCACACGTGATTGTTTAACAGTGAAAATACACTTAATGATATTCAGTAGAGGATAGTAAACAAAACAAATTATGTATTTACTAATTTACAAATCGAATTCCTGAATTCATCGGAATTTATTGAGCAACTTCAGTTATCTATCATTCATTTCAACTGATAATCTTTCTCTTCCTCTCATAACTTGTGGTGCAGTCTATAGTTACCGTGAAAGAAAAGAAACATTGATAAGCAAGCCAAAATGAAAGAATTTGTAGACTTCAAGAATAAATATATATAATATATATATATCGGCTCTCCTCCGAACGGCGTCATAATATTATGGCGGCCATAAAATTTAAAAAAATATCCGTACGGGGCTCAGTTCTATTAAAAATATGGCAGCTCCGTATAAAGGAACAAATGCTCTAACAGGGTCTCAGCGATATGTTACTTGCGGACCTGTATCTGTGACTGTGCCTCACCGCCGACCGTATCCCCCGCACCGCTACGCACGGCGCAGATGGGGGCTAAACTACATGGCTGGGACTCGAGAGCAGCAGCTACAGCATCTCCTGCAACTTCCTCCAACTAATTTGCTCGTGAGTCCCAGGCACCTAGTTTAGCCCCCCCATCCGCGTTGCGCGTAGCGATGCAGGGGATACACTCGGCGGTGAGTTTAATCGCGTTTTGCACATGCTGACAAGTGTGAGGATACAGGTCGGCAGGTCTGACATCCACCGCTGCTAAATCCTCAATCGGACAAACAGTATTGCTAATCTGCGTGGAAGCGCGTGGTCTACCCGCCATATCGCTTTCATTGTCTGTAATGTCTCGACATTGTCAACGGTCGCTAATATTGTCTGCAGAAAGGCTCGAAATTGTCGCCGGTCTGTATTTATCGTCTACTACTACCGTGTGCAAAGTTGATATTGTAAAGTAATCCTAGTTTTGCCGCGATTTGTCCCTCTGCAGACAGTCCGTATTTTAGATATGCCTGAGCCCTGTACGGATATTTTATGGCTGCCATAATATTATGACGCTGTTCGGAGGAGAGCCTATATATATATATATGGCTGGGACTCACGAGCAGCAGCTCCTGCATCTTCCTTCATTTTATTTGCTCGTGAGTCCCAGCCATCTAGTTTAGCCCCACGCCGCGCGTAGCAATTTACATGTGACTGAGGCCCTGTTAGGGTAAATTTTCGGCCTTGATAATTTAGGACCGTTATTTGGAGGATAGCCCAGATATAAATGCATCAATTATCGGTATGTAATCAATTTAGTTTTCCCTTATTTTTCGTTCTTTTTTTTTTTTTGGAGTTTTAAGTTTTTGAATGTTTACAACACATGACCTAATGAAGACCTGTCAGTTTTTTTTTAACCGCCATAATATGTGGCTGTATTTCGGAGGATAGCCCATACCGCCACTACCGAGAGTATCCGCCGCGTGTAACGGCGCTAAACCAAATGGCTGGGACTCACAGGCTAATAAAATGAGGAAGCTGCACATGAGTCCCAGCTATTTAGTTTAGCGCCCCCCCCCCCCCCCCACTTCCGCGCGGGAAATTCTCAGCGGTTTGTTGCATTTCGCGACATCATCGCCGGAAATTTATCCTCCCACCTACTGCGTGTTTTGTTGCGTTTCGTGACATCAACCCCGGAAATGTATCCTACTTTTGCTGCGGTATATTCGCCGGAAAGAAGTCCGTAATTTACATGTAATTGAGGCCCTGTCAGGGTGGGGTTTTTTTGCCGCCATAATATGTGGCAGTTATTTGGAGGATAGCCTATATATATATAAAAAAAAGCCCTCATTTTATATATATATATATATATATATATATATATATATATATATATATATATATATATATATATATATGTATATGTATATGTATATGTATATATATATATATATATACATATACATATACATATATATATATATATATATATATATATATATATATATATATATATATATATATATATATATATTATATATATATATATATATATATATATATATATATATATATAAATAAAATGAGGGCTTTTTTTTTCTGGCACTAGAGGTAAGGTAAAGTCAGGAGATGTGAACCAGCGTTATAAACCATAAGTGCTCTGCCACCAGTACGGACAGCTGATAAGAAACTGTCCGCCTGTGTCGCCGTCCGCACGCAACTTCGTAGCTACAGCAACGTTCCTCCATTTATCCCAATATAACAAATACAAACAAAACGTGAACATTGCGGCTATGGTGCCTTCATCAGCACATGCAAATCAAACAATAATACACAAATACACAAAATCACTTAGCTGGTATCTCGAAGCAGCCGGGTCGTTGAATTCTCAGCAGAATGCCTACACTCGTGGGCTGGAGGGAATAAATACCCACTGTGGAGTACCAGGGTCCATAATTAGGGGTTAGAGATAATACTGTATGGGCAGTTCAATCCCCTGGGAGTTTAAATGAAACTGTGTTGGCAATTCAGTCCAGAGAGCATTAAAGTCCCCAAAGTGTAAATAAAGCGATTCTCAAGAGACTTCCGGACTCTGTCGCTGGAGTGGCTAGATTTAATGACTGTCACCTCCATCTCGAGGACACTTTGGTGATCCTGGTAATTGAAGTGCACATCTAAAAGATGTTTGAACCTGTCAACCAGCCATAGACCTGTTTCACCAGTGTATTTCATGCCACATCTCTTGCAGTTGATGGCATAGATGACATTGCGCTGGTATGCTTCACGTGTGTGGAAGGTGGCGTTCGGGAAATCTAGACTAGTCACCTGGACCACATATGGACAGGTCCTGCATAGAGGTCTGTAGAGTTTACAGTGACAGTGAGATCCAGAAAATGCACCGATAAAGGTGAGATGCTAGAAGCGCATTGGATGCTGGGATGATAGTTAGAGAAAAAATGAATAAAGTTCTGCAGTTCCTGTAGGGGCATATTGGTTACACCAATGCAATCATCGATATACCTCCTGTAGAGCTCAGGGAGCCTACCGGTATATGCATGACGTATCTGGTGCTCGAGGTGCCCCATGAAGAGGCAGGCATAACTGGGTCCCATCTTGGTCCCCAAAGCGACAACACTAATCTGGTTGAAATATTGGCCATCGAACTTGAATGAGTTTAGAGTAAGCACTAGCTCAGCCAGATGAATCAAGGGGTCAGTTGCTATGGCAGGACTGACTCTCTGATCTAGAAAGAACCGCAAAGTCTGGAGGCCATCCGAATATGTAATAGAGGTGTAGAGGGAGGTAACATCTAAGGTGAAGATGTGGTACCTGAAAGAAGAGGTGAACCGGATAGACTGAAAGATAGAGATGGCATGGTTGGTGTCTTTGATGTAAGACGGGAGATCAACGACCAATGGCTGCAAAATACTGCCGAGGAACCCGGATATGAGCTCTGTGGGTCAAGCACGAGCGGACACGGTCGGTCTACCTGGGTTGTCCGGTTTATGTATCTTGGGAAGCATGTGAAGGCCAGGCTTCCCCAAACAACTTTCCCCGACAACAGAGTGTTAACTTTGGTTTCCATTACCTAGAGGCTGGGTGAACCCCAGGAACCGCCCGGTTTTGAACACCAGCCCTGGGCTGCAGCAAGTCGCAGCTGGATTTGAAAATGAGTCTCCTATCAACTGCACTAATGGCAGTATGCAGTGGTGCGCCATACCAGGACAGTTTCTTTTAGGCATCATTTTTCATCTCTTTTGTAATATAACCATTTTGGTGAGTTCCAGGCACTTTTTTTAGTCCACTTTATCGTGAGTTTTTGTAATTTTTGTTTTGTAGGGGGGAAACGCCCTGAGTAAAACTCTATACATTATTATTTTCTTATTTAATAAAAGGATCATATTTTAACAGGAGCCATGGTGGTTAGTGCACAGGCTTACTACAGTTGTTTTTCAGGTTCAGTCTGCAACAGTGATAGCCCCTTGATCTCCCTCCCTCACCCCAACAGGTACATATCTAGGGCTGGCTCAGCCTTGTAATTTAGTGAAAAGGATCTTTTTCCACACCTTCAGGCAAATAGGGCTAGACCTGTATTTTATAGACAAGTCGGCATTAGGTTGGGAATATGGTAAGCATCGCACCAGCCGCTTTTACTTCCAAGATCTGTACCTAGTACCCACTCAAGGTTGCAACGCCCTGAGAACCAAGGTCATTTCTGAAAAAACAAAAGTCCAACTCAGACAGGACCTGAACTCATGACCTTTTTATCTGCAGGTGAACATCTATCCTTATAATTTAGGTATCACATAATTTTCATTTCTTGTCTGGGAAGTGCCTAGTAAGGAAGCGTTGTGAGAAAGGGAATTGGCTATGCTCCACATTATACAGTGGTTTTGATTGTGTGAAGGCTAAACACTTCACAGCCCAACACTGCTATCTCAAGTAATGCCAGTGTGTTGAAAAATGAAGACAGAGAGACTGGCTGGTTCTGCACCACTTGGTGGTGAATTGATGCATGACAAGCTAGTTGTTGAAATGGTCCTTTATGAGTGACTGAACAGTGCTGAGGCACAAGTAGATCATGGTGCTGCAAGGAGTGACCAGGGGATCTGGCCAGTGTTCAGCACTCAATGGAAAAGTAGGAAGAGTATATTATCGGACTGTTACTGGTGCCATCAGAATTGAAAATCTTCACTTGCTGCTGAAAATAGGGTGGAAAGTGTTCCAATTGATGTGATGTCGATTCTTAATTCAGTATTGCTAGCTGTTTTGGTTTTATATTTACCTTTAGTATTCTGCCAATTTCTTTTGCTCCTAAAATAGTGTATTAATTATTCTTCTTCTTTCTTTTTCTTCTTTTCTGTACTCCTGGAATGCATCGCGGCATCAGGACAGGAAGAGATCTCTGGAACGGGCTCTTCTGTTTGCTTCGTATGAAGTATTTTTCAGTGTTTCTGATAATTCAGTGGTCCATCTTCTGCGTGGTTGACCTCTAGGTCTGTTGCTGTATCTGTATAACATTGCTCTCTGTGGAGCCCTGTCTCATGCCAGTCTTGTCAGATGGCCAGATTATTTGATTTGTTGTCTGTCTATGAAGTTCTGTGCTGACTGTCCTCCTGATATCATTCCTCAGTCGATCTTTCCTCGTTACCCCTAGCATAGTACGTAAACCTTTCACTTTTGTCATAACTATTTTCATTCTGTCTTCTGAAGACTGTCAGTGTTTGATATTGATAACATAGCATTGGCAAGAATATTTTGTTGAAAGTGTTCTTTTAGCATTTATATTCATGTGCTTGCATTTTTTTAAGGATTGGTGCCATTTGGCCTAAAACTTGATTGGCTTTAGTACATCTTTGTTGGATTTATTTATTAATTTTTCCGCCTTCTGAAAAAATTCTCCCCAGATATGTCTCTTTCCTTGTACTGGGCCCTGTAGTATGGTTTTGGAGAGCCAGGTAGACTTTTTTGCATGGTGTGCAAATCAGTCTCTCGAGGTGTGGATACTCTATCTGTACAGTTGCATTGTTCATCTGATCCCATAGAGCCTTTACTACACCTGCTTTATTATAAAGTAGCTAACCGCCCATTCAGAGCTGTTACTACCTGTTGTGATTTTCTAGAGTATGTTTGTGTTGTCTGATGCGATTACAGCATACATGAATGCTTGTATTCTCACTTGTGCTAATGCTCTGATAGCAGTGTTTAACTCCATGGTCATGCAGTTTGTAGCTGCATGGTAAGCGCCTTATCCTCTTTTATTGTTTCCCCAATTCTTTGGTCTGTGACACACACACACACACACACATATATATGTTTACCCGTGCTGACCTTGACCTTGAGGCACAAGATGGGAAGAAAATTCAATTTAGTTTGATGTTAGTCTCCCTAAAGTAGGTCACGTTCCATTGACAAATTTGTTGGGCTGGTCTACTTTCCTGCAGTTTATGGGTGTGTTGCTCTGTTGTTTGCTTTCTGGATTGTCTTGCATTTACATTATTATTCCGAGAAAGAGAATGCCTATGTAGAGGTTTCATAACTATCTAAGGGAGTTTTATGTTAGACCCAGTTTGCCGATGTTTTTGAAGTGTTAAAAGTGCTGGTGCGCTGAAATATACAACATGTGATATCAACGGAATTGCGAAACACCCCCGTAACCTTATGCCAAGCCTGGGTGGCTCAATGTCAATCAATCAGAGGCGAGCTAGGCTAAAGGTTGACCAATTAGAAGTGAGCTAGTGTGTAAGAGTGTGTAAATGGGGAGAGCAACGTCGAAATAACCAAAATTCACAAAGATTCTGACATTTTTGGTGATCGTGTTATGAGAAGAGAAAGTTATGAGAATGTATTGGTAGTCTGAAAGATTGGAGCAGTTAGATACAGAAGAAAAAAATTATATATATATATATAGGTTTAAGAGTGACACTGAACATTTCAATCATTAATTTGCCTCTGTTAACAGAGCAGTCAAACGCACAGAATTGGACAGAATACAGCTATCTCAGTAAAAGAAACAAGAGAGAGCTCCAACAGCCAGCGACTCCCTTTTTGAAGATGAGTTTAGCATGGATGAATTAGAACAAGCCCTGAAGAAATTAAAATCTAGAAAATCCCAAGGTCCAGATAAGATCCACAACGAAATGCTGCTACATCTTTGCCGGTCTGGGAGAGAAGTAGTTCTCAGGCTAATTAATAAGACATGGAGATCAGGCAAACTTCCAAAGGCATGGAGGAATGCATATATCGTCCTGATACTTAAAACCAATAAGCCTCCAGACGACCCAAAAAGCTATCGCCCGATATCTTTAACATCATTCTTGGGCAAAGTTGCCGAAAGAATGATAAACGGGCGCTTGTATTGGTTCCTTGAGAGTTCTGGTATTCTATGCCATGAACAGGCAGGCTTCAGAACCAACAGTTGTACAGAAGACCAGCTGTTCAGATTGACACAAAGAATTCATGACGGATTCCAGAATAAGAAACATACAGTGGCCATCTTTGTCGACCTTAAGCAGGCCTATGACAGAGTATGAAGGTAAGGCCTTCTGATGAAGACGATGAGCATAGGAATACACGGCAGGTCGTATAACTGGGTTAAATATTTTCTGATAGAACAATGCAATAGAACAACGTAATCTTATGTAAAGAAGTCTTGGAGGAGGGCTTGCCACAAGGCTCAACAATTCTAGATGCTGATCAGCTCATTACCTCATACAACATCAGAATAGTAATGCTGTGGACTCCAGGCCACTCCGACACGCCAGGTAATGACAGAGCTGACAGGCTGGCAAAGAAAGGAGCAACACAAGAACAACCACCTACAGCGATAACCCTACAGACAGCAAAAACACGTATAAAAGCTGTAAACAAAGAGACTTGGCTGAACAGATGGGCCATGTGAGGTACTGGAAGAGAGGTTTATAGACACATGGCTAGCCCTGATCCTAACGACAGCATTAACCATTTAACAAGAAGGAACAAGGCCACCATCTTCAGACTCAAAACACAACATACTCCACTCAGTGGACACCTAAACAGAATACAGCCACAACACTCCCTAGAGTGCCAGCTATGTAACTACCCCTACAAAACCGTCGACCATCATCTCTTTTTATATTCAACGAGAATATAAGAATGCTACTCCCTCCGAGACCAGACAGATGGGACACCTTGTACGGAGGAAAAGAACAGCTTGTGAAAACATGAATTTTCCACTACATGGAATTGGCCCAAAGGGCAAAAGCTCATGCGCCGCTGGATCAATAAACAACAAGAGTGACACTGTAGTCAATTTACGATCATCATCATCCCATAGTACTACGTGACGTTGGGAAACCAGTTTCTGTTGACTGTCTGATCAGCTCTCTCCACCTTTGGTGGTCAGTTGCGATGGACTTCATGGTTGCATATCTGAGGCCTGTCCAGTCATTCAGGTTCTGTAACCAAGTCTTTCTTGGTCTGCCTCTATTCCTCTTTCCCTCTACTTATCCCAGTAGTATTGTTTTTGAGAGGCTGTTAGATCTTATTACATGTCAATACCATTGCATTTTTCGACTTTTCACAGTAGTTAAAAGAGGCCCATAGTTGACAGTGTGCTGTATAATTTTATGGCAAACCCCTTCGTTTGTAATGTGGTCTCTGTATGATATGCCAAGAATTTGTCTGAAACATCGCATTTCTAATGCTTGTATCTTTCTTTCAAGTTCAGCTGTTAAGGTCCACGTTTCACAGCCATATGTAAATGTACTAATAGTTAGTGCTCTGGTCAATTGAATCTTAGTTGGATTTCAGGTCTTGACCCCAAGTCACTTAAATAAATAATAATAAATCATAAATATTTGAAATGAGTCACTTGTTTTAATTTGTGGCCCTTAATGTAGATTGATGAAATTCAGCCCCCTGGATTATAAGTCATTACTTTTGTTTTTTTTCTGCGTTTATTTCCATGCCATACTTGGTTGGTGTTTCACTGAGTAGATTTACAAGCTCGACTAGTTCTTGTTCTTCTACTGTCAACCCATCGATATCATCTGCAAACCTTAAGTTTGTTATAGTTCGACCTCCTATACTAACTGTTCCATGATGTATATAATTCTTTCCAAAAAGATGTTAAACAGTGTTGGAGAAAGGAGGAAGCCCTGCTGGACTCCTACTGTTGTTCGGAACCAGCTTCCTATTTGTCCTTTCAGCGTGACAGCACTGCTGGCCTTGGCATAGAGCTGTTCTATAATATGTATGAGAATTTTACCCACATTGTACTTTTTCATAATGTCCCAGAGTGCTGCATGCCATACTCTATCAATTTGCTGATAAGACAACAGTAAATTAGAAAAATACGTGGTTTTTGAAACACATGATGACTCCCCATGTGGGCTATACGGACCACATTTTTTTGCAGAAAGGAGGAAATAACCCTACAGCCCCAATACACGCATGTTGTAAAAGTTGACTAATTAGGGGTTTGTTAAAACCAGATATGTTGGACCGAAAGACGCAGACATAGCAACCTAGCTGTAAACGAAAATACATGTTAACCAGGATTTTGAGGAAGGCAGAGGAAGATAAATGATGATTATGATATATATATATATATATATATATATATATATATATATATATATATATATATATATATATATATATTTGGGGGGGGGGGGAACCAGATGGCTTAAAATGAAGGAGGGAAAGTAAACAGTATTTTGTAAAGGGAATTTAGAAACGCTACTCAACAAATACTTTTAACGCGCTTTTCACAAATGTCAATTGTGTGGACACTGCTGATTGGCTGCTGGGACCACGGTCCCGCAGAAAGCCGACGTGAGCAGGAATTTCAAATCCATCTGTATTGACTACTGATATTGCGTCATTCAGACAAGGGAATCAGAACTTGCAAGACTGCAGTCTACCCACGTCAACGTATACCCGCGCCGTTTACTTCTTTTTAGCCAGCATGTTAACCCCTGATGGAGCATAGACCCTCCACCCAATCTATGTTCTCCTCAGTTTCTGTCTCTTCGTTGTGTGTTTTCAGCCTCTCACTGTTTCCCAATAACCTTTCTTTGTCTTCTGCATTTATGCCAGGCACGTGATGATGAAAGATGCACTCCTAGTTAAACTTGTATTTGTTTCAGAATCTGCTGCAGCCAATTTTATTATAAAGAAGACAAAAACAAGATGGCTTCTCGGCCTTTTGGCAAAGATCAAAGTGTAGCTCTGCTGCACTTGGTCTGGCCAGAAGCGCCGGGATCGGTCCCAAACCCACGGGAGTCACTATTCACGGCATGAGCCTAACAATCTCAGAGCCGGGTTGTTTCTACGTGAGGGGAGACTGACCCGTCGAGAAAAAAAAAAGACAAAAACAATAGCCGGCACGATTTACTGCCTGGCATATTTCGCGGTATCTCGTCAAGTTTATGTAGGTAAATATACCAGCCAATAAGTTGTGCAGTATGTCGGCTTTGTGGCTAAGTCGGTGCGAACGCTTCGTAATGCCGGAATGCCGGGTTCGATCCCAGCTGCGGGCCATGTGCCTTGCGTTGGTTTCGACAGTGGTATCAAGAAAGCCGACCGTCCAGGAAGCAATGGCAAACTACTGGACGTAAATTTGCCTAGAAAAACCATACAACAGCCAGGGGCTGGTGGGCTTGGTTCTGCAATGTCCTGTAAAGGATACGCAACTAACCAACCAAGTTGTGCAGTGTATTATTTGTGTATTTGCGTGTGTGTTCAAATTCACATACGTACTTCTCAGGCGCTCACCTCTTAACCTAGCTGCAATACTTTTCTCCTGTATCCCTATTTCCTTCCAGACAACAACAACCCCCCCCCCCCTCGCGCAATACGTCTGTGACATCCTGACCCCACGAACTCACCTCAACACCTGTATCATTCATTTTTCGTTTAGGGGCTGCGTAGTCTCGAGGCATGGTGTGCGCCTCAAGTGCTAAATGTTCCTGGTTCAATCCCCGGTAAGGGCTGTGATTGTTTCAAGTGGACTTGGACTTTTTTCAACAAACCCCCTGGTCTTTGGGTATTGAGATCGGACGCCCGTGTGCATTGTTGCGCACGTAAACAAATCTCTTGGTAGTTGGAAATCGAAAAGAGTAGTCTTACGGCGCTGCCCGGGCGAAATTTGGAGTTAAAAATCTACCCAAAAATATTTAAAGGATCCTAGCCCGTGCTACTTCTTTTTAGCCAGCATTGGAGCATATACCCTTCGCCCAAGCTATGTTCTCCTCAGTTTATGTCTCTGAATTATCTTCGTGTGAATACTTCTTGTTATTATCCCGAATGTAATCACTCCGCTTTACTCCGTCGCTCAAGTCAGCCTCCCGACCGACTGACTTTCTACCCCGCCAGGACATCACACAAGCGATAAACACCCGATGACACAATGTGCCACCATGTGGATGTGGATCACCGTGGAGAAGTCCCAGAAACCGCTTTCAGCCTTTAGGCCATATTTATGGCCAGGCTATATTGCGGCACCTGGCAAGAGCCAGAGTGGGGCTTCAAATAACGAAAAATGTCATCCTAAAAAGGACTAGAGGTTATTAGTAAAAGTAGCCTCCCGACAGTTTTTACATTATTTTATCATGTTTGCGCGGACAAAGGTGGAGGACCCTTTTCCCCGCCCTCGGGCGTATTGGGCTAGACCAGTCGGCACTTTGTGGGGGATATGGTCAACACCACGCCGACCGCCTTGATTTCCCAGGACTTTACCTGGTGCCCATTTAAGGCTGGCTCGACCTGGGAGCCAAGGTCATCTTTACAATATAATAATAATTAAGTAAAGGACCACTTTTCGTGTCGTTATCGCATGGGGTGTGTGATTCTAATGTCATATTTGTCTAAATCAGTGGACGCTCGATTGGTCAACATCACGCCAGCTGTATCATAATAAAGACTCGTATGACGGAAGTCTTTGGTGGAGTGGGTAAGCCAGTTGCCCCGCGCTCTGAAGGTTGTGAGATAGATTTCCGTTTCCGCCCTTCGGTTCGCACATGCTGTCTTTCCGAGATTGCTTGGCTTCGTTGCTGGAGCTTCGGAGTTTATGCTTTGTACAGCGCCCTCGTTGGCAGCCAGCTGCTCTGGTGAAAGATTAATTCAAAATCGGGATGATCGACTATATTGTTCTGAACTATCTCAAAAATCGATTTGATTGGACTGGGTTAGAACATTTAGCTCGACTCCTCCCCGTAGAACCGCCATTAGAGAGATTCTCGAGCTGATGGGGACAAAGCTCGTGCCGTAGTGCCATGTGGGTTAAAACCTGGTGCCATGAAGTCGATCCGTATCTCTTTCTATACTGAGCAACTCGCCATACATTTGCTGCTGACTCCATTAGTTGTCCTAATTCCACCTGTCCTGCTAGGCATTATTTAAATAAATTGTATGTATGTATATGTTTGTGTGTGTGCGCGCGCACGGCGCTCCAGCATAGTTTATGACGCGCTGGACGTCAGGTGACAATCCCCATGAGTGTCCGGTCTCAAGTTCGAGCCGGGGATGGCAAAAACCTAGTGGTTTAACAACTTATGTGGCACCGAGGCTGAAGTACTTCGATGCTCACTGAGCCAAAGTGAGCTATGCTCCAGTGCTTCTGATTGAACACAACTCTATCTATCTATCTATCTATCTATCTATCTATCTATCTATCTATCTATCTATCTATCTATCTATCTATCTATCTATCTATCTATCTATCTATCTATCTATCTATCTATCTATCTATCTATCTATCTATCTATCTATCTATCTATCTATCTATCTATCTATCTATCTATCTATCTATCTATCTATCTATCTATCTATCTATCTATCTATCTATCTATCTATCTATCTATCTAATCTATCTATCTATCTATCTATCTATCTATCTATCTATCTATCTATCTATCTATCTATCTATCTATCTATCTATCTATCTATCTATCTATCTATCTATCTGTCTATATTTCTGTCTATATTTCTGTCTGTCTGTCTACTCACCTATCTGTCCATCCACCTGTCTGTGTCCGTAAATCCATCCACCCACCTGTCTGTCCCCCCCCCCTCTCTCTCTCTCTCCCCGGTCTCTTAATTGCTACCTCAACGACCTACATCCCATTATGCTACTATTATGCTAGTTGGAGAGACCGCAGTTAAGCGATTTGTGTGTTTGTAAGTTAACATTTTCATGTTTTGTGCTGATGAAGGCTTTCTAACCGCAACGTTCGCTTCTATTTTATGATTGTGATAATATAAAGCTTGCTATTTCTACTTTTAGTTTGGTTTGCTGGCTTTTCAAAATTAAACAAAGACAAAAATAATTGAAAGGTTTTTTTTTTTTTTTTACTGGCATATCAATTTTCATCGCGTTTACCATCTCTTTCTCTTCCGTTCCACAATTTATGCTGTCATTCGGTACTCAGTAACACAGGGACGAACAACGATGAGTTGTCTTGAGAGGAATCTTTTCGCTGAATGCTCGCATCAATAAGTAACACACATCCCGCAGGCGGGAGAACCCTACAGTCGAGTGGTTCGGCTTGCATCGTCTTGTACGAAGCGAAGGTCGAGCTTGGAGTACTATGGGATAAATGATCGTTATTTATTGACACGAAGTCACGTCCAATTAGTTTGGTTTGTTGCACGTTTCTTTAAAAATACTCCAGCTGCTGTGATTGCATTCTGTTGCCTGGTGGTGTAATCTGTGGCCTTTCTTTTTAATAATAGGGCATGTAATGTCGGCTGGAGATAAGGTTATTTATGTTTGAGTGTCCGATTTAGATGCGTAACTGATCCGTGTGTGTGTCTTTCTCTGTGAATGTTTCTCTTCCTATGCACGCTTCTCTTTCTCTCTCTCTCTCTCTCTCTCTCTCTCTCTCTCTCTCTCTCTCTCTCTCTCTCTCTCTCTCTCTCTCTCTGTGTGTGTGTGTGTATTTCTCCTCTTTTCCATATGTATGTCTCTTTCTCGCACGCTCTTTTCATTGATCATTACTAACCCACTGTGCCGTTTATATATGACACATGCTTTTTTTTCTTGCTTTCTCCTGGGTGTATGTTTCTCTTCTTATCCATCCATCTCTCTCTCTCTCTCTCTCTCTCTCTCTCTCTCTCTCTCTCTCTCTCTCTCTCTCTCTCTCAGACGGGTTTCACTGATCATTACCAACCCATCGTGTCGTTTATATATGACACGTGGCTTACAGTTGATTCTTTTTCGTGTGTATGCTTCTTTCTTTCTCTCTCCTGAGTGTATGTCTCTTTTTATCCATATGTCTCTCTCTCTCTTTCTCTATCTCATTCTCTCTTTCTCGCATGTTCTTTTCATTGATTACTTCCAACCCATTGTGCCGTTGATATGCCACTCATGGCTGGCAGTCTGACTGACTTTGACTGACTTTCTACCCCACAAGGACATCACACAAGCGATAAACACCCGATGACACAATGTGCCAGCATGTGGATGAGAATCACCGTGGAGAGGTCCCAGAAACCGCTTCCAGCCATTAGGCCATATTTATGGCCTGGCTATATTGCGGCCCCTGGCAAGATCCAGAGTAGGGCTTCTTCGATCCTGTTTTCTTCTTAGGAAGTCCAAGTAACCTGTTGGGTAGCCGCTCACCTGCCGGCCCAAGGGTCTTGCGTTCCAAACTGCATCGAGGCAGATACCCCCCCCCCCCCTCTTCTTTCCCACTCCCCCACTAAAATTAGCTTTGACTCCAAGGACGACCCAACCTAAAATTGATGTTAGGTAAATTCTTGGGAAGTAAAGGCAGTTGGCAAGATGTTGACCGCATCAAGCGCCGAGTACCGATGGGTCAATAAATATCTGGGTCTATCGTATGCCACATGCGCCACTGTTGTAAGAAAAAGTTAACTTTTACTATTTTATCCGGTGCAGGCTTTATTAATATTCTGTACAGAATCTAGTCCAGAACATACTGCCTCTCTCATAAATGTTTGTCCTGGGGCTTAACTTGGAAGTCCACGTTTCCTCAACCCATTTGTTGCCTTTTCCGGTGCCTGTTTTGTAATTCATTGTCTGCTTTATCTCAGATTGTACTCTATCTTCTTTCTCTTGTAAGTGTTGAATCCAGCTGTTGTCCAGACATTTATTTATCTGATTTCTTTACTTTTTAAAATTCATCCAAATTTATGTTCATCAAATTTTTTTTTTCAAGCATTAAAAAAAATTCATTGAGCATTCTTTTCATTTATTCTTTCCATTCTTTTTCTTCTTTAGCATTGTGAGCCCTTGAGGTATGCTGCTGCAGATATTACCCGCCTCCAGTCATCTCCATTGACTGGCCTTCTGTTTCCATTTGGAGACTCAAGTTGCATCTTTAAATCAGTCCAAAGATCTGCCATAAGACTGTTCTCAAAAATTTGTCTTTTTCGATGCATATGGATATTTTTATAAGTGCTTAAGTATAACCTGTTGATCTATGCTCGCTAGCGCAGTTGGCTAAACCGGACTGCGCTGCGACCGGGTGATGAACTCCTTGTGTCCTGGTTCATGCCCGGGGGTAGGCAGAAAAGCCACATTCCTCCCACATTAACAGTATTCATCATGAAATCAAGGCCGAAGGGTTGCCATATCTATAGTACTGAGCCAATGGGTTAACAACTCATGGATTCTAGATACTCACAAAAAAAAAATTTAAACATATCTAGAGTCTAGGACAGAGAGAGAGAAAGTTATTATTGTTTCAACATGTGTAACATGGGTTGTTCTTGTGACAGATGATTGGCCTCATGTTGCTGATTATTGGACTTTGGGCTTGGTCAGAGAAAGATGTGTTCCAGAACGTGACGAGACTCACCAACATCGCACTTGATCCAGCACTGTTGTTTATAGTCGTTGGGATGTCCATGTTCTGTATGAGCTTCACTGGGTGTATTGGCGCTCTCCGAGAGAACACATGTCTCTTGATGTTTGTAAGTTAGTTTGCTCACTTTCTGCTTGGTGCTTCTGTTGAAATATGTTCAGTGTGATTTATCACCATTGAGGCAGTATGTTATTGGCATATATAGAGTTTGCGCGCTTAACCTCCCTCACTTGGATCTATACACCTGGTCATGGGGCATAAATGGAAATGAGCGAGCGGACAAGCTGGCAAGCACTGCACTAACGCATGTGGGAAGAAGCATGGATAGAGCAGATATCGTCAACGCTGTACGGACTGGGCTAGTGGATAATGAGGAATCCCTGACACTAACAGTGATTGCATGACATGGAAGTAAAGCATGGCGAAGCACGTCTATGCTGTCTTCGAGGCCGAGATAGACAATATAACCAACCAGCTTCTCATGGGAACAATTAGTAGAAGTACTTTGGAGTGGTTGCTGCATTGAAAGACTAAGCACGCATGGTAATGCCCAATGTGCAGTGATGTCGATTGTGAAAACATAACATAACATACAGTTTGCCCAACAAAAATATGTGCACACTTTGAAATATATCTGTTTAATTAAAAGTTAGATTCTTCTTAGTCTTCACTGGCTGTAAACTCCAGTGGAAAGTTCTGGACTTCAGTTTTGCTCCAGAAGTTGAGTTCTGCATTCAAGTCAGTTGTACACATCTGGCTTATTTGTGTGCAGACTGTAGGTTCCTCAGATCTCAGGCAGATGTAATCTGACTTTATTCGAAACCCCATAGTTAGATGACATTAACAATATGCTTGTTAGGGGGACAGTGAGTCTATTCTTTGTCTCCAGAAATGAAATGTCCCCCAAAACCCACACGGGGAAAGGTTAGATTGATTGATGTTAGCAATTGAATAGTTTACATCCGTGCTACAGAAGTTATCCTTTTATGTGTATATACATTTAGTATATATAGTTTTTTTTATTTTGCTGAAGTGTATACTTTTGTTGTTGTTGTTGTTGTTGTATGGACTCCAGGAAACTTTTGTTGTTGTTGTTGTATGGACTCAAGAAAACTTTTGTTGTTGTTGTTGTATGGACTCTAGAAAACTTTTGTTGTTGTTGTATGGACTCTAGAAAACTTTTGTTGTTGTTGTTGTATGGACTCTAGAAAACTTTTGTTGTTGTTGTATGGACTCTAGAAAACTTTTGTTGTTGTTGTATGGACTCAAGAAAACTTTTGTTGTTGTTGTTGTATGGACTCAAGAAAACTTTTGTTGTTGTTGTTGTATGGACTCTAGAAAACTTTTGTTGTTGTTGTTGTATGGACTCAAGAAAACTTTTGTTGTTGTTGTTGTATGGACTCTAGAAAACTTTTGTTGTTGTTGTTGTATGGACTCAAGAAAACTTTTGTTGTTGTTGTTGTATGGACTCAAGAAAACTTTTGTTGTTGTTGTTGTATGGACTCAAGAAAACTTTTGTTGTTGTTGTTGTATGGACTCTAGAAAACTTTTGTTGTTGTTGTATGGACTCAAGAAAACTTTTGTTGTTGTTGTTGTATGGACTCAAGAAAACTTTTGTTGTTGTTGTTGTATGGACTCAAGAAAACTTTTGTTGTTGTTGTATGGACTCTAGAAAACTTTTGTTGTTGTTGTATGGACTCAAGAAAACTTTTGTTGTTGTTGTTGTATGGACTCTAGAAAACTTTTGTTGTTGTTGTATGGACTCTAGAAAACTTTTGTTGTTGTTGTTGTATGGACATGAAAAAAAATTGGAGATAATATCACAGGAAGACAAATCAATGTCAGCTCAGCAGCATGTACTGGGATTTGTAATGGATGGCAATGGCGGGACTAGAGGGTTACGAAATGGGAAGGATTCCTTTCTATGCTTTGAGGCATATTGGAGAGGAGATCAGATGTTGGCCTCGTTGAGACCAATCAGAATTTGATGGGTGAATTGGTCAGTATCTTGCTGGCTGCTTTTACATCTTATGTATTTTCTAGTACCAATTTCAGGCTGGCTCGACCTGTCAGGTTAATAATCCAAGTTTAATCATAAAAAATAACTTCAGAGAGGTTTTGAACTTGACAATGCCAACAAAAAAATGTGCTATCTGTGATGCTACGGAGGTACCTCATTAACCAGTTTTACACATGCAGTATTTTTTTGTAATAAGCAAATAGATCATTTCAAAATTCTAATAGTGCAGAAGATTAAAAAGTCTTGACCACTGTGATATGTTTTTTTATTTTATTATTTCATTTGAAGGATCACATGACTGACAGAGAGAAGAGTTTCTAGAAGAGATTTTAGGTCAGACATTTGTGTATGCATTATAAGGGATTTGCATCCAAAAGAGTGTGTTCTCATCTTTTCATGACTTTGGTTGTGTATTAGGAAGAAGTTTAACATTCTGTTCATGTGTCGATGACAGTTGCCCTGTTGCAGTTTTTATTGTTGTTATTACAGTTTATGATTTCTTTGGGGGTGATTTTTATCCTGGAACTTCTGATTGGAATCCTGGGTTTCATCTATAAAGACTGGGTTTGTATAATTTATTGTTGATATTTTACAAATATTGCTTAATAATTAGTGCTTATTCTTCTCCCTCTTCTTGTTTCCTCCTCCTTTTATCGCTTCCCCTGGCTGCCATCGTCGTCTTGCTTTTTTCTTCTTCTTTTTTCTCTTCCTCATTTCTTTCTTTCTTTCTCGCTTTCTTTCTTTCTTTCTTTCTTTCTTTCTTTCTTTCTTTCTTTCTTTCTTTCTTTCTTTCTTTCTTTCTTTCTTTCTTTCTTTTCTTTTTCTTCTTTCTTCTTCTTTCTTTCTTTCTTTCTTTCTTTCTTTCTTTCTTTCTTTTTCTTTCTTTCTTTCTTTCTTTCTTTCTTTCTTTTTCTTACTTTCTTTTTCTTTCCTTTTTCCTTGCTGCTTCTTCCCTCCCTTTTCCCTCTTCATTCCTCTTCATCCTCCTCCTCTCCCTCCTTGACTGGCAGCAGCTTCTCAGCCTTTTTTTTCCCCCATTTCCTTCTGCATCCTTTATCTTCTTCCATCACAGTAACTTTGCTCCCCCCCCCCCCACAATATACAAAGATATCTAAAGGGAGTAATCGATAAACATGAACAGAGTAAAGCATTAAATGGAATATTTTCCCTGGGTGTCTAAAAACATTTATCGTGGCTCCTGCTACTGGGACTTCTATTACTGAAGCGTATGAGACAAATTTGGCATGAACTTATCTTCTTAAAAAGCTGTTTGGCATAAGTTAAAGGAGTCCCCCCTTAAATGCTGTTTTTGGTTAATTTGTTCATATCCTGACCTCCTAAATGTTTGTGCAGGCACCAAAACAGCTGATAGCATTAACTATGTGTCTTGTAAACAGGTCACTATAGACAAGTCGAAAAATTGACATTTATGGGGAATTTTACCCAGCTGGATGTGTCGGTTTGGCAGCTTCTCGGGAGGACATGGTTAAGAGATTGTATTGTGATATTCATCACAGCAGACTGTGAGAATGAGCTACTAAAGCAGGTGTTGGATATCCTTGTAGCCAGCTGTTATTCTAGAGACTGCACGTGACTAATTCAGATGTAGAGTATTGTAAATAAGACATCACAATTAATTCTGTTTCATAAGCTGTGCTCTGATTCTCTTTTTTTTTTTTTTAACTTTATTCTGTCAAGGAGATCATCTAGAATATTGCTTGCCTACACATGCTCGTGCAGAAAGTCTCTTTACTTATTGATTATTACTTGTGTATACCCTTGGCCCGTGGATGATTTAACATTTTGCAAATCACAGAGCCATTCTTTTATGTATTTTAATTTTATTCTTCAGCATTGCAAGCCCTTGAGGATTGTCGCGGCTGAAGTAACTTGCCTCAATACATCTTTGATACTGGCCTTCTCTTTATATTTTAAACATGCATATTTTCTTCATGGAAGCCAAAAATGCAAAGAAGATGAGAAATATTGACATCTTAAAAGATCTGAACATCAAGGAAGATTGGCTAATAAACAGCATCCTTTCTCGAAAGCTGAAATATTTTGGTCATATCAAGCGCCACGACGGATTGGAAAAAATTATAGCAGAAGGCATGGTACCAGGAAGGAGGGGCAGAGGCCGACCGACACGAAGATGGGCACAGGATATAAGTGACTCCTTGAGTGTGAAAGTTCATGAGGCGGGAGAACTGGCAAGAGACCGAGTTTCTTACAGGTAGACTGTGATGATAGCGACGTTCTGCAAGGGACCTGCTACATGATGATGATGATGATTTTCTTAATTGTTTGTCGGTTAAAGAAACATAAGCATCCTGTCTCCATGCTATATAACATATCACGATCTGAAGATATTAACAGTCAGTTACTCAAGATACCATGCGTGCATGTGCATTATGTTAACATAAATATCGACATATTTGTTATAATACTCATAATCGGTGACCTGGTCCACCATCGGCTCGCTTGTAGATGACTTTGTCACCAGTCGGAACAGTATTTGGGTCTGTCTGCTTTGATCACATAAACACTGAAGGAGTCTTTTTCAGGGCTTTTGATGGCATGAGTACTAAGCCATTTTATGCGGTGCTCATAACCTGGTCACAATTATAACCTAAAGCTCGCCCTTCAGGGATGCTGGTTGAACGTGATATTTTTTTTCCAGCAGAGCACCTGCCTTCCATTTATAATACTGTCTCATTTTATTTTTGAACAGGTTAGAAATTCAATTCAGTCACAAGTAAAAAATATGATAATCAACTACAGGGATGACCTTGACCTGAAAAATCTTGTTGACTGGGTGCAGCAGGATTGGGTAAGTTTCCAATAGACTGTACAACAAAACAGTGCTTAAATTACTGCTCAATATCAGTTGGGGCACCAAGAAGAGGGAAAATAGAGGCATTCTTCACCATCTGAATATCAAAGGGAGCTAGTTCATCAGTTGTGTCAATTCTAAAAAATAAGGCTTTTTTGACCACATTAAACGCCTAACACCCGGTGATGCCAGTGTAAAAGGTAGTGAGTGAGCGGACAAACTGGCAAGCAGTGCACCAGTACATGACTAAGAAGAATGGGAAGAGCTGATATCATCTGCTGTATGGACTGGGCTAGTGGATAATGATGTATGGATGACATAATCAAGACCTGTAAGCAAAAGACAAAGAAGTACTCAGTAGGGTTGCAGATGATGATGTGGTCCTGATAGCTAAATCAGAGACACACCTTCAATCCAACTTATCTGGAAAGAAGAGCTTGAGAAGAGAGGTATGACTATCAGTATCTCCAAAACTAAAACCATGGTGATCTCAAGAGAGGAGAAGAAACACTAGATCATGATGGGACAGTATGCATTGTATCAGGTCAATCATTAAATACCATGGAGTTGTAATAGACTGAAATGGAGACATTAAGACTAAGCTGGCTACATGAAAACAGCTGTTGTGAGACTTTTCCAGGCCATAAATCAAGGGTTTCTCAGCAAAAAAGAAAATGGATGTCTACACTCTACTTGTGTGCCAATCCTGACCTGCGGGTGTGAGTCATGGGCAATGACAACAGCTCACAGAAGCCAGCTGCAGGCCTCAGAAATTAGATATATGAGAAAGGTGGTCTAAGTGACAAGAAGGGACAAAGTCAGCAATCAGACAGTATGTCAAGATCTTGAAACCCAGTTCTTACAAACTGCAGAATGGGAGAAAATCTGCCCCCCCATGGGAGGCTAAGAACCAGGGAACATACTTCCATGGCGACCCAGGGTCTGCTGGGAAGACAACATCCGACAGTCCCTGACTGACAGATGACTAGAATAGAACAAAGCCAGAAAATAAATCTACTAACAAAGAAGTCTGGCGATCTCTCTGCCAAACCTCTACACACCAAGGTAAAAAAGGAGCGACTAAGTAAGAAACATGTTTATGCCCCCTTTAAGGCCACGATAGAAGACTTTATAACCAATTCCTGATGGGACCATTCAAGGTACTTTAGAGCGGTTGCTGCATTGATGGACTGAGCACACATGGAAATGCCGAGTATGCAGTGACATTGATTATAATAGCTTATCATTAGAAGCTCTAATAGTTTGCAGAGAGCATTAGTGAAGAGTATAGTACCTGGAAGAAGAGGCAGGGGACAGCCAGCATAACATTCTATGCAGAATATCAAGGTCACTTTAGACGTGAATATTCATGAGGCAGAAACATTTGTAAGGGACCCAGTGGCTTTCTGTTCAGTGATGAGAATGATGTTCTGCAAGGGACCTACATGATATTGATGATGATGATGATAAGTTACGGAATAAGTATCAGCTTAGAGTAAAACTAGAAAAGAAGGTTCAGACTTATCACTGATTGAATAAAAAACCTAATTAGTTACTTGTTTTGTTACTGAATGGTGTAGCTCAGTTCTGTTCAGATTATTTTTTTGTGTATTCACCTGTCATTGCTCCTGTTTTATCTAAAGTATATCCTTTAGTATTCTTCTTGTTTTTCTCCAGCTATCTCACCGTCATCAAAGAGTTGGGTTGGGGGGGGGGGGGTGAAAGATCATCACTGTGATCTTCCTAATGGGTTGTGTAAGTGTCTTTAAAGTTGTTGTCTATCCAGGCCACACCAGTCTTCAGTCTGGTTGGATTATCACTATGGGTGTTTATTCATTCATTTAAAAGGCTTAGTCTCAGCTGGACTCTAAGAGCATTGGCTCAATCCACTGGCTTCCCTTCTGCTGTTATTGCAGTACCAGCCAACCTCTCCACTCTTTCGTTGCCACCCCTCTCCCATGCTGCTGCCTTTGTGAGAAGATAAACATAATTAATTGTACACCTGTGTAGATTCAGTTCAACATCAGATCATATATAACTTGCTTCAGCTTTCTGGATCACGTTCAGTGAGTCACTTAGCAATTGTTTCAAAGTTAACTTTGGGTTCCGGGTTGACCTAGCCAAAAAATGGATACCATCTGATGTCCTGGAAAATAAAGTGTGATATTGACCACATCACCCGCTGAGTGCTGATTGGTCTGTGACAAATTAATCTAGCATCATATGCAAGGTGTGCCTCTGGTGTAAAAGGGTTCTTCACCTTTTACTTGACTGCTGTAATGAAATTGGCAGCGCTTAAATTCTAATTTATTGCTCAGCTGTTAAGCTTTTCACACACTTGTGTGTGTCTTCCTGTCTTCTCCTGACTAGTTTTTTCCTGCTTAAAATTAACTGTTTTTCTTCGTTTTAAAAAATATATGCCCTTAATATAAATATTTTTTTTCAAAAATTATATGGTTTTATTTACTAACATTGGCTGTTTAATTTCCACTTTTCCCACACACTGAAAAACATCCTAGGTTACATTAATCCCACTAAAATTACTTTGTTCATTTTGTGTGAATCCATACATAATGTGTTCATTTGTTATCTCGTAAATTTGCGTTTAATTCTTACTTTTTATAACTCTTTAGTTAGTAGACAGTAACTAGTAATGAAAATGTATGCCAAACAAAAGGATGTAAATACTAAATAAATGCTGTGATGTAAAAGGACTGCAGTGTCAATCATCAGGGATAGATGGCAGTAATTTGGTAACTAGGACAGATAGGATTTACAAAGTCTGTCTTTGGAAAGAAAAAAGTTAAATTAATTGTTTTAGACAATTTGTTTTTTCATGTTTTTCCTTACTTCTAAAGAACAATTAATAAATGATGTATCCATTTTAAAACAACAAGACAATTGAAATTGAATTTTATGTAACTCACAGCTGCACTGTTGCGGAGTTCAAAGCTACAAGGACTGGGAGTCCAATATCTATTTCAACTGTTCATCTCCAGGTGTTGAGGCTTGTGGGGTGCCTTATTCTTGCTGTAAAGATGATGCACAGGTGGGGTTTCAGTTGTTCTCTGTCTACATATAGGTAGTGCTTGAAAGGCAGATGTTAGTTTTTTTAAATATATATACATATTATATATAAGTCTAAGATTCCACAGTTAACCATGCTTTATCAAACATAATTAACTAAGAATTAGGGGAAGCCATTCAGAATACAATATCATAGTACAGAAAACCGTTCCGAGGCAAGTCAGTGTGGTCAAGATTTGTGTACTTTAATAACAGCAGATGGATGATTTACATAAGGTGTTCAGTTTAGAAGAGATCATGTTAGAAATGAACAGTTGGATGAGCTGTTGGAACTATACCCATTTTAAATTCATTGAGAAATAAAATTAAAAAAGACATGCCGACAGCGAGAGCATGCAACATGAAACTGGAAACACCAAAAGGAAGCAGTCCTAGAAGATGGATCAGGGGAGTCATTGACAGTCTGAGACTCCTCAATATCACAGTTAACCATGCTTGATCAACAGGGCAGTCATACTGAATGTGCTGCCTGTCAGAGAAACAAAATAGTCAGCAACGATGAACTAACTGTTGGAAATAGGTGCTAAATGAGAACGAGCATGAAGAAATCAGTAGTGGAAAGATAGAAGATTTATCAGTCAACTGCTACTGGGTACGTTGAGCATGGAGACAGATAGCTGCTGCCCATGTTATCACTAAAATTATCAACAGACACATGGGTTAATTGTTTGGCACTGAAAGCATCATCTCATACTGAGAACTTATTATTTGTTTCAGAAGAAGACAGTCCACATTTTTAGGGGAAAACTGGAGTAGGTCATGACAGTGAAAAGCTGGAGAGGAAAAGTTGCTAGAGAAAATCAAGAGAGCAAATTTTTAGGAACTTTGTCATGTAAAAATATGGAAAAACATGTTTCAGCTATGATTGGTCATGATGTAATGACACTTGTACATGATGTGGATTAGAAGATGAAAAGTGTAAAAGTTGTGAAATAATGATAGATTTGTTTTTTTAAGGATGACGTCACAAGTAAATCTTGTTTTTTCTTCTTTCTTTTTCCTCCTCTCCTTCTCCTCTTCTTTCTTCTCCCTCTTCTCCTTCTTCTTCTTCTTCTTCTTCTTCTTCTTCTTCTTCTTCTTCTTCTTCTTCTTCTTCTTCTTCTTCTTCTTCTGCAGTCACTTGTAAAAGGATAATTAGTGCACAGCTAGGCTGCAATATCTTTGCTTTTCTACCCAACATATTTGATTTCATTAAACCTTTAATTTGTTGCCTTTTATGAAATGGTTGCTAAGGAACACTGAGTCTCTTCTTTCACTCCTAAAATGGGCCTTGGAAACCATACGGGTAGTCAGAAGTAAATAACATGATATCTAAAGATACAGATCACAGTTGGTAAATCAGTGCATGCCTACTATGCTAGCACAGCTCCAGTGATATTCTATATTGTGTTTTCCAGGAGGAGCTAAGCAATCGCCACTGTGGCTTTGAAATGATGAAGTCAGAACATGTAAGTATTCAGGGGAGCCTTGAAAAGTTTGGCTTGTGCTGACTCATAATGGTTGATTTGTTGGTTAGAATCCTATGGAAGACTTATTGATGTTTGGAGCATCTAAGCCCTTAAAACTGCTTGCATCTGTCAGAGTAAGGTTGATGTTGAGAATTTATCTTGACCTGGTTGTCATTATCAATCAACAGGTCCTTTACAGAACTTCACTCTCTTCACGGCACATCCAAAAGTCTTTCTTTCTCTAGCCAATTCTCCAGCCCTGTGTGCTTTCATAGCCAATGCGTCTTCATTGTTTTTTATCCCACCTTTGCAGAGGTCTGCCTGTGCCTCATTTGCCAAAAACTGAACCCTCCATCACTATTTGCTAGTCCACCATCATGCAAGACACAAAAAACAACCTCTGTTGCTCAAGTAATGATCCCCTGAGATCTCTGAAAAAAAAAATTGCATTCTTGAGCTGAAGCACACAGTCCATGAAATAAATCAGTGCAAAAGGGCAGTGGTCGCTTGATGAGTGTGTCACTAAAAGATTGAAATTCTGAAGCTCCATATGTAACTGCCAAGGGTCTTGAAACACCTGTACTTGTGAACTGAATGACGAAGACCTTCCTGTCGACACAGGCAGTGATATATAAATGATGTCATGATAAAAAGCAAACATTATTAAACACAGAACAAAGAATATTTAATAAAGTTATTTAAAATAAAAGTAAATGTCCTGTTTGGAAACTACTAAACATATTTGGTATATTTTCTGGCCTTCATTTAGTTTAGATGAATTGGCACTTAATTTAGATAAATTGGCACAGTTTCACTGTTATCTGTGTTTTTAAAAATTAGATTGTATCTAGGGCTGTTGATCATATGAGGTGGCAAATTATGACTGCCTGCACTTATGATACGAAACATGATGATGTTTAGATTGACAGTTATTTTTTTGTGGGCATGTGTGTGTGATTAAAAAGGAAATATGGTATGCTTTGTATTTGGTTGTCTGTTATAACATTAGATTAGATAAACAGGTTAGTTTAGTCTTGATGAAAATTCAAATACCTATATAAAGTAACATTTCATCTGTTTATGACTAGGACTTTGACCGAGGAACAAAAATTCATACCATTGGGTGCGTCCCAGCTGGAGAGAAGTGGCTGGAAACTAACCTTATTCCCGTAGCAGGTGTTGCAGTGGCTGTGGCACTCCTCCAAATACTTGGAATTTGTTTTTCTCAAAATCTGCGCAGCGATATCCATGCACAGCGGGCCAAGTGGACACTCTGACATACAACCAGTGCCTGATCTGTCAGCCTGGTGGGGACTAGGCTCGCAGAGGAGGGTTGGTGGCTTGTTTGACTTTGTTCACATGTGACATGTTCTTCATTTGTGTGTGCATTTGTGAAGTGATGACTTTAATGGAAAGCACCAGCTGTGATTGTAACATGAAGATACAGATAGTATCTTTATTTACAGGATCTGACATGCCATAAATATTTTTTTGTTGGATTTTTTTTTCAAAAATAACACTCTACATTTTTTTTTAACAAGACTTGTTGAAATTCAAAGCACAGTTTTATGTTTTGTTGTTATAATCACTCAAACGTATGTGACATAAAATTTACATAATTTTTTTTTTTAGTTCCATGAGAGATTATGTTTATAAGTTGTTTAGCAAAATTGTTGTGAAAGCATCATTTAACAAATGTTTAACTATCAAGTTCTTCTTATGGTTTGGTGCTTGGGTAGGCACGTGGATCCACATCCTTCTTTATCCTTTACTTTCAGTGAGTTCTGAACAGATGATCTTTCATACCATGAAGTCTGACTATATAGCATATTTATCTCTCTCTCTATCTCTCTCTATCTCTATCTCTCTCTTCCCCCTCTCTCTCTCTCTTTTAGAGATAGGGCAGAATGTAAGTCGGGCCTGCGTGCCCAATTCTTAACCCTTTAAAAATAAAGTTTGTTTGTTCATTCGTTCGTTCTCTCTCTCTCTCTCTCAACTTCATGGGTGTAAGTAAAAGGCCCTTTTCCACACCTTTAGAAAGTTGGGCATATAGGGCTAGAACTCTGTAAACACTCTCTCTCTCTCTCTCTCAACTTCATGCGTGTTAGTAAAGGGCCCTTTTCCACACCTTTAGGGAATTGGGCATATAGGGCTAGAACTCTGTAAACTCTCTCTCTCTCTCTCTCTCAACTTCATGGGTAAGTAAGTAAAGGGCCCTTTTCCACACCTTTAGGGAATTGGGCATATAGGGCTAGACCTCTGTTTTATAGACCACTGGCACTTGGTGGTTGATGAGGTCAGCATCACACCGGCTGCCTTTACTTCCCAGAACTGCACCTGATATCCACTCTTGGTTAGGTCGATCTGGGATCCAAGGTCTTTTTTAAAAAGTCTGTTTTTATCTGGACCCAGACCCATGACCTTCCAATTCTCAGACAAGCATCTAGCCTCTACATCGCGGCGGCGACTTCCAGCTGTTTGGGTAACAAAGTATAAATATGTAAATCTTAAGTAAATCTAACTTTGTATCTGAACAAAAGACTGAAGTTTTCTGATGCAAGTCCAGCAGTGTATTGAGAGGTTTATTGTGAGTGTTTGAGTAAAGTTGCTGCTTGTTCGATCTCTTTATTTTTATTGTGCGCATATATTTTTTCATTTTGTGGTAATTACATAAAGATCTTGTATAGATCTTTGCTGCAACCTGCATTATGTTTCATGTTATGTACACATATGTTATTGTGTGTATGTCATGCCAGCAGTATTCCATGTCATGCCTGGGTATATTTACAAAAATAATCTGTGATCACTTTTAGATAATGTTTCACACTATTTATTTCTTTCCAGTTGGTATTTGTGTATGCAACCGTCAAACAAACAATAACTGATACATTATCCTAGTTTGAAGAAAGTGGAAGGACTGTGGGGATTTATATTAACTCATTGGGTGCCAAGCGGCTCATACGATTGTTGATAATTCTGTACAAGATGTTTATTTATTATGTGGGTAATTTATGTGCTTATGTAATGGGCGTGTTTTTTAAAGGCTGTGCCAAAATCACAAGGTATTGTCCATTTATTAAAGACTTTTGAGTAAAAACAAAATCTTTTTTATTTATTCATTCTCCTTCTCATCCATCATTTACCTCAGCGAGGTGTTGGTGGGAAATGTAAGGTTTGTTTGTGCGCTTTTTCCAGTGCATTGTATGAGTTGGGGTTCATTTCTGTTAGGTTGCTCCTGATGGTGTCCCTCCATCTCTTGCCTGGTCTTCCCCTTGCTCTGTGTTCATTCTATTTCTTCAGTGTGGCTTGCTGTGGCAGTTGGTACCAGGGCATTCTTGTCAGGTGGCTTTTATTCATTCATTTTCTGAAATGGATTACTTTTCTGAAGAATAGAGTTTTAATTGACTTCCTCTGCAAAAAGTATTGTTTGTGTTCAAGCTCATAAAAAATTCCCCAATCTTAGTAAAGTCTTTATTTCTGCTATTGTCATATTATTTAGACACTAGATAAACTGCTTTTTTTGCTGCTCTGGATCATTTCAGAATTGTTATAATATTAGACATAAATATAGTTCCACTGTGATCGGAAGCACTAAACTGTTGATGAATGCGAAGCTCGCCAGATATGGAGCGGACACATAAAGAACAACTAAGGCAATTACTAATAAACTACAGACATTCATTAACTGGTGCCTGCGCAGAAATCTGCGCAGAATAGAGGGAATTAAATGGTATGATAGAATCACTAATGTAAAGCTTTGTGAGAGAACTAAGCAAGCTCCAGTGGACCAAGAGGTGAAGAAAAGAAGTTGGCGCTGGATAGGACACACATTGAGAAAACCGGAGAACAATATAACTAGAATGTCTTTGCACTGGAACCCACAGGGGTATAGGAATAAAGCAAGGCCAAAAAACACACGAAGAAGGGAGCTGGAGAATGAAGTTAGAAAGATGGAGAGAGCTGCATGTGGAAGCAAAAGATAGAATGACTTAGCATGAGTTAGTTGAGGGCTTATGCTCCATTGAGGGCTAGAAAGGCAGAAGAAGAAGATTATATAATATTTTTGACCCAAAAGACACTTTTGGGCTTATTGTCAGTAGGTGTCTTTTTTTCTTATTACAAAAGTCTGCATTCATTCAGATACAAAAATGTACATTTATTTCTCGTAAAAAATGTCAAAATTTCCCTCCTGAAGAAATGCAGTGAGAATAGTCAGCTGCTTAAGTGTTAAAACATTTTTCAGTGCTTACATATTGGTGTTTACAGCTCACCAAAAGGCGCCCACTTGAATTTTTACAAATATTTCATTAGAATTTATATCAAAGCATTAATGTCAGTAATATTTATTTATATTTATACATTATTATTTTATGTATATTATTACTTTATAAATTGGGAGCCTCTATTGTGAAGCAGCCAGATCCTGGATTTGAAGGTTGTAGGTTTGAATCTGAACAGAGCCTGACTTAAAAGAAAAAAATGACCCTGGCTCCCAGGTTAATCCAGCCTTAAATGTGTACCAGGTAGGTAGAGTCCTGGGAAGTAAAGGTGGCTGGCATGATGGTGACTATATTACCCACTAAATGCCAAATAATCTATGAAATGTAGATCGAGCCCTGAATGCCAAATATGTGATAAGGCATGGAAAAAGTCCGTTTACTTTATAATCTAATAGCTCCATCCTGTGTTTTACTGCACAAACATAATCTATCTGTTTAGCTGAGATCTTAACTAGGGCTTGTATTTAGAGTAGGGCTTATATCTTGAGCATTTCAAAAAGCATGCTAGGAATTATTTTGGGGTTAGGTCTCAATTTTGAGGAAACATGGCTTCAAATTTAGAAAACTTTGTTGTACACAAGCGTATAACTCATCATACCCACTAGGTATTGGCCATAGAAAGCTGCTGACATCTGTTTCCAATATAATCACCGAGATAGCAGTGCCTGTTACATACCAAGTTTAAAAATAAACTCTTTTTAAAAATAGTTGTGACATGTGCTTACTCTATCTAATGCAGTTGTTACTTTCAGTTTCACTATCCTCAGCACACTGGGATTTAAATTTGGCGGTGGGCATTTTTTAAAACTTTCTTTTAATGGACCATTCTCGTAGCTTTTGGACAGTGGTACAAGAGTCCTGTCGTGGAAGAGTTGGAGGCCTCTCGACCTACTGTTTCCAACAACAACAGTGGGGGCACTGTAGCTAACCTTCATTGTTGAGATGGAACTCACATTTTTTGTTTTTTACAACTACTGTAACTTCCTTTCTTCAGTAATGCTATTTTGTGATTCACTTTAGATTTATCATGTATTGGTTTAAAGTGGCAACTTCTTTATGTTATGTAATCACAGTCGATGACACTGCACATTGGTCATTCCCATGTATGCTTAGTACTTCGATGCAGTAGCCACTCCAAGGTACCTCTACTAATTTTTTCCATGAGAAGTTGGTTATAGTTTCTTCTGCCTTGACCTCGAAGACGCCATGCTTCACCAAGCTTTACTCCCAGGTCTTGCAATCTTGTTAGCATTAGAGATTCAACATTATCCTCCTAACCCTAGTACGCAAAGCATTGATGATATCATCTGCCCATACTTTTTCCCATTTGAATTGGTGCATTACTTGCCAGCTGGTCAGCTGTTTTGTTACCTTTTACTCATTCTGTGTACCAGAGGAATTGGTTTTTAAATACTTAAGGAGATATTAGACACTAGAAAGAGCATGAGTATTACTTTCAAAGAGACAGCAAATACTATGCATAAAAAGGAAGGTTTCTTTAGCGTGCGCAAACCAAAAATATAAAATTGCGCACTGTTTATTGTCTGACAATAATTATAGCTGATCACACACTGTGTGTTGGTTGGGACAAAAAGAGTTACAGTAACAGCTATCTGGAACTGTTAGAGTTAAAAATAGTGAATATCAAGGATTCTGGTGTCCTCAGCAGGGATATAAAGCAATGGAAACATTATGCTTGCAGGGAAACACATGCTTGAGAAACTGGAGACAGAACATATTTTTTGGCAATTGGTCTATAAGAGTAGACACAGTAACTAGAACAGAGAATGTTAATGTAATAACAGGCTAGGAAATAATGGATTAGGGAAAATATATAGGGTAGAGAGTAATTAACAGCAGCTGCTGAGAGACCTTTCCAGGCCATAAACCGAGGATTTCTCAGTAAATTGGAAACTGGTGTGTGCTAGTCCTGACAAATGGGTATGAGTCATGGGCAATGACAACAGCTCACAGAAGCCAGCTTCAGACCTCAGAAGTGAGGTATCCGAGAAAGGAGGTCCAAAAGACAAAGTTTGCAATCATGATCTTAAAACCTCAGAAACTCAGGTAGATCATCACAGTTACGATGGTTTAGACATGTCTGCAGAATGGGAGATAATTGCCCACCATGGGAGGCCAAGAACCTGGGAACCAGACCACCAGGGCGACCCAGCATCCTTGACTGACAGGCCTGGAATAGAAAATACAAAAAAGAAAACTGCAGATAGAGAAGTCTGTTGACCTCTCTCACAAACCTCTACACCCCATGCTCAAACTTTGAAGTGCCTGCGAGTCCACAAATTATATTTTATGAGTGTGCATGTTCAGACAAATGGGACTGATCTGAAGCAAGGCAGTATAGTCAAGTATGTATGTACCTTGTACACACAGATGGGATATGTATTATAGAAGTTAAATGCAGAATAGCAGAAGTGCAAGCGTAATTTCACAGGAGGAATTAGCAAAGTGATATATCTTTGTCAGTTGAGATGGGAGAATTCTTAAGAGCTGTAAAGAGTAAGTCCTATTGTATGGATGTGAATTATGAATTGTGAGCAGATACGTTAAAAATTATGTGGAAGCTACAGAGATATAGTTTTATAGAAGAATTTAAATAATGCGGACATAAACAATGTACAATTTATTGCCAGGCATATTTCGCTGTATCTCGTCAGGTGCGTTACTACAGAGTAACGTCAACATAAAACATGGAAGAATGTTGAGAAGACCACAGATAGATGAACAAATGGACAATTACAAATTTACTGAAGATGTCTTGAAAGAAATGAACTCACAAAGAGAACTGGGTAAGGAGAGACTCCACATTGTTTAGACACATGAATAGGAGACATTTTGAGAATGTTGAGATGACGGAAACATTTGAGAAGTGAAGTGGGGAGAGGCCAGCAGAGAAGAAGGCAGTCCACATACTTTGTAAACATCACTAGAAGGGAAACAAACTGGAGTATGTTGAGATGACGGAAACATTTGAGAAGTGAAGTGGGGAGAGGCCAGCAGAGAAGAAGGCAGTCCACATACTTTGTAAACATCACTAGAAGGGAAACAAACTGGAGTATGTTGAGATGACGGAAACATTTGAGAAATGAAGTGGGGAGAGGCCAGCAGAGAAGAAGGCAGTCCACATACTTTGTAAACATCACTAGAAGGGAAACAAACTGGAGTATGTTGAGATGACGGAAACACTGGAGATGAAGGCAGTCCACAAACTTTAGACACATCATGAGAAAAGGAAAACTAGAGTACTTTGAAATGATGGAAAAATTGGAGAGGAAGAAAAGTGGGGAGAGACCGGGGTAGAAGGTAGTCCACATTCCTTAGACGCATCATGGAAAGGTAAAAACTGGAGTGTGTTAAAATGATGGAAAACAATTGGAGAGGAGTGAGGAACAGGGAGAGACCCAGAGAGAAGATTATATAATTTGGCATCATGGCTTGGAGGAACATCTGTACTAGACATTTTTACCAGTACACACAAGAGAATCCTGTGGGCTGATATGATAACTTAAGCCACATGGCATAGACTAGGAAGTTCAGGCAAGAATCTTTTTTCACACTGTTTAGATGATCTTTTATTTAAGAACAAGTTGATAATTAGGTAAGTTTTTTTCTATAAAAGTTGTTAATTTTGCACAGCTGAGATTTAAAAAAAAACTGCAAATGTCTTCATAATATTTTCTAATTTGTATGTATCTTTAAAAGATAATCTACATGTACGATTGTAAATTTTACACAAATTATTTTGCTTTGTTTCAAATGTTATTTATTTTGACATTTCTAATACATAGTGCAATGTTTGTACTTAAATACATCTGTGTGTGTAATGTTTATTGATTTCATGAAATCCTGCACAAATAAATATTGTAATATTATGTACAAGAGTCAGTTATCAAATTTTAGAAGAAAAATATAGCTGTTTTTCAGCATAATCTCCTTTCTGTTAAATACAGTTAATCTACCAGTCAGCAGACTTTTGGGTTCTCCTTGCAATAACGGTCGCTACTTGGACGGCGACGGCCGCTTAGTCAGAGTTTAGTCCCCTGGCTGCATTGCAATTATTGAGTGGACAAGTCACGAATCACAAAACAAAGTGAGTTCAACATGGCTTCTAGACCACACGCTGCGACTCACATTAGCGACCGCGTTCTTGCGACATGTTTTACACTAACCCAAACCCTAACCCTACCCCTAATTATGTCACTTGTTTCGTTCCCTCTTTTCCACTCCGTAATTGCACTGCAGCCAGAGGACTGAACTCCAGCGAAGCGGCCGTCGCCGCTGTCCAACTAGCGACCGTTTTTGCAAGGAGAGCCGACTTTTGTTTGTTAACAGTTGTTTTAAACTGGGCTGTGAGCCATGAATGTACCATCGCCCTTACTTCTTTATCAGAGATAAATCTTTGTTCGGGAAGAGTTACTTTCAGGGGACCCAACCAGTCACTCACAGCTTGGAGTTAGATCAGGACTAAAGGGAGATTGCTTTAACATCTCAGTACAAGGTTGTCTGCAGTGTCTACAGTATGAGTGGAGGTTTGCTGACTTTCCGACTCTAGATCAAAATGAAATATTGTTTGTCATGCAGTTGCACAATTTACTTTTGGTGTTTTCAGAGTGATTGCAATGTTCAAACAAGATTTTCTTTTAAAAAGGATTGTTACTTAGTGAATTCGGCCTAGTACCATCGATACATATGCTTTATATGCACAAATATGCCACATTTTTTGTGCATGTATTCTTTTTCCTAATGTTTGTATGTGTTAAATGGTACACTTCTGCAGCTTGGCCTCAAACCTGCCATGATCTCTTGCTTGCCTTTACAGCTTCTGTAATTATTTATATTTTATTCATTAAGCATTGTGTTTTTGTCCTTCCATGTGTGTATTCACCCCACTCTTTCAGAATCCCTGGATGTCTAAATTTATTGTACAGAATGTTGAACCATTTTATATCTGACAATTTAATGTTGTATGTATTTGGTATATTTCCATTCTCAAAAAGGAAATTACTTATTTTCTAAGTATGATTATACTGTATGGTAAAATGTGATTTAGTTAGAACATTGATATTGGTATTGATGTATGTACTTAAGAAAAAAAAAACACGCGCTTAAATTGTTTTTTTTTATTGATTTGGATGTTTTAATATCTGCCCATATTTTTTCCTTCTTCTTCTTCGTGTTCACTGGCTGTAAACTCCAGCGGAGGGTTCTGGTTGTTTGTCCACCTCTGGACTTTAGTCTTGTTCCACAACTGGAGTTTTTCATGTACATCCATTTTGTCCATCTGACATTTATATGCAGACTGTTGGTCCCTTGCCTCTCAGGCAGAAGCACTACGACTTTAAAGTAGACAATTTAGCCTACTTTTGCGACATGCTTAAAAGTAGGTAGTGAATCTACCCCCCCCCCCCCCCCCCCCCCCCCCCCCCCATCCAGAACAATGGGATCCATGCATGTTGATGTCTGTATTCAACATGGAAGCCACAGTAGCATAGCAAATAGATGCTTGCCTGCTTGCCTGAAAGTCTTGGGTCTGAATCTACATCCTGTTGCATATATTTTTTTAAGAAATTACTTGACTCCCCTTAATCTGCATCATGTTGGATAAATTTTTCAAGAAGTTAATTTGACTTAGTCTCAAATGGGTACCATCCTTGGAAGGTAAGGTGGCTGGGCATGATGTTGACCACATCAACCATCTGATGCTGATTTGTCCATTAAAACTTGAGGTCTAGCACCATATACCTGATGCAGCAATGGTGCTTAAAGGATCCTTTTAAATTTAATAGTCGGCATCTGTGGTTTTGGTGTTGTGAACGCGTTTCATAATGCGAGTGCCTAGTTCAATCCCAGCTTGCATTGGTTTCGACAGTGGTACCAAGAGGTGACCATTCAGAAAGCAGTGGCAAACTACTAAATGTAAAATTTGCCTAGAAAAACCACAACAGCCCAAAAATGCTGGGGTTGATTCTGCAACGTCCTGTGAAGAATACACAAGTAACTTTTAATGTTTATTAACAAATTTTACAAAATAGGGCGTTGTCACTGTATTATCGAATAATCTGGCTTTACTGGGCACAGAACAAAATAAATGCAGAATTAACTGCCCTTAAAACACTTGATAAAATTACATCTCAGTCGTGGCTTCTGGAGTCCCATTGTGGGGTAAACAAGAATAGACCAACTACCTCCCCAACAGGCATGTCGTAGGAGTCAACTAACTGGGGACTACCTTTGAAGTCAGAGTGTATCTGCCTGAGAGGCAAGGAACCAGCAGTCTGCATACAAATGAGTCAGATCTGTAAAAGGGATGCCCATGCACCACTCAGGCTCTGGAACAGGACTGCAGTCCTGAAGTTGACAAACAACCATATCTTTTCACCTGAGTTTACAGCTGGTGAACAGGAAGAAAAAGAAGAACTAGAAATTGTTCTGAAAAGTAACGTCTGCTGATATGATACTGACCACGTCATCCACTGAATACTGATTGGACTAGAAAATATGGGACTGGCATATCACACTTTGAGGTGAAATAGGCATGCGATGTTAGTTCAGGAGTTTTCTAGTCCAGTCAGCACTTGGTGATGTGGTCAGCATCATACTGGTCATCTTTGCTGTCCATTAAATCAGTAGACAATCATGTGCCATGTCAGATGGTCTAAGTATTCATAACTCTGCAGATTTCAATCACTTGTGTTCTGGATCTATTCTGTTGACGATACTCTTCCATTTCTTTTCTTAGTCCAGCCTCATTCTTCTCTCTATTTCTTCTGCCACCGATCTTTCTAGTTGTCACAATGTTCATCGATGCTTATCTTCTCATTAAATAAACACTGATTCTCTTCTTGTAGATGCATGTAATGTTCTGCTTTCGTTAGTATATTCCAGGGAGATGTTAGTTACTCTGGCTGTCTAATGTAACAGTACTGTGCTTCTCAGAACCAAAATCTTCTCCTCCTCCTCCTCCTCATCCTCCTCCTGCTGCTGCTGCTTCTCCACCTCCTGCTGTTGCTGCTTCTCCTCCTCCTTCTGCTGTTGCTGCTATATTTGCTCTTAAAACGGCAGCTAGCACATAATGCGGTTTACAGCTAAGATGCATTATCTTCCCTTTTCAACCCAACACATTAGATTTCATAAAACCCTTAATTAGCCAACATTTATGACATTTTGTTAAGGGGGCAGTGAGTCTTTTCTTGTCTTTTATAGACATGGTTAACGCTAAGGTTTTCTATTCTGAAGATGATACACTTTTGGGACGTAAGGTGTCAGTCCTTGACATATTCACATATGATGTCTAGGTCCCCTCCTTGTTGCCTTTCCTTCCCTGAGCAATTGCAGAGAATTATGGAAATTGTTTTAGTCATCTTAATGAGGTTGGATCAAAAATAATTAGTTTTTTATTTATATTTAAAACTGATCAAAACTATTGCATAAATATTTAATGTATATCACATTTAAATTAAAGAGCAGTTGTTGAATTTTCAAGAATTCTAGGCTCTTATGTGGGAGACCCAGGTTCAGAACCTTGGTGAGGTTATGAGTTTTGTTTTTTGTTTTTTTAATGTTGGGGGCAAAAAACAAAATTGTAACTTGCACAGCATGCGGTGGCTGCACTTATCATGTGGCCCTAAATTCTTAGGCACAGTCCTCCTCCCCCCACACCCCCCCCTCACCCCTTATACTACACTATGGAAATGATAAATATAGGCAGTAATGGCAGTTTATGACATTTAAATCAAAATTAACTCTTTCAGAACCAGGCAGAGCATAATGTGCAATTTACTGTTTCCATATGCCCCAAACTTGATGTTGTGTCTTATTACTTGTAATGTTTAATCAGCATCTGGTATGAAATCTTGCCAGACCAGTGGCGCTATCTGTGCTTTTTGCATAGAGCATTTTTGCAAGAAATGAAGACTATTATGCTATAAATTGTGGGAAAATATTCATGGATGAGTCCTTTATGGTGGCGAGCCACGATAGCTTAGTGGGCAGGCACACGCCAGCTGGCCTGAAGGTCTTGAGTTCAAGTTCTCACTGAGTCTGATTTGTCATTCTTCCATTGACCTCGGCTTCCAAGTTGACCCAGCCTAAAGTGGGTACTAGTTAATGTCCTGGGAAGTAAAGGCAACCTGCGGGATGTTGAGCACCTGACCCTCTGAGTGTGATTTGGTCTATAAAAATACAAGTCTAGCATCATATGCTCGATGCCCCGCAGGGAGTATAAAGGGGCCCCGCGGGGAGTAAAAAGGGGCCCCTAACATTTGACATTACTTTTTATGCTATGATCAAAACTAGAAAATTTATTGATGCTATTTACATTTTATAAACAATAGACTTGTGATACATTTTATTTTAAGCCAGTGGACATACATGAAATGTTATGGTGTCCAAATTATTGGTTTTTTAATATATGTCTTAAATATATATTACATTTTGAAGAACATTGAAGACACACGCAAACACAATTTTCCATCTTTTTTTTTTTTTTTTTTTTTTTTTTTAATGAATGCCTGTAGTACAAACACAAACACACACGTACATAGGTATCTTAACTCGTTTTGCACTTGCACATGAGGACTTTAACATTTTCTATCTCAGAATGTGTATGAACTTTAGGAGTAACAATCTATGAGTCTGAATGAGTTTAAATAGTACTAGCGTGGGACTTAATGAGTTAATGTTACAGCTGGGTTGTAAAAATTTTGCATTAAAGAAAAACAGGACAGAAAGAATAAACAAATATATGGGGAAATTAATAAACCTATAGTAAGTTCATTTTATTGAAAGAATTAAGATGAAAGGAGGTTGGGGGGGGGGGGGGGGGGGGTGATGTCTCCCATGTTGAAAAGTTCATTCAGACTGTTTGCCTTATGCTCTGAAGATCATGGATTTGTTTAACGAGAGTCCGGAAATGTCCTGGGAGGCAAAGGGTGCTGGCTTTAATGTTGATACCTGGAATTCGCGTTAACGAGGTTTTCTTATACATTATTTTTTGTATATAACTTTTTGGGGAGATAAATAAAAACTCTATCAAAAGTTTCAATGTTCAGTCTAACTTTGAGCAGGACAGCGTTGAAAATAATTCTCTTTAATGTCCTTTTAAACAGCTTTGATTAGACAATTTATGACAAGATTACATGTACACGTGCAATGTCTTTCATCACCGTTACTGAGAGGTAAAGGTTTTTCCCAAGCAGAGATTGCTATTGTAGTATGAAGTGCTAGACCTGCATACATTCTAAGCAGTGACATATGTGGTGAGTGGTCCATTCCTTTCCTCAGCACTTATTCTTGCAAAATGCAAGAAATGTGATTTAAAGTCTGTTGCAGACATGAAAAGTAAATTCTGAAACTTCTGGTTTAAATTTATTGCAGGCTTTTGTTGCACAGAGCTTAAAACACATCAGCAAAGAACAATATCACAGCACTGTGGTTATTCCCACAGATGCTCCATCCTCATCTTTAGCAGCCAGCTCAGAGGTCCAGTATTCTTCTTCTTTGTTTGTCTGAGTGGTGTAATTGTGGTTTGCCTGTTTACAGCATGGCTGTGATGTTTGCACCTTTTGGCTGACACATCCAGCTTCATCAGACATTTGTTGTCCAGTTTAGCCTTCCCGGGGTCCAATATTGTTGATGCCAGGTGCAGTCTGATTATATGTTCATATTGCCTTTCCTCTGAACACTTGAGTTTGTAACAATTATTCTGAACGCTCCTTTTGCATCATTCTTTGTGGTGATCAAATTGCTCTTCAACATCTGCAAGTTCCTAAAGAGCTTTTACAGCATATGCCTTGATATTCATCAATTCACCAGCCCATGGTGCAAAACCAACAAGTTAAAATATAGGACTGTACATTAATAGAATTCAGCTTGACCATAATAAAGGCAATGCATATTTTAAACTTGCATCGGGACAATTTAATTCATGTTTCATTACTTAAACTGACATAGACCAAATACAATATTTTTTTTCAAACTGTCATGATCCGCATTTGAAACCATTTTGCTTGCGCACTTTGAGAAAAATAAATTAAGTAGTTTGGCAAACTACTGTACTTTTTTTTTTCCAGTGTCTACACATTTGAAACCATTTAACTTACAGACTTTGAGAAAAATAAATGTTTACTTTTTGTAACAGACTACTTAGTTCAGAACTGTACTTTTGTCAAACTGCTATACTTTTTGTCAAACTGCTATACTTTTTGTCAGACTGTCATGGACCACACTTGAAACCATTTCGCTTACAAACTTTGATAAAATAAGTTAATGTTAACTTTCTGTAAATGGCATAGCCAAAACTATACTACAGTCAAACTGTCCTGGTCCACATAATAAACCTTTTAGCTTATAGACTTCGAGTAAGTTAATGATATACTTTCTGTAACCAACATATACCAAAATATTTTTTAATGCTATGGTCACATTTTAAACCATATAACTTGTGAACTTTAAAATAATAAAATAATGTTACATTTCTTTAAAACTAATTGCCAGTTTCCTTTCTTTAACTCTTTCATTACCAGCAGGCAATTACCAGTGGTCTCTTTCTACCTTGGGTATTTCTAGTTTAAAGCAACCAATGCATGAGTCGAAGAAGTTGAAGTACTACGGGGTAGACGGAACTAAACTAACAAGTAGAATAGCATGAGTTAATGTAACAACTGTGATACTGTGTTTCCCTAAAAATAAGACCCGGTCTTATATTAATTTTTGCTGCAAGATGCCTTAGGGCCTTATTTTTAGGGGATGATTTGTTTATTTTCATTTTCTCCAAGCCTAAATGTCAATAATATTTACTTTTGTTGCTTTTTACGACATTTTTGTATAATTCAGTATATCCATTGTGTGTTTCAACCGACGAACAAAGAGTTAGGTCTGGACTAATGAATTAACCTAGTGTCTGGCTGATGATCTTAACTAGAGCTTTATATTTGGTATAGGGCTTATATTACAAGCATCCTGAAAAATCTTGCTATGTCTTGTTTTCAGTTTCAGTCTTATTGTGGGGGAAAAGTTGGTAGACGAGAGTCAGGTTTATACTAATGAATGAACATACAAGGTCTGACAATTATGTAATGAGACTGATTTTATTACGGCCAAGACAAAATGGCATTCTGTGAAGCAATCTAAAGAGGCAACATTCATCTATGATCTGGCAACTTTTCATCGCTGCTCGATAAGCAGACAACAAAGAAGCCGCCATTTTGTTCACACAGTCAGAGGTGCATTGTTACAAAATCAGTGCGGAGCAAAAAGCTAACATTAAATTCTTTTTAAAACTCAGTAAAAGTGCGATTGAAACAGTTGAATTAATGCAACAAGTTTATGATTACTAATGCACCTAACTTTGGACTCCACATTTCTGTTCGTAATGATGAACTCATTGCAAAATTTAGAGAACGCATACAAAAAGATCATTGTTTTCTGTGAGGATGATGGCAGATGAATCTGGTGTTAATAGAGAGACCATTCATAGCATTTTAGTGCAAGATTTTGGCCCCCAAAAAGGTTGCTTGCTGGTTTGTACCACATTCGTTGTCTGATGACCAAAAACATCAGTGCGTTGAGTACCCATGAGAAATCATCAAAACAAGAATTTTTGGCCCCCAAAACAAGTGTTTGTTCTCAGCCTTCCATCCTATTCCACAGACTTGTCTCCCTGTGATTATTTTCTATTCCCAAAATTAAAGTTACAATTGAAAGGACACTTCTTCAACGATACTAATGACATCCAAAGGGCCGTGAACTTCGACTTTAAGGGCCATAACAACAGAAGAACTACAGAGGTCGTTCCAGTGTTTGTTAGATCTTGCCACTTGCTGTATCAGTGCACAAGGGCTTACTTTGAATCACATACAGGTTATATCTTCAACTGTTGATTATTTTAATTTTTAAGGAATTAGTCTCATTACTGAATTGTCGGACCTTGTAGTGTGAATTGCGTAATACAGAAAGAATTAACTGATACAGGCATTTATCAGATCCTAATGGTTTACATTTGTAACCCTTTCACTTTCAGAAAATTAACTTGTTGCCTTTCTTTTACCAATATTAGCTACAATTATTCCTTTGTCAAACCAGAATTGTCTACATTTAAAACCATTTAACTGAGAAAACTAAATTGATTCCTTTTGTTAAAACTGACATAGGCCAAAACAATACTTTGGTCAAACCATCATGTTCCTAATTATATCTCATGTCTTCTAATTTAGCATCACTTTTCTTTAAGCAGCTTCATGCCTGGCAAGCAAAGAAAATGGCCTTGATTACGAAGGTTAGCCATTGGTGAATTTTATGGTAAATCTTATGACAAAAGTTCATTATTAGCAGCTCATGTCTACAGACTCATACATGAAGTGTATTATTTACATTTTACTAGAGTAATATATCTATATATAGTTATATTTACTATCTAGTAGAACCAAATATGATATTTGTGGTGTATATTTACAGTGAAATGCAATAAATTTGTCAATGGTAAATAATTGTTTTTGTCGTCTTCTTTCATTTTGTAATGATTGAAATTATATGGATAATTGTAGTGATTCTTTGGAGTGAAATATCTTCATTTATAGTATTCTGTGTCTTACCAGTCACATTTTTGTGACTTTCTTTCTGATAATCAAATTATTGAGTGTTTCCCCCCCACCTGCCATGACTTGGAGATTCATGAATACACTATTACTTATATATGTATCCAGTAAATGGGACTTGCTGTAATTCTTGGTCCTATCTGTGAAGTGAAGCTTGGCACATTCAAAGATCCTCATATTTGCACCCACTGTGTGAAATATGCATTTGTCTCTGGAATGGGTTATCTTGCTATGGTGCACAATGCAATATATCCTGTTCAGATCATGTTCATTCTTTAAACAGCCATAATTTTACTGGCCTGAACTCAGAAGTTAGAACTCATGTTTTCCAGAGACCTTCCAATCAGTAGCGAGCACCACAACATTAGTTATTGAGTATTTGTTGAACATGGATTACATATACTGTGTTTGAAAGATAAAAAATTGTTCACTATCTTCTTCTGCTGTTTATTTGTCTCAGTACTGCAGTGAATTCTCCCATTCCTACTGTCATACTTAATTTACTCGATACTGTGAATGTAATCTGGTCTGACACTCTGGTTTCTCTCATCAGCGTTCATTGCAGAGTTTTCTTGAGTATTCCCACTACCTCAGTCTATCTTTTGCCATTTCAGTGCCTATTCCTCAATCTGTTGCCCATTCTTTAATCTGTTTCCCATTTCAGTGCCTATTCATCAATCTGTTGCCCATTTCAATGCCTATTCCTTAATCTGTTTCCCATTTCAGTGCCTATTCCTTAATCTGTTTTCCATTTCAGCGGAGATTCTTAATCTGTTTCCCATTTCAGTGCCTATTCCTTAATCCCTTTCCCATTTCAGGCCTATTCCTTAATCTGTTTCCAATTTCAGTGCCTATTCCTCAATCGGTTTCCCATTTCAGTGCCTATTCCTCTTTCTGTTGCCCATTTCAGTGCCTATTCGGTGATTCTTTGTCTGATTTATCTCGGATTGTATATTGCTATTTTCTGTCTGTTATAATTATTGATACCAAAGTTTGTCAAGACACAGTTATGATAGACCCTTAAAACTATTTGAGATAGTGTGTCTCAGTTGTAAGTATGTAATTACATTTCTAGAAATAGAACTCTAAATTATATAGTTTTAAAATCAAGTTAAGCGAACATTTAATGCATTAAAAAAACAACATTCTCAAAAGGTGAATAAATAAGAGAAATGTATGGACAATCACTGGTTATCAACAGTGATAAGACAAAGAAGATTTGCTATATTGGACACATCCTGAGAAGAAGCGGGCAGAGTATCACCAGACAGGCACTTAAATGAGAAGCAGATGGATTGAGGAAACATCCAAAAAACCTAAAGAATAATTGATGAGAGAGGACAAAAATGCTAGACTGGATTCCATCTATGACAGCAACAGGAGTGTAGAGAATAAAACGGAATGGGAAATATAATGGCATAACAGAATGATGATGATTACATTTCTATCCATTTTGACCAATCAGAATGTGCATTTTGGTCATTCTTGAAATTTCAGGATGTATAAATCATACATTTTAAAACTAACTCTAATGTCCCATATTCTGTCTAGATTAGTGGTCTCAAACCTTTGCAGCCCCCCACCCCCCCCCCCCCCCCCCCCCCACCCCAGTGGAGTATATGGCAAGGCCCCCTCCCCGTTTTTTTCCCACTCAACATTTCAAACAGTGTGACTTTTTTTAAAAAAGAGGAGTAGTGTGATCTGAATCTATAATTTTTTTTTATATCAAGAAACCATGAGTACCTTTTGGCTCGGTACTATGGATACCGCAGCCCTTCGGCCCTCATTCCATGATAGACCGTAAATCTGGGAGAAATGTGCCTTTTCTGCCTACCACCAGGTGTGAACCCGGACCACAAGGAGTTTGTCACCCTGTCACCGCGCAATCAGGTTTAACCGAGCTAGCGAGCCAGGCTCATCTGTAATTAAATCTTTGTGTTATTAAACTAATTACGGTGGATGTCAAACTTTGAAGCATTATTACAGGTTTTCTAAAACAAAGTCTTACGACGAATTTTTGAACCCATCAAAGATGCAAACAGTGGGGAATAGATAGTGACAGGCAATAACAAAATTCATAATCTGTGTAAATCACCACTGATCACTGGCATGATGAGATCTAATAGACTGAAATGGTTGGTCACATTAAAGGAATGTCAGATGACAGAGAAGTAAAAACTGTATACACGAGGGAGATGAATGGTCGTAGACCATGAGGCAGACCAAGAAGGAGATGGAGAGATAATATCCAGACAGACCTGCAAACACTTGGTGTCACCAAATGGAAAGAGAAGGTGAACCAGAGAGATGAATGGAGGTGGGTGATATTTGCAGCAATGAACCTCAAGGGCTTGGAATGCTGAATAAGAAGATGTTCAAACTCCTTATGAAAACAAAAATCTTGCTTGGCCTTTTTGTTTTATAAATAGTTTAAAATATTTTTTATTTTAAAATTAATATGAGTGAAAAATTGTTAGTATAATAGATTATTAAAAATATAGTCTATTAATTTTCAGAATTGCTTGACACACCTCCTGGAACTTCCTCACCCCCTCCCCAGATTAGAGACCAGGGATCTAGATAATCCATGGCAGACAGGTTTTTTTTTTTACAAGCAGAACATTATATATGTATTTTGTTGACAGTATTAATCTGTAGGCATGATCCTCATCAGACTTATTGTATGCAGCTGTGTTTGAAGTGACAGCTGTAAGACCTTGATGATTACCAGTCAGATTAAATTATGTTCAGATTAAATTAAATGCCTTTTCCCCAATGAAGGTTGGCTACAGTGCACCCACCGCTGTCTTTGGGAGTATTACATGATGAGGTAATCTCTTCCATGGTTCGGCTCTCGTAACTTTGCAGAAGTCACAGGAACGGTCCTTTTTTTTTTTAGATAAACTTTCTTACTTGACATTGAACCCTAGTACTTTGGGGATCATGAAATTATTATATGCATTTACTAATCTTTGAATCACAGAGCTGTACAGCTGAATGATAATATGGGCTCTGTTAGCTACCATAGATCTGGCCTCCTTGGTCGGTTTACATAGGTTCGAATCTCCATCAAGGCAGATTAAAATTAAAACACTGCTCTGGTCTCCATGGCTTCCCAAGCATGAAAGTATTCTCTATACCTGCTTCACTGTGATAGAAACATGTCATTTTCAGGGTTCAGTCGGTCAGAAGACAAGTAGTACTTAGTAGGTAAGTCAAGAGATCCTTTTCATGACTTTGGTATATCGGCATATTTTGCTAGACACATGTATGTTTTACAGACTAGTCGTCGCTCGATAAGTGGTGGGGTCAACATCGTGACAGCAGCCACCTATACTTCTCAGGATAATACCCGGTTCCTATTTTAGGTTGGGATTCAAAGTAAACTTAAAAAGTACCTGATTTACAACAGGTATATGCTGGATGTTGTGGGGATGGAGAGTGCTAAGATAGGAATTGCCTTGAATATTTAAAAAAACGGAAGTAACGGTTATATCTGGAAGAAGAAAACACTACACTGTGTTATCTCAGTTGAAGGGAAAAGACGTAACCAAGTCAATTATGCAGCATACATATACAAATTAATAGAGACTCCTTGCCTTTGAACCCAACATATCTGATTTAAGCAAGTTTCTAATTAGTCACCCTCTACGATAGGCTTGTTAGTGGGAAGTAAGTCTGCCCCCCCCCCTTTTTTTTCCCCCAATGGAGCTTTGAAACCCCTCGATGACCATAAATGTCGAAGACCACGATATTGGACAAATCATATAAAGCAAACGGTAATTGTACCCCAGTAATGTCACTGCCCGTAGGATTAACAACTCTAGGATAATAATCAAACAAACGTAAATCAAATCACAGGAATCCCTTTCAACCGCATAATACCATTAATTCAGTTATATTAGGGACTAAGATTATTACAAAGCAACCTGCAGACCAGTGAGGGGCTATGATAATATTGATTGAGTATTGATTTTGAAGCACACTCAAGAAATTAGCGTTAATAGATAAAATAGCGGGTAGGGAGACTACAGCATGGGGAACAGCTTTAAATAAATGAAGACCAACTTATAAGACGCATAAGATAAAAGCGAACACAAAAGATCCCTTATCCCTCTTCCCCCCCCCCCCCCCACAACTCAATGAAGCACCTGGAGAAAAAGTTGTAGATGTAGATTGTATGAAAGAGAGCAACAGGCTTCAGGGAGCACACACACACACCCCCAGAATCCCTACAAATGTCGAAGGCCAGGACGTGACCAATCAGAGCGCAGAATCACCTGCAGTTCTCCAGAGTTAGTCAGTGCACAGGTTTCCTCCGGGCCGCCGTGTTTACTTTAATTCTTTCACTAACAAGCAATCGCTTCTGCTAGTCGCAGCGGAAATTAGTTATTTACTACATCTCTGCTAGAGAATTATTAGCTTCATTTTCATTTACTGGTTATTATAGCTGTGAATTTATTAATCATGTTGAGAGTGGTGGCTTCTCCGGCGAGGCCGAACCACATGCGATCTGCTGCAGTTGTATGTTTTCCTCGATTCAGCACTGATGCTTCTGATAGCGAGCCTAGTTTCTTTGAACAGGTGGAGTTGTTTTATGATAAATCGGCGGCGTTGCTGCAAGATAAGCTACTTAAGAAGGTACGGGGTAGAAATATGTCGATGGAGGACAAGAAGAAGGTGGTTGATGGGCTGTTGTCTGTTATCAAGCCGTGCAACAATGTAATGGCTGTCAACTTCCCCATTAAGCGAGACAACGGCAAATATGAGATGATCGAGGCATACAGGGCACAACATAGCCAGCACAGGACCCCTTGTAAAGGAGGTAAGACTCGAAATAAGTGTTGTGAACAGGGTAAAAGTAATTTGTTGGAAGTTACTGATACCGTCTATCTTAGAAGAGTGAAGTGGAATGGCACTTCACAAAAAATACTGACTTGTCATGTGTGAATTTATTCTCAACAGAATACTCAGTGGTCAGTGTGGCTGGCTTTGAGTATTATACTGTGATGACATGACAGTGGTCAGTTGCTTGTCTCCCCTTCTTCTTTTTCATCTTTTATCTGTCTTTATTCTCCTCCTTCTTCTTGTCTTTATCCCCCAGTGGAGCACGTCCTACTCAGGCTAAGTCCTCTGACTGGTCCTTATTGATTGCAGCTGACCCCATGTCCTGAGGTCTTTTTAACTTAACTTTTTGGGTCCCATCTGGCTTTTGTGTGTGTGTGTGTGTGTTTTTTTTTTTGGGTCTGCCTTTGTTTCTTCTCCCAGCCCTTACATTATTCCAGACAGAGGCATGATTTGTATGTGTGAATAAATACATATCTTGCTATTTAATTTAGGGCCAACCTCCAAACTGTTATGGTCTCAGAGCACTCACCCCCTCCCCATAGTATTCTCCTGTCTCATTATCATCTGCACTTAATTCAGGTCTCCATTTTCTGTTGAGTGGTAGGTAATTCAGGTCTCCATTTTCTGTTGAGTGGTAGGTTTCAGATAATTGATTCTTTATTCTGGTTAGTTTTAGAAGTTTAGTTTTCTTCAAAACTACCATTACTTCTGTTTTTCTGCTTTTCAAACTATGACTCTTGTCATTTCCATATATCTTCCATATATTTTCTGATTACAGTGATGTAATTAACAACTGAAGATTTGAGTACTTCTGTGAGGACAGGCATGCAGAGTGCTTCACTTCGGAGGTCACGGATGAGATGAGGACCATCGTTTGGATCTTTTCTCCTGATATACCGGCATGTTAGGAAATGAACAGATAGATAGACTGGCTGGCTTTGCACACCTTGGTGGAATATTGATGCATGATAAGGCAGACGTGGTTAGGGCCTTATGGGAGAATGTGTACAATTCGGAGGAGTAAATGGATCACCACATTCTGGTGATAGTGATGCAGTGGGGAGTAACCAGGGAATCTGACCAATACTCGACACTCAGATAAAGGACGAGACAGATGTATAATTAGAATTCTACTGGCATCATTGATATTGGAACACTGCGCTGGCTGCTGAAGATGGGGAATGCCCCGAGTGCTGTGATATCGGTTCTTGAATTAACTCAACCCATTGCTCTTCTTACAGTCCATGTTGTCTGGTAAAGTAAACCTCTGTTTACAGCTTGTTGTCTCCAGTCATCTCTTATACAAAAAATACTCCATTCCATGCCATGATGCCAAATTAACTGTCCAACATCTTTTCTTTTCATCTCCCTCTGCCTCCTTTTCCTTTCAATGTTTCTTGCAATACTTGGATATTTATCTTCATACCTATCTATGCACAAATATAAATCCATTAGTCTTCTTGCTCTGCCTCATGGTCAGTTATCTGCAGTTATCTCTTTATATCTAGACCATTGTAGTATATTGGGCCTCTTGATGCCAGTAATTAGTGGTGATTTCAACATTATGATTTTTGTTGTTGCTTCTCTCATCTCATAATATGGTTATTTAAAAAAGTAGACTGCTTTCTTTCATTTGTAAGTTAAATGTATTCATCAGTCTCTTGAAATTTTTAGCTAAACAGCTTTTGATGTTCCATGCTATTTTTGGAACATCATCACATAGGAGGTTCTCTGCAGAAAGCTAATTAAAGTTGAATAATGCCACTTTTTATTTTTAGTGCTTGCAAAATAGTTTGTGATTCACATCCATATGTTGCTAGTGGAGTTTTTAAAGTTGTTACTTAAGTTATTTCCTGCTTTTGGGTCATAGGTGTTTTATGTTGTGGTTAAAACTAATTAGGATCTTCTTTGCATTCACTGCTATAAACTCTTTTGGTAAGTCTTGACTTGGTATTTTTCCAGAATTTGTGGGATTTACAGGGTTCTGGGTTTTACAGATCTTTCTTGTTTGTGTGCATGCTGTTGGTTCCATGTCTCTCAGGCAGATGCACTCCATCTTCCAACTTCGAAGATGCCCCCAGTTAGTCTATTCCTACCACAAGCTTGTTCGGGAGGCAGTGAGTGTTCTTGTTTTTCCCACAATGAGGCCCGGGAACCTACATGGGGATATAATTATTTTATATTGCATACTTCTCAGAGCCCAGTGTTTCCCAAACGTTTCTTAGTCGCAGCGCCTTTTTTCAATTAAAAAAATTTCCGCAGCGCAGAAAATTTGTAAGAGATTTAAAAACAAAATGGAGTATCTTCAAATATTTTGTGCCGCCCCTGTGAAGAGGTCGTCGCTTCCCAGGGGCACAGTTTGGGAATCACTGTATTAGCCTATGTTTCCTGTTCAGAGTTCTGTACCTAATATTTGTCACGCAGGTATCCGTTACAGTATGGATGTAAATCTTGATGAAGTGAAAGCCCTGGCTGCTCTGATGACCTACAAGTGTGCTGTTGTAGGTGTTCCATTTGGGGGTGCTAAAGCTGGTGTGAGGATCAACCCAGCAGAGTACTCATTAAATGAGCTAGAAAAGATTACCAGGCGGTTTACTGTAGAGCTGGCCAAAAAAGGATTTATAGGTAACATCTGTTGTAGTGTAATACTTGAAATAGTTGAATATATTTGCATTTAATGTACCACAGGCAGATTAATTGAAAAATGATACTGTGTTTCTAATGGTGTTGTTGAATTTATACTAGATTAACACACTTTATAATATTCATATGGTTAGATGCTTGCCTGCTGACCCAAAAGCTTGAATCCGCATTGAGACATGTTCTCAGGTTGATACAGCCTAAAAGGGGTATCTGAATATGCCTTCTGTGTGGGTTCTGGGGCCCTGTTATAGGGAAAACAAGAAAAGACGCACTGCCTACCCAAAAGCATGTAAGTCAAATCATTGGGAGCTTCCTTCAGAGTTGGAGTGCATCTGCCTGAGAGGCAAGGAACAGCGGTCTGCATACAGATGAGTCAGATCCATAAAACAGATGCACACGCAACACTCAGGTTCTGGAACAGGACTGCAGTCCAGAAGTGAATAAACAACCAGAACTTTCAGCCAGAGTTGCAAGCTGGTAAACACGAAGAAGAAGAAGAAAAAGAAGAAGGTGCCTTGGGAAATAAAGGTGTGTGTTATGACCACATCACTTGAGTGCCAATTATTCTATACAAATATTTCTCTGGCACCATATGCTTGATTTACCAATGGTGTAGAATGTCTTTTACTTTCCTTGTTAATACGTCTGGTTAGAATGCTGGCCTGTATGTGAGAGACCTGGGTTTCAATCCTCAGTAAGGTAGGGGATTTTTTTCTTTCAGGGGCAAACTAAAATCCTTGTCTACACAGTCCGTGGCGACAGCACTAGCCCTAAATCCTCTGGCTCAGAGACCACAAAAGTTGTTATATTAAAGGCAAAAATTGGCAGTTTAATATCCATGTGGGATATAATTTATGAATTTCTCTTCTCGTGTTTTGTATGACAGAGGTTAGGATGTCAACCTCAGACTTGTTGCTCTGTTCAAATCCAAGCAACTGGGCATATTTATAAGAAGCGTTTGTATCTCTTGATATCACATAAACTCCGATTTCTTGGCCAGAAAGATAATCAGTCTAGGCCTCTTAGATAATGGGGAAAAACAGAGAAGTCCTGTATTTTGGTTACTTGAAGTAAAAATCCCATAGCAGCTGAAAATTGCAACAACAACAAAAGTTGTAAAGCAGCTGTTTTGGCAAAAGCGTTAGGAAAAAAGCCAACCCTTAGAACTCATTGCTTTGGATGGAATCTCCTGAGGAGGAGAACCATGCTGAAATGCACACCAAAGTTGGACACACAGATCTCTGAGGTGCATTACTATGTGTGAACCCTCCCTTCCCCACTAAAGGAACTTCTGTGTTTGTTCGTAAAAGGGCAGTTGGCAAATTGTGTTGTGGTTTACTGCTAAGCTGCAGTATTTGCATTCTGAGACCAAACATGTGACATTCTTTTTGATAAGTTTTTATCTGTGTGATGTTTTGGGCTTTTATTTTTGAATGCTTCTTCTGTGTAAGGTGATGTTTTTTTTTGGGGGGAAGAGGGGGGGGGGGGGTATTTTTTCTTGTGTAATGTATTATGCTTTTGTTTGTGAATGCTTCTTCTGTGTTATGTGATTTTGTTGTTGTTGATAGTTTTTATCTGTTTGTTGCTTTTTGTGAATGCTTCTTCTTTGTTGGTTATGTGATTTTTTTTTTTTTTTTCTGGGTGATATTTTGTGCTTTTGTTTGTGAATGCTTTTTCTGTGTTGGTTATGTGATGTTAATTTTGACAGTTTTTGTGTGTGTGATATTTTATGGTTTTGATTGTGAATGCTTCTTCTGTGTTGGTTATGTGATGTTCTTTTTTTTTCTTTACAGTTATCTGTGTGATATTTTGTGCTTTTGTTTGTGGCTGCTTCTTCTATGTTGTTTCTGTGACGGTTTTCGTTTCTTGGATATCTTCTTTAGCATGAGAAAGTATAAATATTTGTGCTGTATTTTGTAAGGATTTGTTTTCAAGCAAACTGATTATAGGTAGCTTTCACAATAATTTATAGGAACCACACTGGTGTAGTAGCTAGTTGTTCTGCTTACGGGCCAGAAGGTCTTCGGTTTGAATCTGCATTGAGAGATTTATTTCAGAAAATTACATTGGTTCTTAGGTCTTCCATGCCTAACATTCCTAGAAAGTACAGACGACCAGCGTCATGTTGACCACATCACCCATTGAAGGAGTTTTGACAGATCTGAGTAATTTGTGTGCAAAACATTGGTTCCTTGTCTCTCAGGCAGATGTATTCTGACTTTGAAGGAAGCTCCCAGTTAGTTGACACTTACGTCATGCTTTTGGAGAGGCAGTGGGTCTATTCTTGTTTTCCCTTTAATAGGGCCCAGGAATCCACACAGGGAAAAAATATGATTCTTACATCATGTGTCTGATGCATGATTGATGTTAAATTGTTCCTTTACTGTTATTTTACCCATATTTTTATCGGTCAGTCAGTATTCAGTGGGTGGTCAATTTCTTGTTGGCCATCACTATTGTCAAGTTTCCATCTTAGATTGTGTTGACCTGAGAATTAGGTCACACTTTAACATCTGCCTTGATGGAAATTTGAACCTGTACCTCTGTAGTTCTCCATTATATTTCTTCTTCTTAGTGTTTACTAGCTGTAAACTCTTGGCAGCAGGTTCTGGTTGTTCATCCAACTCTAGACTTTGGTCTTGTTACAGAACTTGAATTTTGCTTGCACGTCCATTTTACAGATCTGGCTTATTTGTATGCAGACTCTTGCTTCCTTGGCTCTCAGAGAGCACTCTGACTTCGGAGGAAACTTCCCTAATCAGACAGCTTGTATGACATGTTATAGGGCCAATGGGTCTATTTTTTTTTCACCCCAGAATAGGGTCCTGGTACCCACACAGGGACATTATATTTGACTAGGGGGAAATTTTTTTTCTTTTCAGGTCCTGGCATAGATGTGCCAGCTCCTGATATGGGAACAGGGGAGCGAGAAATGAGCTGGATTGCAGACACATATGCCAACTCGTTAGGTGAGTGGGAAAACTACATATTCTTTTATCTACTTCTGGAAGGTTCTGCAGCATCAGGACAGGAAGAGATCTGTATGGGCTCTTCTTTTCTCTTTGTATATAGTACTTTTCAGTGTCTGCAATATTTCTGCAGTCTTCCTAGTGGTTGATCTCTGGCTCTTTTACCACTGTATCTGTGAAACATTGCTCTCTGTGGTGCCCTGACAAAAACTACTTATCTCATGTAGAAGTGTATTTGGCTGCTGTTTGTCAATTCTTTTGGAGTTTGCTGGCGAGAGGGGGCATTTGTTGAAGTATAATACCAAGTCAAATTGGTAATCATTTATGTCTGCTCACAGCCTTCTGTTTTATGTACATCAGTAGTTTCTGATACAGATATTCTGTAATGTCATTATGCCAAACTTTCCATCAAGCCATGGTCTTCCCCTGCCTTATCTTTCCTATTATCACAGTGTTCTCCTGTTTCTCTTCACATATGCTCCAAGTATGTGTATATTGCCTGATGGAGGTAGTCAGTTCTGTTTGTGAGTTTATTTATATCAAGACATCTACATTATGCTTTAAATCTGTTCTTGTGTGTTCTCATATTTCTTCTCTAAAACCATATCTCTGCAATTTCCACATAATTTGTCACTTATCAACTGGCTGTCCATGATTCACTTCTATACATAAGATTGGCACCATATAGTTCTTTGTTATCGTCATGTAGTCAGCCCTTTGCTGAACTTTGCTCTCATAGCAGCCTGCTTGTTAGAAACTCAGTCCTTCCTTTTTTTTAATATTTTTTTTTAAACCTTTTTCAAGATTTTATTCTTTACCTTATTGCCTCATTTCATCCCTACATCTTACTCCTTCGTCATTTTGTTTCTCTGTTACTTTTTCTGCCCCACTGTCATTCTTATTTGTCTGTCTGTGTAACATCTCTCCGTGGGGGTGGGGGGCCTTTCTCTAGATGTCATTCTTAATTATTCCCTTCTGCCTCATTCCATTCCTATATTGTCTTCTTTCCCATACCTTTTTATTCTTCCCTGTCCCACTTCTCTCAGACTCTCCATCTGTCCATATTTCACTGAGTTTTTCTCCTCTCTATCTTCTGCTTTCTCTCAGTCATCACTCTTCCTGTGTCACCTCTTTACCTTTCTGTCTCTGTCCATCTGTCTGTTTTTTGCTCTCTCTCTTTCTCACAGAAACACACTCTCTCTCTCTCTCTCTCTCTCTCTCTCTCTCTT